>OZ026608.1:20133622-20276122 GCA_964020085.1 Micromussa lordhowensis
TCTATCTCAGTGAAAATTAGCCCGATTAACACCAAACTTGGGGATTTTGTGAATCTCGGTGTGCTCTTTCTGACTATGTGGATCAATAGTTGCTAATCCCATAATTTACAGACTCGTACCTAGTCCTTCACGGTATGAAATCAGGCAATGGACCCCTCCATGGACCGGGTCCATGAAAATATGGACCCCCTATTTTTACCACCCCATCTAAACAAAAACCGCTGGTATGCTTGATTCCTGGCTCAAGTTTACTATCATGGTGTTTTAGATGCCTCTCCCGAAAGGTTAGTCGCCGGTTCGTTGTACCATCCATCGCTCGTGCTCGAGCAAATTATTGACATGTTACACACAATGTTCAGTTAGGGATTCCCAGAAATAAGCATGGCGCATTTGCTTTTAACCATCGCGTTCTTCCAATGTACCATAAAGGTTTCACGGTCATCCACGTCATCTTGGTAGTGGAACAAACACGGCAAAATTTACAGTGAATGTATGTGAAAAATCGTGCTTTTCATGCTCGATAACTCGCGTAAGGTTGATTTCTGAAATTTCTGTGAATTGCAAACTAAAGATATTAGCTAAAAGAGTTCACCGATTAAATTTAAAGAGCATCGGTTTGCTGAGAAGCGAGAAATCGTCCTGTTAGTTTTCATACAAATGCTTTTTTCGCGAAATGCGGCTCCATTTTACAGACAAATAAATGAAAAATCCTGA
This sequence comes from Micromussa lordhowensis, assembly GCA_964020085.1. Classification (NCBI taxonomy): domain Eukaryota; kingdom Metazoa; phylum Cnidaria; class Anthozoa; order Scleractinia; family Lobophylliidae; genus Micromussa; species Micromussa lordhowensis. Next base: position 20,134,337 of record OZ026608.1, read on the forward strand.
AAAATAAAAAAATGAAGTTTGCGGTTTTCTTTGTAAGAGTACAATTCTCAAATTTGATCGGTTACCTCTTTCAGCTAGTCTTTTTAGTTTGTAATTCATAGAAATTGCAGAATGTCAACCTTCAAGTTAGAGCATTAAAATCAAAAGGTCGAGAGACCGAACAGAGAACGGCAAATGTACAAATGCCACGAACCGTAGGAGTCGTGTAGGCTAGTCACCTCATTTTATACTCAATTAATTAACTAACTAATTTTAAAGGCAATTTTAGCTTAATAAATTAATCAATTAAATTAAAATTGATTTATTATGATACGAAACAAAGTTATTGTTACTATTCCTGGCTGGCAAAACAGTGCGGTAAGAACTCGCTGGGAAAACCAGCTTTTCATGAGTGAAAAGGATCCTCTAAACGTATCCTGGATGGCAACTTCGAATAGGTATCTAGTGCTAGCTGGTTGTGAAGAGCGGGTAATATTTTTCCACGGTAGTTAATTCAGTTGTAACCGCAAACCTCTTATTAGGTGTCAGTTAATTGGAAACAGCCACAATGGTCTTATAAATCTCTTAATGGTCTCGCCCCCGATTATCTGAAATCAATGTTTACTGATCGGAGTGCAACATCTACCTATTCTCTTAGGAATTGTGAGGGCAAACTAGCTCTTCCACTCCCCCGCACCAATTTTCTAAAAAATAGTTTCAGCTATAGTGGTGCAGTGCTGTGGAACAGCTTACCTACCAATCTGCGGCAAGCACAAACACTTGCTAGTTTTAAATCCGGCCGTAGGGGATTCCTTTTTGATAATGATTAATTTAACCACACGGCATTCATGGAAAGCAGGCACTTTGTTATTGTTTTGTTGTTATTAGATTTAATTAGTAGTAGATTAGTATATTAGCAATGTAATTAAGGCATTTTAGTATTTACTTTAAGTCCTGATGTTTCATCGTGTATAAATACGGTTAAATAAATAAATAAGAAGTTAAAGTGCACCTAACCCCAAAAATTTTTTTTCGCTAAAACAATAAAGCTTATTTTGTGGAGTAATGTGCCGCAAAAATTTTTCGATTTGGTTAAATCCTCGAATTTCTGTGCCCCTTTGAAACCGAGTTTCGTATGGTTCACGACCGAGCAAAGGGGAATCTGGGGAGAGTAAGGCCGTGACGTCAGCTTCGGCTGTCCCAGTCGGGCCTTTTACTCTGTGCGAGCGTAGAAGCCTTTTTGCCGCATAAGTTTTTCGCTGGGGCTCCACAGTCGACAGATTTCTGTTTTTATCAACAATATCTTCTACTTCGTCGGGTTCTGAAATGAGCTTTGACTCAGAAGACTCCGAAATTTATTATATCGCTGAAGAGAATGACGACTCGCACTTATCAACAACGCAAAGTGAACGGAATAGTTAAACGATGACGACCGAGCTGATTTATATGCTGACAACTCTCTGGCCAACGAAGAATGGACAGCCAAATGAGGTGAATGCTGACAAAGAACTCGAACGAGCTCTGATCGCTGATGGACAGACCCGAAGGCAATGATATGTAGAAGTCAGAGAGTGATACTAGTAAGACTGTAGCGCGTGGCGCGTATTTACTATTTTCGCGCATTCTTCGATCTCGCATTAACATATACTTTCGTATAAATAAAAGTCAAGTTCCTTTACTTTCTCAAATTATTTTAACTTCATGCGTTCAAAGTAGATCAAAATGATTATCCCATGACACAATGCTTGTGTTCTTTTCGTGCGAGTGTGGAAATTGTAGCGTCGCTTCCCTTCAAAACATCAGCGAATGTTATTGTTGTTATTATTGTATTAAAGTGAGTTAGAAGGTTGTCAAGACTCAAAGAAGAATGATCTTGTTCTTGAAGGTATTGGTGCTGATGTTATCTTAAAGTGTGTTACTGAATATCCAGGAATTAAACCTGTATGGCTTCAGAAATGGAGTTTTAAGATTAGTCAGAGCGGGCAAATACAAAACTATCTGTCAGCTGTGCCGACTGACTGCTGTTGTTTCTCAGATCAGATGCAACAACGGCAGCATGAATCGATGGACAAGCGGTTATTCCAAAGCCACTGAGTCAGCAAAATCCCTTCCTCTCTCTGAAAATCCAGGCATCGAGCGAGATCATCTGGTTTGAATTAAATGCTTTATAGAACAGATCACCGAACACTTACACGGCTATCACTTTTGCACGTTTCGCTTTCACGAAATCGAGCCATCCCTTTGTACGTTTCTTCTCTTCAGGACGATCATCTCCATAAAACGGTATGGCATGTAGCGGAGTATCTCCTGTAAGTTTGTTGTGTTGCTACATGACAATACAGCGCACCTGGCTAGCATTTTTTTCGAACAACTTTTCCGGCCTTTCCCACAGAAACAAGTAAATATGCGAATCTCAGAATTATCGTGTTCTCGATTTGACGTCACATCCGGCCCTCGACCCATTCCCCGTTAAACTCGGTCGTGAACCAAAATGGCGGCATTTTGATGTACTTTGACGAGCCATAGAAAATCAAAGATTTAACCAAATCGAAAAATTTTTGCGGCACATTACTCCACAAAATAAGCTTTATTGCTTTAGCGAAAAAAAGTTTTTGGGGTTAGGTGCACTTTAAGCTTTTCGAGTCAATTTTGAAATTTATCTCGTTGTGTACTTCTGTTACGGCCATTCAGGGACGGAAAAAGGTATTGTTATAAGAATCATAGACTATAGCTTACAAACCACAAGACAAGATAAAAAAAGTCTTGACCCTTTAAACTCCCAAGCCCGCATATACGCGCACTGAGTGCTCGTGCTCTTTGTACCACTTGTGACGTCATCATACTTGTTCGAAAGGTGGATAACGCTATCCACCGGATAAATCACTATCCAGTGGATAGCGTGGTTTGTTTTGTTAACACTTCTCCGCTGGATAGTGATTTATCCGATGGATAGCGTTATCCAGCCTTTGAACAACTGGGGCCAGATATTCTTGACAAGCAGATAGTAGAGCTAGGATTGATCAATCCGCACAACGGTCGGTTTTGGATATCGACGGCATTCTGACTGCAAATTGAAAAACAACGTTATCGGTTTTGGTGCAAAAATGGTGGTAAAAATGCTCATTTTACCCATAATTGATCAATGTCCCATTTCCAGGCTTTGCCCATAATTAACACCCAACTTTTTACGTCAGCCAGAAAGAATATGAAACGCGAAAGGTGGCAGGAGTCAAAGGGCAAGGAAAAAGGAAAGGAAAGAGGTAGAAAAAATTCGGAACGGGCAATCGCAAGAAAGCATAACTTCGGTCCATTTAGCGTCATGACGATCTAACGGCTAATACGGCATTTTTAATTTTGGTGAACTTTCAGTGGGAATTTAACGGTAACAAGAGATCTTGAAGGTTTCAATTTTGTGGGTAAAATGTTTTTACAATTAATACTTTTTCCGCCAAAGGTTAAATTTTCCAATTTTTAGGCCTAACAGGTAATTTTTGGTCCCTTTTACGGCTAACGGTTGACCTCATTGGAACCCTCGGACAAGCCATTATGATATTGAAAATTTAACAGAACCCATTTCTGACAAAATACTTTCTAATTTACAGCATCATAATTTTAAACCTGACTTGTTAACAAAGGGATTTAATATGCTTTTTTGAGGTCAGCGCTTCACCGTTGAATTCATTAAAAGTTCTGCCCTTCTTGCATCCTTATAAAAGTTTTCTGTTTTATAACAACACGCATACTTCTTTTAATAGATGAGACAGACCTTTTCTTTTTGAGGGAAGGGGAAGTTGGCCGACTTCCAAAAACAAACTTCCAGCACAACAAAAACTGCTGAAAAAAATTGTGCAATGAGAGCTATAGGGAAAACATCAGCCAAGTCAGGAACCCATCACTAGTGCTTTCTCTATCAAACAATTCTTGCTCAAACTCAAGCCCATCCAAAAAAATCATCCACAACGTAAAGGTGAGAAAAAAATTCATGCCCCAGAAAATTGCCCACAAACAACCCCACCTCAAAAAGCATTGTCCACCCCACTCTCCCACTACCTCAAAAAGAAATGATCGTCCCTCCCTAACGTCTCTTAAGTTCTTATTTTCAGCGGCCTAAGATAGACATTAAGTGTTAAATTTTAAACGGTAAATGATTTAAGTATTTGGAAAAATTAGGAGTGTGCTAATATGTAAACTCAACTACTCACTACAAACTGCTACATAAACGGATGGGAATCAAAACCGAATCAAATTAAAATTACACCGTCTTAGCTTGTTCAGAAAGAGAAGAAATAAATTTTCTCGGTCATTCAGTTAGCACTGCAAATCCAATTGAAATTGTTTGAATTATCTTAATTCAATTTCAAATATAATGGTCCTAAAGAGTTAGGGTGGAAGCAGTGATCCTTGATTCCTTGCCTTACACATAGTCAATTCCTCTGATTGCAGCCCCAAGTGCCTCCAGTCCGTCGCTTTCAAAATCATTTGGTCGCTCTACTTTCTCTAGGTCTGCTATTCCAAAGCTGTAACATTCAGGCCATTGGGAAGGAATCTCGGTTCCAAAAACCAGTGGAAACATTTTACTTGGCAATTTTCCTTTTTCATCGATGAACGCTTCGCGGGGAAGATGCTTCGCCTGATCCGCTGCGAAGCACAGCAAAACAACATTGTTGCTGGACATGAGCCATTGTGAAGTTCGATTCCTGACATACTCATCATTATGTTCCGATAGATCAACAGCGTTTTCACTCGAGAACTCGACACAGCCAGCAGGTTTGAGAAGGTTTACAGCATCGTAAAAATATTCCATAATTTCAGTTGTGCGTTCAGACCAGGGCTTGTATAGGATAAGGACATGTTTGGTGTTATCCAATGCCTTCCTTCTGGCGTCAGCATCAACAGGTTTTTCGACTTTGGGCCATTTTCTTGACGTCTTGAAATCGTTTCCCATGTCTGGAGGAAACGGTGAAAAAATATGAAAGAGTAAATGGAAAATCAGATCAGTGAAAAAGTAGCGCCGAGATTTGTCAAGTCATTTTAACTGATAAGTGATTTCGCTTCAAGCTACCACGTGGAATAACATTCAAGTAGTTTAGTAGTGGGACTGAGTGGAGTCCAATTCGGTCTGCTGTGGTTTTTGCTGTAGAAACACTCGCCTGCGGCTCGTGTTCCCACGGCATTTTTCGTTCTCCCAAACTTCCACTCGTGTTTCCATAACTCGATAGAAACACGGTACATGTTTTCTATTTCTTAATTTGAGCACGCTTACGTACACTGAATTTGATTGCGCGGCTCTGCTAGCTATATTATAATAGTAATTAATCATAAAAATTTTCCGAGAAAAGAAGAATAACCAAGTTATAAAAGAAAAGGAAAATTTGTGTTAAAAAGACTGAGAAAGGAGGCGTAAATTGTTTTATGTCGCTCAGATCTGAAGTTGAGATTGGTTGATTTAAACTACAACTTTGAATGTGATTGGCTTATTGAACAGTGTGATAACAAACTGTCCAATAACAAACTGTCCAACAACAACTTGGCAAGTGAATTAGTGGAAAATAGGAGTTTTTTAAAGCAATCATAATCGAGGAAATTGTAATTGTTATTACGTAAAGAAATAAAGCACTTTCCGGTGTCTTATTTGTCAAATGACTGAAACGTATAAGATTTAAATTTCGAAACCCGCAATGTTCATGTAATTTTTTTCGCCATTTTTTACTCGCTCTTGATATATATCCTGGAAATTATTTGCTCGACGATTGTATTATAGATTTATTTTTCAAATCTAAGTATTTCAGTCCTGTAAAAGTTATTTCATTTCCTATATTTTACATCCTTTCACCTGCTACAACTTACAGACTTTCATTATGTACTTAATCAGATCTTAGGCAATATATCAGAGTATATCAAAATATTTTGTCTAAAAGGAAAAACCAATTCAATTTTTGGAGTTTCCTGATCAATACAGTCTACCTTATGTCACAAGTTAACCACAATATAAGGTTCTGTAATGAACACCTTTGTCGAGGTGAGAGTTATTCAGAATGTAATAAAACAACTTTTTGTAGACAGTACTGAATCTATAAGTAAAATCCGTAATTGCCTCCGCAGCGTTTTGGCCCAGAGGCCAAAGAGGCCAAAACCTCTGGGGGAATTAATAGGACTTCCCTGTGTATAAAGAATGTGAAATATTGGTGTGGTATCTGTAGTGTGCGAATCGAGCCCGATTTGAAGAAACTAGGCACGCACGTCGGTCCCGATTAATTTTTCAGTAAGCTCGCAAGGCAACTCTGGGTAATACTTGCAGCCATGAGGACGAGGAGAGGTATCGCGTACGCGAGGATACAAGAAAGTAGTGAATAGTTCCATGTGTGTACTTTCCATTTAAATACAGAGGTAACGCGAACTACTTAATTAAAGATACCACTAGTAATAGTTCTCACTAAATCTGCTCCCGCATTGGATATCACGCTTATTGTGTAATGAACTGTACAACTTTTATTTCAAAATACGTTTATTTTTATGCTTCCAGGCTATTGAATTAAACTAAAGGATGCCGCACAAATTTCATGTGCAATAAGAAAACTGTATTATTTATTTATTATGAAAATGTATTCAGTTCCTGTATAATTTGTAGCAATTCACTTTCTGGGAAATAACAGGCTGATCTGACCTTTTACTCTCGTTGTAAGCCTCCAAATCACACAGTAGTTGACGAGGGCGCAGCCCGAGTCAACTATCGCGCGATAGAAATCGAGAGCGAATAATCTAATTGTTTTAGTATAAATCTACTAGTCGTTCAAAACTTAATCTAAATCCTCTTCTCAACACTTCGAAAACGCCAAGAAACCGTCGTCATTTTGTTAACAAGTGCACACTGTTACGCTACTCACTATCTATCACAGAATAGAACGTGAGTAGCGTAGCCAATCAGAGGACGTCATTCGTGATAGAACACTAGTAGATTTATACTAATCTGTGATAGATAGTGAGTAGCGTAACAGTGTGCACTTGTTAACAAAATGACGGCCGTTTCTTGGCGTTTTCGAAGTGTTGAGAAGAGGATTTAGATTAGGTTTTGAACGACTAGTAGATTTATACTAAAACAATTAGATTATTCGCTCTCAATTTCTATCGCGCGATAGTTAACTCGGGCTGCGCCCTCGTGAACTATCACGCGATAGAAATCTCGAGCTCATAATCTAATTGTTAAATAGAAACACGGTTTTAAACCAATCAGCGTGCGTATTTGCTTTGGGTGAGTTTCTAAAGTTCATTATTGTACAAGAAATTTTTTGCGGCATCCTTTATTTTAATTCAATAGCCTGGAAGCATAAAAATAAACGTATCTTGCAATAAAATTTGTACAGTTCATTACATAATAAACGCGTTATCCAAAGCGGGGGCAGATGTAGTGACAACTATTACTAGTTTAATTTCCTAGATGAAATCCTATCCTTGGGCAAGACATAGTCATGGGGATATAATTGCGACATTTCGCCCTCACGTCTGTCCGAGATCCAAGCTCTTCCATTTTGTAAACGAATTTTGTTACATACAGTATTTGTCCTATAAAAGGAAGATTACTGTTGCCGTTTAAAAGTCTCACTGTCGACATGTTACGTCATATCACGTGCTCCAATCGGGCCTCGGGAGCTTAAAAGTGAAGGACTTCAGGTACCGCCATATTGTCCTCTCGTGTTTTCATGCAGTAGTACTCGTTGCGTTGTTAAATAAAGAACTTATAAGGCAATATTGAGATACTCACTAAAATAAACAGACAGCCAAGTGCGAATAATTTCCTTATAACTTCCGTTACGCAATGGCGGAACATTTTACAGTCGTTGCCTAAAACGCTTCTTCAATCCCCAAAGTAAACGATAAATGTATTAGTATCGGACATCCTACCTGTTATCTTTCCAGCTCGAAATAGGCTGAATTCTGCAATCCAACTTCTTATCGAAGGAGGGAGGTGAAATAATTTCAACTTTTATCTAGAGCCAAGACGGACTGCGTCGAAACAACTCGCACAACGCCACTTTTTAATTTTGATATCCGCACTTAGCAAAGTTATTATAGGGAAATGGTAATGAAGCCCAGCAAACATCAAAAGAGCAAACAAAGATGAGAAGATTTATGTTGGAAGGTCCCTGACGACCGTGCACAATCTTTTGTTTTCTGCTCATACACTATGCACGAATTACGTAACCAAATCGTTTCTATTGGTAAGTTCTTTAGTTCGGAGTAAACAACTATTGTGTTTTGTGCACGGTCAAGGCCAAAAATGTGATCAAAAACCTACAACAAAGGAATTTGTAGGGTTTCATAACCATTCCATTCCTCTGCTGACTACGCACTGAGTGTATATGAATTCCTTCAGTCTGCCTCTTGTTCTGGGTAAGTGAATACTCAGTCTTTTCATAAACACCACACTAAATTACAATAAAAGCTACAGTAACTGCTATAAAGAATTGCTGAGCAGACTTAAGGCGGGGTACGCATGAAAACACTCCATTTTTTCAAACTTTTTTCATGGCTAAGATTTAACTCCAAACCTTGGCAAAGTACATACATTTCTAGAAAGGTTGAAGACCAACGATGATGAAAAAATATATTGTTGCTGCGGAGCGAGCGTAGCGAGCGTAGCAGCAGTTCATAATCTAAATATAAAAGAAAGGTAGAAAAATTTGAGATTTTGCCATGCTTTTTAGCCTCGCTTTCAGCGGACCACAATGCTTTGCGCTGTGGTAGAGCCTCGTTTTCAGCGGACCACAATGCTCTGCGCTGCGAAGAGCCTCGCTTTCAGCGGACCACAATGCACTGCGCATTGCCTCAATTCGAGACCAAGAACATAAGCAACTGAGAAGTTCTAACATAACATAACATAAGATCTTCTACACTGTCGTCTTGCTTTTTCGAGTTTCGACGCCAGTTCAGGCGAGTGCCAGGGTTCAGCCAGGGTTCAGAATGCGAATTTTCGAAATTTTTGATTTCGAGACGTTCAGATAGAGCTTTTCGAGAGCTTTGGACGTTGAAGTTTACTACACGTTAATTATTTGAAATACCCGTTGAAAAGTCCTGTCATTCTGGATTAACTTGTAGGTCAACGCGTCACGAAATAATTCACAAGGTATAGTGGTGTCATTTTATCACACATTACATGCCGCAAGATTGATTCAAATGCCTGCAAAAAAAAAGTAGAGGTCGTGTTTCTTTTCATCTGCAACGGCAAGGCGTAAGAAGCCGAAAGACTCGTTTAGCTCTGATTGGGCTGAAAAATTAGCAGAGAGTGACAAAGGCTCTTACTTCGATCAGGAGCAATGGCTAAATGAACGAGCAGCCAAGCGCCGAATGCGATTCGTCGCTTTCCTCGTCAACATGTAGCGCAAGCCGGTCAAAAATTACGGTTGAAGAACCTCTTGCAGATCTGGAAAGCACTGAAACATGGCAAAAGTTCTATGGCCACGCTATCGTAGCCGCTCAAAGACTACAGGAGAAGATCAACGAACCGGTGACCTGTCGCTTTTGTCAGGAAAGCGCAGAACTTGTGAAGAATTTAGGAAGTAAAAACGGACGTGGTTCCATTTGCATGTTTCAGTGCCAGAACGAAAGCTGTCCGTCGCACGAAACTAATCTTCCATTTCCGACGATGAAAAAAAAGCAGGGCGCTCGCGATAAATTGTGCATCGGTTCTTGGCTTTCGAGCTATCGATGGCGGTCACGCGACAGTCTCAAAGGATTTTAGTTTTCTTGGTCTGTCGTCGATAAACAGAAAATGCAGTGTATTCCCGCCACGTCCCGCGTAAAGATTTGGCCTGCTGCATATCAGCTGTCAAATGCCTATTGTTGTTGCAAGATGATCCCTCGCTGGTAAACATCAAAATGGATGATTAGGTGTTATAATCCTATTGCGGTTAAGATGCCGCAAAAATATATTTTGTTTCTCGGAACGAAAATTTTGGAAAGTTAAGCATACGTTTTTAACTCCAAGTCGGCAGCCCTGAACCGATTTAGCTGAAATTTGGCCAGCTTATTGTCAGATTGTTTTTCTTGAAAAGCGTGTCGGCGATTTTTGTTTTCTTTTTCCGTTTTCGAATAATCGTCATTTTTTCGAAGGAAATGCTGATGATTTGTCCCCTCTGACTTTATCCTATTGTCACAAAAGAAACAAATAAAAACTGAGACACGGTTTTTTAGTAGAACGTGTCAAGAAGCAAATGCGATGTTTATCGTTCTCTTCCGACCATTCTTAGCGGGACTTGAGTTGACTTTACACAGACATATGTTTTCGCAAAAAAACGTCTCAATTACGCTATCTCTTACGATTTTGAGATTTTTAAAGGAATGAGCCATAATCTGGAAATATTCAGCTTTCAGAAAATGTTTGGTTTGTTGGGGTTTATAAGAGAAATGAAAGCGCTACAGAGATCCGCGCGCGGAAGGTTCTGAAGGGTGTATATAAGGGTGTAGATAAATGTCGATTAATAGATTGATCAGGTCGATTCGCGGCAAACAGGTAACAATGTGAAGTTTTCGATAGTACTGCCGCCTGCCAAAACTTGAACGTAGTTTAAGTATTTTTTCTGATAGCTTTGTCGTATACTCCTGTAGCTGCCATGTGCTTCTTGCCGAAGCGCCTCGGCAAATTTGACAGGCTTTCATGTGTTCGCACTTATGGACTAATTCGCATAGCTACATTCGATATTTTTTGACAAGCCGTTACCTAATCGCACAAAATCAGTTAATTTTGTTCATGAAATCTTAAACTTATGAACTTTATTGTTGCATTATTCCTTTCAGAAATTAAACGCTGTAACTGATGACATCATGAATTGAATATAACCACATCTTACTCAACAATTTCTGGGACTTGACCAAACAACCATTTCTACACAAGCTCTATACAATCCCTACTTCAATTTGCAAACAACATCCCAATTTCCGCAGCACTTTCATAGCTTTGGCTACACTAGTACCCTAGAACTGTACTGTAACCTAATCAACGGCTGATTAAATCTGCTACCTGCTGAGGAATGCCAGGGCTTACTTGAGAAAAGATAACTCCCACAAGAACTGATGAAAATGAATATTTTTTACATTTTTTAAAAGAAGACAAAAAGCTTACTGTTTTAAGAATATAAATTTTTGAATAGTTCAAAGCACATGAAATGGTGACCATTTAAATCCTGCATAGATCAGCATACGTTTAAATGCATAACTTCATCAAAATGCACTGGATGGAAAACACAAACCATTCTTAAAACAACAAATCCTGAAAATTTAAGCTTAATGGAACAAATCCTTCTCAAAGTATCTTTTCTCAAAGGCAAAAATAACTCGTTTTGAGAAAACGAGCTTTGGACTCACAGTAGCAGAAATGTTTCTCAAATAAAACTTAAGATTCAAATTCCGGCAAAAACAAAAATTCGATCTTTCACAGAATTTTCATGCGTATCTCGCCTTAATTAAAATTAACTATTTTCGATCAGAGCCTAAAATATATATAGAATTCTCTGTTTATTTAGTCACAACATTTGAGGCCTGAAAGGGCGGCTGTTCTCTTCCAATGATCAAAAGCCTTTCCTTATCATCCTGTGAATGATTTATAGCGATGTTTCTCGTTACGTCACCAATTGTTAATATTGTGCCAACCAGAGGTTTATTGGCTGTTGAAACAATGCATGTTGTTATATAGCTGGCGTTTTCCCGCTACAGCGCGCCCATTCATTGGCTAGTTCATGGTCACATGACATCTAACAATGAAACTGTTTCCCGCCAAATAGACGTATTCGGCTAACGTGTTTACATCCTTGTTGCCACCCAATTCAGATCACGTGATGATTCATTTGGGAGGATACAATTGTTTTGTTTGCACGTACCCTCATGCACGCAGTTGCGCGTAGCAAATTGCACATTTGTAACCTCCCAAATGAATCATCACGTGATCTGAATTGGGTGGCAACAAGGATGTAAACACGTTAGCCGAATACGTCTATGCCACGAGCGGGCAACATTGGGAAAACTATGACGTCAAACGGGAAATAGCATACATCGTCCGGTCATTTAAAGCACTCAGTTTAGCACTTGATGCTTTGTTGTGTAACATTGTTTATTGATATTGCTGTTATTGCAGTGAAGATTACAATTATTTAAAAAAACAAAACAAAGTTCTTTAAGCAAATTTACATCGCAAGTTTTACCCAAATAAATAAATAAATACATAAAAACTCGCATAATACTTTAAATGTTTTCTGTCTGCTTGAGATCTAAGCTCTTACGAAAACAACCTCTCGGAAATCGAGCACAGCTGTTAAGGAAAGATCGGAAAGCTCCGACGACTCTAAATAGGAGGAATAAACATAACGTTATAATTTAATGCATGAACTGTTTTTGGTGTTACCATATAAGAAATAAAATATTCACTCCGACATTTTAATATCTGAGTGAATGTATGTTTGCTACCACCACGGAGATACAAAATAATTTCACTTAAAAAAATCGGAATTACATTCAGATAATATACTATTACGCTAAACTGTGCGACATAGTTAAGGTTTTTCGCACGAAGAAACAGTGTTATTGTTGACTTGATGTTGTCAGTACTCGACAAGGAAAATAATCATATTGGAACCATCTTGACGGGCAGCTCTTCAATCTCTTCCAGCCCTCATCTGTTTTACTATTTTTCGCATCATGTCTCTGAAAAAAGAAATGAAATAAGGATAATTGTTAGAGCAAAAGAAAAACTAAAATCACACCAGTGAGAAACACAGTGAGCGAATAAAATGTAATTAGTGCATGAGTTTGTTGGGTGAGGACGAGAGGGTGCGAGGGAGAGAAAGGAAGAAAAGGAGAGAGGAAGACAGGCAAGGACAGACAGCGGGGAGGCAGGATCCAGGAGATCGAAGGAAGGAGAGATACGCGAAAAAGGGCGAGGGTAAAAAAAAACAAAGATGGGTAGGTAATGGACGAGGGAGGTAAGGACGGAGAGATGGTGGTAAGGACAGAGGAAGAGAAGTAGGGACAACGAGAGGCGGGAAGGAAGGACGGATGAATTAACGAATGATCGAAACACAAACAAGCAGCTCATACCTGATGGCATTAAGCTTCTCTTCCACTGACTCCCAAGTATGGCGATCCTCGCTGAATTCAAGAAGCTCTGGAAAGAAAGAAAGAAACAATTCAAAACTATAAGGGTCTCCCAAGCAAAACGCGTTTGACAGACGAAAAAATTTTATCTTGCATTGGCTCCTTCTTCAACAAGGGATCGGCTATGAGATGAAATGGAAATGTTGTTCTCAGCAAGATTTATTGGATGGGTACCAGAGACTTTTTATGCGCGGCACTGCCTTTTCGGTCAGCTTCCGACGAGCACTACAGCATGGAAGAGAAAGGGTTGATGTATCCGGCTTGTCTTGCACCAATCTTCTCTCGTCTGAAACCATTCCCCAGTACTCCCTTCCCCGATTTTCGAGAGGAAACAGGCTGCAATCAGTCTAACCGCAAGTTATGATATCCAATAATAAAAAGTAAAGTTGTGGCTTTTCAAAAGGGTTTTCTTGTTGTAGCATGAAGCGACTAACCCCATCACTCGTGGACGCTAGTCGATCCGAGGTCCCCCCCGGAGGTCCCCCCGGATTTAATCCGGCAATACCCATTTATATCTCCGGGGGAGGGGTGTGTGAGAAATTTTAAATTAAAGGAACTTAAGAGTTACACATTAGTGTTTTGCCGAGGAACAAAATATGTACAATAAATTGGCCAGTGCGCTGAAAGTGGCGCATATTGCATGATAACTGACATCAAATATTAATGTAACTTCCAACCTTTTGCGAGTTTCATTTCACTGATCCAGTCTCCTTCTTTGTAATACTTTACACGCAAATTCTGCAAAGACGACAAGAGTTTCAAGAAAAGAAATCAGTCAAATTCACGATAGTGACTCTCGCGCAGTTAACACTCACTGTCACGCACACGCGCGCGGGAAGGCTCGCAGGGACAACACAGAAGCACGCAGTCGCGAACAATCGCGCCCGCGCACACACTCGTTGAAAGCGGTCCATTCCGTGGCGCTTACATACCAGAAAAGGAAATCTTTCCATTCGAGTGAGCAGCAATATACGATCCACATCGTACTCCAGACGAGCGACTCTCTTGGCCTGCGTGTAAGTTGTACTCATTTGTGCGATGAGAATATTGAGTAAAATAACGATCACTGTTCCCATGTAAGCCAACATCAGCAGAATCGAGAGCCAGCTGTAAGAGATCACAGCACAGATTAAGTGCCACACACAACGTAACCACGATTAAGGACAAAAGTTCCTATTGATGATGAATCGGTAGGATCAAAACACAATTTTACAAAGAAACGTCGAGCGAGTATCCATGCAACAAGCGTTTGACTGGGGTGGGTTAGGGTGAGGTGGGTTTGGTGGATGGATTGAAGTAGGTGGGGGTGAGGTGGGATGAAAAAAAAACCCAGTATTGTGCCGTGTTGGCCCCCAGTTAAAAAAAAAAAACACACTTGAGATGGTCTATTACTTACTTGAAACTTGAGTAATCTTCAGCAATTGGTTGCTGCTCAGACAGCGCACGAAAACCGCTTAACAGCACATCCTCGAAGCCACTGGAAATTAAAATGTAGCTTAAAATGTGCAATGTTTTGAATGGGCTATTTCTAGGCTTAAAATTTTCGCGAGGTTAGGCAGGTTGTATTCGCGTCTGGCATGTGCGCAAAAGCGCCAAAAGTGCATATTTGTCCCAAGACTTTTGTCCATGATTGTACGTCATCAGCATGGAATTTTTCGGGTCCAGTCTCACGCGTTTTCGAGTGACGTAAGATATTGAGCGCGTGAAAAGAAAAGCCCGTTCTGCGAAGTTTGCAGGAAAAGTAACACAAAAAATGACTCGTGGAAAAAAGACTGGATTTAAGGAGCAAGCTGCATTAAAGGAAGTTTTCATAAGCGCATTTATTTAATAACACGCACCTAAATTGTTGGCTTTCCTTGGACGAACGAAGAGACAAGAACAACGAACCACAAAAGGAGAGAAAAACGACAGCAAAAACTATCATGAATCTTGTCACGTCTTGCCTAATAATCTTAGCCAAGGTTTTTGTGTATAATCCTGTGGTCCTACAAATACAGGAAAACATGATATATGTTAAGATTAGAAGACAGAGTTTTCATGCAGATCCTTAACAGAAGCGCAATTGGTTTCCACAATAAGCCAAGCAAAAGTACTTGAACTTAACGTTTTTATTTTAAGAAAATTTCCTCGAGATGGTCAAACCAGGCGCACACACAGGCTAAAGTTAGTTTTCAGATTACCTTGTCACGCAAGAAAACTTAAAAATCCTCAAGCAATTGAAGAGGAAAGCTAGTGACGCCACCATCCACTGCGACTTGCTATCAGAGTAACGCAGCGGAATGATACACAGGATTAGAAGCAGGCCTAACCAGTCAAACAGGTTCATCCACTCCTTGAAGTACGAGTGCCTTTCTCTGAAAGACATAAGACAAAATGGCAGATACTTGTAACGTTCCTGTGGATCATAGCAAATGATCTGAATCCAGGGGTATAGGTATAGCAATTCTGTCCAAGGCGGAAAGGCGCAATTAGGTCAACCCCATGTGAGGCATCAACCTGTGAGACAAGGCCAGACCATAACATCGGAAACTCCGTGTCCTACTCTTTAACAGGTGTCTGTAGGGTTACCCTTACAATTATTACGCTAACCACCGTTGAGCCAATAGTACTGAGGCTAACTCGGGTGCTATCTAAGTTAACCGATCGTAGCGTCATTTTGTCATTTCGCCACGTGGCCAATTGCCCTCTGAAAAAAACTTAAATTTTTGTTGCTGAATAAAGTTTCAACAACATGAGTGAAAGTAATCTTCCGAATCAAGTATTTGTTAGTTGATGGTGTACTCAATTCATTTCAGTGTAGAAAAAATGCCTTTTGCCTCTTGATATTAAGTGGGTTTTTAGTCACATGCAGGATTTTCCCCTGACAGGGCTCAGTACTCATACATTTCTTCCATTACTCACTTTCTCACTTGATTGATTTCTTCACAGATGTAAAAGGCGACCATCACAAGGGTTAGAAGTTCACAGAAGCCACGCAGTGAGTCAGCAGCACCCTTGTAAAGGGTGGGGTCCAGTCTAGTTGAGCCATACATTAGGGAATATGACAAGAGGAGCAAAAAAATCACATAAAATCCAGCTTGAAGGCTGTAAAAGAAAAAAAGGAAAGAAAAACACTTAAAAGTAACAGGGTACATGTAATTGTCGTTAGGTACCTTTTAGGAGTAAAAAAAGTTGTGGCTTGGTACTGGTAGTGGGCACTTCAGTCAAATTTTGCTTCAAGGAGTTGTTCAGTATTTGGGATCAAAACAATCCTTCATAAAATCGGCCTAGAACACTAATATGAAGATATTACTTACTAACTAGACTGTTGAAGGGTGAGCAAACTGCGAAAAGACGTTATCAGTGATTTTTACAAGACATAAGGAAAGAAGTTGAAAAAGTCTGAACTACCTGTACTTATATTCAAAGAGTCAGAAATTCTTTTAATTAATGACTTCAGTGAACTAGTATTTATTTCTTTATACTAATTTAATTTTTAAGAATACCAGACTATTATTTTAAGGTTTCTAAAATAGAAGCTTGCTGATACACATGTAGTTAGATTCCTGAGTCTTGTGTCTTCACTAGCTTGATTACATAATTATACTGTACCATGATAATGTCAATCCCCATCTCTCTCTCTCCTTTGTTTCCGAGAGAGCCTGGGATCAGGGTTGGATTATGTCTATGATAGACCCTTTACATAAATGGTGCAAAAATGTGAATAACAATACTTATAGCTCCTTAGCCTTGCATTCATGCGAAAAATCCTTTGTCTGGAAACATAAGTAGGAGGCTAAGGATTGTTATTCAAATTTAGGCTCCATTTATGCAAAGGGTCTATTACTGTGGAAGGATAAGTTTACCTTAGAAACAAGTGTCCATAGCTCTGCCATTTTGTTTTTATCAGCATTCTAACTACAGGATGTTGCAAGGCTTCCTGAAGATAAAAGCAAACGTGATAATCAACTGTTAGTCAAGAAAACCTTTTGGTTAGAATCTTGGATTTGAGTGTGTCAAAAACACATCCAAAGCCATTGATAATACCATCATGTAGCCTTGGCTGATTTGAGGAGTGATACTCCTTTCACACCTGGGCAAGGATGCAGTGTTTGCATGGTCACATTTGTCCAGAATGAGATTCAGAAATTTCCATGTGATGGATTTGTAAAACTTGGAAATCTTTGGCAACTTTGGCAACAAGGTCTTTCCACATCCACTGGACAAAACGTGAGTGGTAGTGTAATTCTGTGAAGATTT
The DNA here is from genome assembly GCA_964020085.1 of Micromussa lordhowensis. Lineage (NCBI taxonomy): Eukaryota > Metazoa > Cnidaria > Anthozoa > Scleractinia > Lobophylliidae > Micromussa > Micromussa lordhowensis. The sequence continues at coordinate 20,151,695 of OZ026608.1, forward strand.
TCACACTATAACAAAAGATAACAATTTTTAACATCACCTCACCTTATTATTGCTTTTCGCAATAAGATGTAAACAAGACTTGTCAGCCCGGATAAAATATTCATTATCTGTCAGCTTGTTTCCCTCTGAGGCCATGACTTTAGGAGGACGGCCTGCCTCGTCACCATCCAGGATGTGGTAATAAAAGTGATAGTCGAAAGGATCATCAGGGATGGTACTCCACGCACCTTCAATTCCCTCCTCTTCCTCTTGATTTTCATAGTTGTCTTTGCGTTTTGGTAGGTGCGGCCAGTGTGGGTTCACCATCTGGTCTAATATGGCAACTACTGCTTTCTGTAAGCATTTGCAAATTTACAACACTTACAGTTACTTAGTAAATACATATATCTTATTAGACGTTTTGGTGTGTAGTATCGCTGTATATTTTTATACGGGCTCGTCAAAATACAAACAACGAGTAAAAATATACAGCGATACTACACACCAAAACGTCTAATAAGAGATTTATTATCCAACGATTTCTTTTCACAAAATTCTGACTTGCCAAGGTTTTGAACTTCACGCGGCCGGGAGGAATGAGGCGAGTACAAATATCTGTTATTTGTACTCGTTTCGCGTGATATTTGTACTCTAGGAAGCAGAGTTGGATAATAAAGTAAATATTACCACAGCAATAGTAAGTCATTAATTAGTAAATTATTTTTGGCTATCCATTTCTGCTGCAAATTTGTCTTTTTATTTTCTTTTCTTTTTTTATATCCCCTCATGATCATTCTCCCCCCTTTTGTCTGATTACACAGTCACACAGGTAATGGTTTTGTGTCCCCATAAAAAAATATTCTCACCTTCATTTTGGAATTCTCAATAATGGACTTGAAGCTAAAAAAAGATGGCTGAGGATTTGACATATCACCTGGTCTCCATGAAAACAAACTTTGAACTCTGAAGGAAATAAAATAAGAATGAATGTCAAATCAAAGTATGATACAAATTACGTGCTACCCACTTGGAAAAATCAAACATTCCAGCTCAAGGTATTTTATACCTGCCAACTTTTTCTGAGTTATAGGCATCAGAGATTTTATCCTGGGAGTGGTGGGATTTCGAAGACGACACGAACACATCCACATTGCAGGTATAGATTAGTATTTAAAGTTTGTCAGACCCTGAGGGTGTGGATGGCATTCGGCAACTGTGAGCAATATATACATTTAGAAAATAACCCAAAGCAAAGATGCACGCTGATTGGTTTAAAACCGTGTTTCTATAACTCGATAGAAACACAGAACTAGCACGAGCTGTTGACGTAATGATGGCGCGAACAAAGAGAATTTACATTTTGATGATCGAAGTAAACAAGTTGTTTTTCTTTTTCTTCGTCGCGGTATTTTCTAAAAGAAATAGGAAACATGTTCTCCGTGTTCCTATCGAGTTATAGAAACACTCGTGAAAGTTTGGGAGAACTCGAAAAAGCTGTGGAAACACTCGCCTACAGCTCGTGTTCCCACAGCATTTCTCGTTCTCCCAAACTTTCACTCGTGTTTCTATTTAACAATTAGATTATGAGCTCAAGATTTCTATCGCGTGATAGTTGACCTGGGCGCAGCCCGAGTCAACTATCGCGTGATAGAAATCGAGAGCGAATAATCTAATTGTTTTAGTATAAATCTACTAGTCATTCAAAACTTAATCTAAATCCTCTTCTCAACACTTCGAAAACGCCAAGAAACGGCCGTCATTTTGTTAACAAGTGCACAATGTTACGCTACTCACTATCTATCACAGAATAGATAGTGAGTAGCGTAGCCAATCAGAGAACGGCCTTCGTGATAGAACGCTAGTAGATTTATATTAAAACTCGATAGAAACACGGCACATGTTTTCTTTTTCTTTAACTAATGCAGACTACAGACTTTTAAAGTATATATCATAATATTTCCATTTCTGACTGTAAACAGGATAATTCAGGCTAATTGCAGTACTTGAAAGTCTGCATTCCAGTTAGCCTGAATATCACTTAGATTAGCCTAAATAATGCTCCTCTTAGCCTGTTTATGGTTAGCTCTCAATGATAATGATAACACAACTAAATTAAAAAGTCTGTAGTCTGCAGTTTGCATTTTACCATCAGTGAGTGCATTGTACCCCCAGCTCGCAGTCTACAATCTGCAGCCTTCAGTATACACTTTAAACTGACTGAAAACCCTTAGGGGTAAAAGAGTGAATTTAGTCAGTACCTTTCATGCCACATCATTCTTATCAAATATGATGCCACATCATCATTCTCCATTGTCAAAGCCAACTCAACTGGTAGTAAACCTCGTTTCTTTTCGGGCTTAAGCTGAGCTTTTGTTTTTAGAGCCAACAAGCCTGGACATTTTTTCACCAGTGTTTTAGTGACATGTAGAAAGTCAAGCTCAGCTGCATAGTGCATCAATGTCTTCTTTGTGTTATCTTCATCATCTCTGAATGTCTCGTATCTATTATCAGCATTGAGTTCGCTCTTTAAAAGGATCTCCAAAAATCTATTAATCTACAAGAAAGAACATGTCATTGGTAGTTTACTAATTACTGCTAATTATTACTTATTGCAGTAGGGCCACTGACCAAGAAAGACCACTTAAGCAAATTACTTGCAAATTGACCACTGGCATATAAATAGTTTTAAAATAGTTACTAATCAAAATGACCACTGTAGCCGCTGAATCGATTGGTAAATTTCAAAGTCTTTAATCCAGGTTCATCAAAGTATACGGCATACAAATATGTTTCTGAAAGCAAAATTACACAATCGAAACTTGCAAACTCGAAGCAAATAAAGGCAAAATGAAAGCATACAAAGACCAAATAAACCGAAATATCGAACACTTACAAACAATCTGAGGGTTCCTTCTTAAAATAACTGGAAATGTTCGTCAAATCCATAGGATGAAAAGCGATTCACTCTCGCAATCTTCAAAACAAAATCATCTCAAACATGGCTGGACAAGATCACTCGTTCGGCCTGGTAACAACTAAGAGTTCTGCTATGTAAAATTCGCGAAATGTCCGCTTGGAACCTACATTCCGGCCCCAGTAAATACACGCAGTTGCCGGTAGCGTCGTGTTTACTAACTAAACCCTAAATGGTTCCAATCGCAGTCCTGAACTAATCTTGATTCAAGTTTGAACATTCAAGTCACTGAGATTTCTCCTGGTCAGCTTCTAGCAGCACACACTTGTCGATGGGTCGCATCAGGACTCCACCCTTGGTTTTCACCTTGACTCTTCTGACATATCCGTCACTGTTAGGAAAGGTTTCAATGATTCGGGCTAGCGGCCATGCATTTCGAGAACAAGTGTCGTCTACCAGGAGGACTATATCCCCAACGCTCAAATTTCTCCGCTCACGATGCCACTTTGATCTTGTTTGAAGAAGTGGTAGGTATTCTTTCGACCAACGTTTCCAAAACTGATCTGCTAAATATTGGACTTGGCGCCATCTTCTTTTTGAATAGAGATCTTCTTTCCGGAAAACTCCAGGTGTGAGAGGGACTTCTGATCTAAGCAGTAGTAGGTGGTTGGGAGTCAGGGCCTCCAGATCCTTTGGGTCCTCTGAAACTTGTGTGATAGGTCGACTGTTAATGATTGACTCAACTTCAACGAGGAGGGTGGAGAGACCTTCGTCATCAAGGATCTGCTGATTGAGAATTGCATTGAGGACTTTCCGTACAGTTCTAATACACCTTTCCCATGTTCCTCCGTGATGAGATCCCGTAGGGGGATTAAATATCCACTGAACCTCATGCTGAAGAAGATAAGCATCAATCTTCTGATGGTTCCACTCCGAAATTGCGTTGCTGATCTCCTTGCTGCCCTTTACAAAGTTTCCACCATTGTCGCCTCTAATCTGTTCAGGTTTCCCTCTTCGGCCTATGAACCGGCGTAAGGCCTGCACAAAGGAGTCGGTGTCAAGCGAGTGAGTCACTTCGATGTGTACCGCCCTGATGGTCATACAAGTGAAGATACAGCCATATCTCTTTACCTCGGACCGCCCTCTTTTCACGATAAATGGTCCAAAGAAATCGACACCCACGAAAGTGAATGGAGGCTTGTTTGCAGTGACACGATCTGCGGGTAAACTAGCCATCTTTTGTTCAGCAACGGGAGCTTGTCTGCGTCGACAGCTGAAACATCTTGACAGTAGTCTTCGGACAGCTGAATTGGCTCTAATGACCCAGAATCTTTCTCGCAGCAGGGATAAAACATGCTCTCTACCTGAATGTCCCGAGGCCAAATGATAGTACTGAATAATCAGGTTAGACACGTGATTATCCTTAGGCATAATGACTTGATGCTTAGCACTTTCTGGGATTGAAGCAGATCTGAGTCGACCACCGACTATCAAAAGCCCATCAACTAGTCTAGGGTCCAACTTGTAGACTGCGCTGGACTTCTTGATCAGCTTCTTTTGTGACTGAGGCTGGATGCCGATCTTCTCATTGTCTGTCTCCTTGCTCTTCAAGATCTCTATTTCTTCTGGGAAGCTCTCCCTTTGGACATACTTGAGGATTTCTCTTTCGGCAACTTGCATTTCTTCAACCGAGATTGGTGTTGCGATTTTCGTCTTCCTTTGGTCTTTAGGATTCTTAAGACAATCGCGAGCATTTCGCAGGTTTTCTTTGTACCGCAAGACCCAGGCAATAAACTTCTTTAATTTGTGCCATGAGGAGAATCGCTTCATCATTCCTTCTACCAATTTTGGGTGTTCCTTTTGTGATGCTCCACCTGCTTTAGCTTCCTTCTTGACTTCTGGGTCCTCGTCTGAAATCCTTTCAAGAGTTTCTGTGCACTTTGGCCAATGGTCTTCTGTTTTCATCAAGAACTCCGGCCCCAGTAACCACCTTGAACTTCCAAGGAGTGCATCTGCTGTCAATCCTCTTGACACGTCATCAGCAGGATTCTGTTTGGACTGGATATATCTCCACTGACATGGGCTTGAACCGTCGCGAATTAAAGCTACCCTGTTAGCCACGAATGTATGGAATCTTCTGTCTTCATTCATTATATACTTGAGTACAGAAGTACTGTCGGTCCAGAACACCGAGTCATCAATGGGGAGCTCAAGTTCCCTTCGCATCATCTTGTCCAATCTAATGGCTATTGAGGCAGCTGATAATTCTAGTCTGGGGATGGTAATTTGTTTGAGTGGCGCGACTCGGGACTTACTTGTCATCAGGGTGCAGCTGATGTTACCATAAGAATCGGTCAAGCGCAGGTAGGTCACAGCTCCGTAGCCACTGGTTGAAGCATCTGCAAAATGGTGTAACTGGCTGGTCATGATATCACTGAAATTCTTCGGCTTGATGCAGCGGTTAACAGAGAAGCCTGACAGTTTCGGTAAATCGGCAAGCCAGACATGCCAGCGGTCTTCGTCATCTCCAGGTATGGTGTCATCCCATCCTAGCTTTCTTCGGCACAGGTCTTGCAGAAGGATCTTAGCAGTGAGCACAAATGGCGCAGCCAAACCCAACGGGTCATATATAGAACTAACAACAGCCAATATCCCGCGTCTGGTCGGGTCCTTCGGCTTCACGTTGATGTCGAACTCAAATCTGTCTGTCTGGATGTTCCACTGGATCCCCAGTGCACGTTCGCTTGGTAGGTGATCCAAGTCGAGCATCTTAACTGATTTGGCTCTCTCACTTTGTGGAATAGACTCTATAACTTTCTTTGAATTTGACACCCACTTCGTTAGTCGGAATCCACCATTCTGCAGGAGTTTAGTAAGCTGGTCAGCTAGAGTGATAGCAGTGTCCACAGTTTTGACTGATTTTAAACAGTCGTCCACGTAAAAGTTACGTTTGACGGTTTCAATAACATCACAGCTAAACTTCTCTTCATTATCTTCGGCTACCTTTCGTAATCCAAAATTTGCGCAGCTGGGTGAAGATGTTGCACCAAACAGGTGAACTTGCATTCGGTAATCCTTCGGGGCCTGATTAAGGTCGCCTTCTGGCCACCAGAGGAATCTTAAGGCATCACAATGTTCAGGGGTTACTCGCACCTGGTGGAACATAGATTCAATGTCCGCCATCATTGCAATGTGCTCCTGTCGAAATCGAGTTAATACTCCCACCAATGAATTTGTCAAGTCGGGACCCTGCAATAACCTTTCATTTAGTGATGTACCACGGTACTTGGCTGAACAGTCAAACACGATTCTTGTTTTGTCGGGTTTTAGTGGGTGGTGCACTGGATGATGGGGTAAGTACCACACAAACCCATCTTGACGATTATGTTCTTCTTCCGGGACTTTCTGGGCATACCCTTTACTAAGCATATCATCGATCACAGTTGAATATCTTCCATGCAGTTGTGAATTTCTCAGTAATCTCTTTTTCAGGAGTCCCAGTCTGTGAAGTGCCATAGGTCTGCTGTTTGGTAAACATGGTTGATCATCTCTCCATGGCAACGATATTTCATAATGATTGTCCTTCAATTTGACGGATTTCTTCATAATAGAGATTGCCCTTTGATCATCTTGGGATGGCCCTAGTTCACTATCTGCAATACATTCGCTGAACTCTCGATTGCAAAAGTTCTTGAACTGTTCGTTCAGCTCATGGTCTGTCCTGATAAGATTTGCTGTGCATTTACTTTCCTTGTGGTCAGAGCCAAGTGGACCATTAATGGCCCAGCCAAATTGGGTTTTGGTTGCATACGGTCCACCACCTTCGCTCTGTCTTATCTCCTTTGGTTCTAATGCTTTGATGTTGTCATTCCCCACTAGCAGACCGACTGGAACATCTAATTCAGACACTTGAATTCCATGTAGGTGGGGCCACCTGTCAACATCATCTTGCTTTGGGACATCCTCAGCTGACACTGGTAAGGATTTAACAGAGAACACTGTGGGCAGTTCAACAAGGTTTTCCTCTTCAAGGTCAAACAACTCAAGGCTTACTAAGCTGCTCTTTGTAATACTGTTTTCCTTTTCAATGGTCGTTAGAGAGAATTCTGTTTTCTTGCCATGGAGGCCCAGTTGTTTCAGGAGTGCTTCGGTACAGAATGTCGAATTAGATCCTCCATCCAGAAAGGCATGAGTCACTACAATATTACGACTACCTTCAGCCCTCACTTTCACTGGCACAACAGCTAATCCAATCCTTGATCTGCTGACCCCGAAGGAACTACACTGTGTCTTCTCAATCTCAACAAACCCATTGTTTATACCAGTCATCTCACTTTGATTGGTATCCTCTGACCGCCCTTCGCTGTTGGGGGGAGGTGGAGGGTGTAAAATCATAGCGTGTTTCCCTCCACAGTCAGTGCATGCAGCAGGTTTTCTACAATCTCGTGCTCGATGATAAGGAATCAGACAATTGAAACAAAGTCCCTTTTTCTTTGCAAACTCTTCTCGCTCGCTGTAAGACTTTTGTTGGAACATCTTGCATTCTCGTAACGCGTGGCTGCTGTGGCAAAAGATACACTTGACTGGTCTAGAATATCCCGATTCTTTCTTCTCTTCCTGCTTATCCTTTTTAGCATCAGTTTTGCTGGTTTGAGTCCCGAAGCTAGACCCTTTAGGCCTGACAGGAGGTTTCTTCTTGTGAGATTCTTTATCTTTCAGGTTCCCTGATATGTCTCCAAACACTGGATGTGTTGCTGCACGAGCTTCCCGTTCGACAAAGTTAGCAATATCATCAAGTGTTACTTGTCTGTCTTCCCTTTCACTGATGTTGTCAGCCGTAAAGCGCCATCTTTTCCGGGCATCGTATGGCAGACGATTTACAATTCCTCTCAAGCTATCTGGGTTATCTATCTTACTAAGGTATTTAGTTTCTTTTAGTGTATTCCTGCAGCTGGTCAAAAGCACTGAAAACTTCTGTAAGGCTTCCCCATCTTCGGATTTAATTTGTGGTCCATTCACAACCTTGTCAACATATGCCGAAGCGATCTTGTAGGGTTGGCCGTACCTGCTCTTGAGGAGCCTCCTTGCTTCCTGGTAACCTTTATCTGAATCCATCAGTGAACAACTCTGTATAAGCTCTTGAACAGCTCCTGAAGTGTACTGGGCTAAATAATACAACCGTGCACTGTCGCTATCTGTCCGTGCTTCTATCAATGTCTCAAATGCTTTCACAAACTTGTTGTACTCAATTGGATCTCCGCTAAACACGGGCACTTCAGGTTTGGGCAGTGTTAGAGTCAAGGCACTCCTTTGTTGCTGTACCACCAATTCTTCGATACACTTAATTTGCCTTTCTTGAATAGTCATCATCTTAGCAAAGTCATCTTCCTTTGTAAAGGACTCGTCCCTTTCAGTCTCCCTTTTCAATGTGGTTAACACAGGGAGTGTAACTAGAGGTCGCGCTTCACTTGGCCATTCTGGCGCCAGCGGATCAAGAGGAGATTCTTCAGCCTTAATCTTCAAGTTAGTAATATGATCAACTTCTTCAATCTGTTCTTCAACTTCATCAATGTGAGACAGTTCACCACGCTCGTTTGCCTCTGCTTTCAATTGGCATAAACTTCCTCCCTTGCAGCTGACTGGGCTAGTTCCATCTTCATTTTCAACATCTCTTCTTGTTGCTTCAAGTGAAATTCTTCTTCCTCCTTTATTTTCTGTAACTGAAGCTTTCTCTCTGCTAATTCCTGCTTCTCCTTTAACAACTTCAACTTTGCTTCGAGGGCCTTACGGTTTGCTGTTTCCTCGATAAGCCTTCTTCTTACTGAACTAGATGAGCTGCTGGTATGGGACACCTTTGACACTTTACTTGACTTTGAAACGCGAGGAACATTCACTTGGCTGATTGAATCTAGAGGTGTGACTTCATCTTGCAGTTTAGCACTTTCTATGGCATAGATCCACATGGAGATCTTCTCTTTTATTTCACAAATCGCCTCGTTCTCCTTCTCATAATACTTCAAAGATTCATCAATTTCATCATCATTGGTAAGGATGTCATGAAGCTTCTTGTGGATATCTTCGAATTTCTCCCAGGATTCTAACAGCTCCATGAATTTCGATTTCACTTCGTCCATATTGCTCTCTTCTGTCATCAGATCCCGGAGATCGTTTGTTTTCTTTGTCAGCGACGCTTTGAATCCGGCTCTGCTCTTCTTGAGGCTGATAATCTTCTCACTGAGTTGTCCATCCATGTCCAAATCTTCGTCACACTTTGAAACGGATCCGTCGGTTTTCTTGCCGGATAAGCTCATGTTTTCCAGTTTCTTGAAATCCCAATTGTTTAAACTAATGTAGCCGCTGAATCGATTGGTAAATTTCAAAGTCTTTAATCCAGGTTCATCAAAGTATACGGCATACAAATATGTTTCTGAAAGCAAAATTACACAATCGAAACTTGCAAACTCGAAGCAAATAAAGGCAAAATGAAAGCATACAAAGACCAAATAAACCGAAATATCGAACACTTACAAACAATCTGAGGGTTCCTTCTTAAAATAACTGGAAATGTTCGTCAAATCCATAGGATGAAAAGCGATTCACACTCGCAATCTTCAAAACAAAATCATCTCAAACATGGCTGGACAAGATCACTCGTTCGGCCTGGTAACAACTAAGAGTTCTGCTATGTAAAATTCGCGAAATGTCCGCTTGGAACCTACAACCACAAATTTGTTGCCTTTGTAATTGATTATTACATTGACAATTTATTGGAAAACTGTTGTTCAACTCCACAATTTTTATTTATATGAAAGTTTGTAGAAAACTTTTTCAGGCGGCCTTCGTTAGAGTGGTCACAGTGTTTATATTATAGAGCTAGTGAGAAAACTGTTCTTTCAGATTGAGGGAAATAGATATGAAAACTGTCATTGAAACTCTTGAGCTACACTGTGAGTATAATCTTCAAGAAATAATATTGCACTGATCAGAGAATTACCACAGACGTTAACAGGAAATGAACAAGTGAAAGTGTGAAAATATCCCCCCCCCCAAGTACAAATGACAGTGTTTCAAAACCAGAAAAGGTCTGATATGTCTGATAGCCCAGGGTTAGTGGAGTTTCCAGTCAAGTTAGTGGATTCTGTCCTTCACTAGCCCATTCTTTCTCATTAGATTATAGATAGTACTACATACTACTACTACCAATAGGGCTCAAAAGGTAAACTGATAAATCCAACATATGTTCAAATTTCTTCCAGCTGTGCTTTTCAGTTTAAATTTTCAAAAAAATAAATACGGTAAGAGTGTGATTTTATACATAATACATACCAGTTGTTCAAGGCCTGGAAGGCGATCTGAATTATCTTGATACTGTTTTGATGCTGGCCACTTTTTTAACATCATAAGAGCAGGGTCTTCACAGACTAGCTCACCATTGTCTTTGTATTTTTGGATCAGTCTTTCAACTCGCACTTCATCCATGGCTCTGTTCCATGACATTCCTTCACTTTGCTTTTGTCGAACCTAAAAATTAAAAAAAAAATTTAATTTTATTTTGTTTTGTCCGTCCTAAACATTTGTCTACATGTTAGGCTATTGTGTTCAAGAGAGCACAAAGCAAAGCTGAATAAATATCTTTATTATCCAACTCTGCTTCCTAGAGTACAAATAACGTGCAAAACGAGTACAAATAACAGATATTTGTACTCGCCTCATTCCTCCTGACCGCGTGAAGCTCAAAACCTTAGCAAGTCAGAATTTTGGGAAAAGAAATCGTTGGATAATAAATCTCTTATTAGATGTTTTAAATACTGCACAACTCGTAAAAATATACAGCGATACTACAGACCAAAACGTCTAATAAGATATATTTATTTTACTTTTATACATTACATACATTATACATTACCCAATAACAATATGTGTGTATTTTATTAAAATAATCTAATTATAATTTACCTAGTTTAGCTTTATAGTTATTTTAGGTGACCAGTAACTGACGATATATAAATAGATAATATATTATAAATATATAAATGAATGCATTAATCTAACTTATGGTGCAGTGCAAACAAATGTTGTTTTTGTTGTTGTACACCATATCAATATCAAACAATCCAAACTCGCTGTTCAAATTCTTGAAAAAGTCATTAAAAAACCATAAAAGTTTGACACCTTGATCCAGAACTCTCGGTCAAATTCATCTTCCAGGCCATCAGCTTGTTGATCATCTTCAATTTCTGGTTTTTCCTCTCGACTTTCCTTTCCTTCAGCTCGCTCGAGCAACTCTTGTTCTTCTCTTTTCATGCCTTAATCTTTCGACTCTAGCTTGAAGATGTAAGCTTGAATAAAATTATGTATTCAAGCACCTTTTAGACGGCCGTTTAGCTTTCCAGAAGAGCGCGCTCAAATGGCATACATAGCATCAACGCAAATTACTAAATAAGAAATTTTCCCTTCACACGAAGTAGACTAATCAGTTGATCAGCTCTGCATAGAACGATCTTTGTAACACACCCAAGGAATCTCGACGGTACAACCAACATTGATGAACAAGTGCAGCTATCGATAGGCGTTCTTTCAGTAGGCAGTGGAGGACTAGGGACCACAACATCTAGGGCGGGAATTAACCTCGTTCCCAGACTGAGGCCGACAGGAAACCAGAATGTATAAACGAGGCGCACAAAGGTTTTGTTCTGCCCCATAATCAGCTACGTGGCTGAAAATGTTTTTAAATCTTTTTTCATGCCAGCCTACAAAATTATAAGGCAAAAAAAGCACCTGCTTCTTAATTTATGCACAAACAAAACCCTCTCCAAAGATTGGTTGTTGTCACCACTTTAATTATTTTCGAAAGGAGCTACACTTGAAATAATTAAAGTACTGATGTCGCACATTATTTTCGACCAGCGCCTAAAATCTATGTAGAATTCTCTGTTTATCTAGTCACAACATTTCAAGGCTGAAAGGGCGGCTGTTCTCTTCCAAGGATCAAATTCAAAAGCCTTACCCTATCTTCCGGCTGTTCTCAATCGGGTTGAATAATTCAACCTGAAAGACGGACAGACATTAATACAATAAGCGTGTTTATTCATCTTGTTCTATCCTCAAGCAAAATCGATTCGCGGAAATGAAGTGTGCTCTGTTCCTTTACACTGGAAGCGACAGTACGAAAGCCGAACAACTAAAAGATTATCTACAAAGCAAGCTTCGCTTGGTAGCAGACTTAAGAAACATCACAGACGTTTTAGCGGAGGAACAGAAGCTCAAAGATGAACTTCCCCGCAGTGACTGTGTTGTGTTGATCGGGTCACGCCAGGCGTCATCCCTTATTCAAAACAAACGCACAGAAATCGAAGATGGTTTTGAAACTTTCGACGGCAAACTCTTTCACGAGGGGTTTACAGAAAACAAGGATCTTCGGGAAAGGCTGATAATTGTCTTCTTCACAGAAAGGACCAAAAACGACTGGATCCCGGCTGATTTTGATGAAAGAAGAATATTTCACCTAGAGGGAGGAAAAATACGAGGAGGAAATCCTGTCCTAGACCAGCTTCAAGACTGCATCAAGGGAATATTGATTGGAAAGACCCTCGCGTAGCTATAACAGTTTGGAACATGGATAGTATACATGTGTATACATCCCGGCATGGAGCTGTAACCCGGATTCTTCTGAGATAAAAGTTCGCGTTTGGAGTTGAAGATGAAACCAGACATTCTACAATACCATGAAAAGGTCACAAGATTAATCTTTAGCTGTGGCGAACTCGCTCGCTTTAGTATGCTCGCCTTTCTTTACCTGTATTCTATTGTATGCTGCTGACTGGATGTTTCACGCTAGGCCTCCACAGAGTGCGTGCTCTAGGAAATACATGTTTCGCGTTTGCATACGACTTTAGTTTATGTTTCTCGCAGTTCCGTTGGCCAAATTTTCATAGCAGTAAGTATAACACAGCTCAGACAAAGCAATTACAATTATTCTTGGAAATTCTTCGACCTCCGTTAGGCAGTTTCTCTTTTACTCATCGAAGGCATTCTAAAGAGACAAAAATAATACAAATCATGTAAAAATAATAGTAAAAGAATTAAATTTAAAAGATCCTTAGTTAATATAGCTGATATATATACGATACACTTGCTTGGCAACTCCTGACAAACTCGCTTGTGCATGGCTCTCCAGATGACATATACGAATTCTCATCTTTTCTTGATCACGAAGCCAGTCTGAACTTTTTTCAGTCTTCTTCAGTGATCTTTTTCTGGTTGCCTTTTGGGGGTTTTCATTTGAAAACCCCCCAAAAAGGGTTTTACATCGATGAAAATAATAGAACCACTGTAAATATTACCATAGCATATTTTAAATATGATTTCCAGTCCGTACTGCGCAGTCTCACTCGATGGAATGCGAATCGATGTTATTCGTTACGAACCACATACCTTATCTTTGAGGCCTTTCAAATTCTTTTTCATCAAGTGAGCATAAAGCTTCGCATCCATAATGGCAGTTGACATGAAACTTTGAATTTACTTCACGGAAGTCGTTGCGACATTTTGTGATATGTTACATGAAACAAAACATAAAACGTACACAAACGTGTACAGTAAGGACTGGAAATCAAGGAACAGGCCATGGCCAGGAGCCCAGGCTCCGAGCTCAACTTCTCTACTCTGGCGCTATTATATATGAAATTGTTTTTCCTGTTATAAATCGCGCCAAATTATATTTTGTTGGTCTATTCTTTTTGCCCTCTTTTTCCGTTTGAAGATGAAAAGACTGCGGCTCCAAACTTAAGAATCAACCTCGTTCCCAGGGTCCTCTCCTTCTCGTCCCCAGGAGCTCCTGGGGACGAGAAGGAGAGGACCCTGGGAACGAGGTTGCTTAAGAATGTGATTAAATTGGAACTGAAAACTTTGCTTATTTTGACGAATCGCATCCCAGGAACCGCTGGTTGATAATGCAGGCGCGTATTCTCACGCGGTAGGCAGGACTAGCTGCACCTTATTGAGCTTCGAAAGCGCACTTGTTTATTTTTTCATTGAGCAATGTATCTCCGTTGGTAAACAAAGTATAAAATGCCGGAAACAAATGATTCAATTATAAGCATGATGATGAGGAATCCCAAGGAAGAATTTTTGTATGGTCTATCATACAACTCTATGATCTTCAAATATTCAACACAATCACAGAAACATATATTCTTTTCTAAATCTCAGCCCCGGGTTTATTCTCAAAATAGTCCTAAAATTTTGCAAATTTCACCCTCGATTTTCTTATAAAATGTATTCTTCTAAAAGAGAAAAAGTGTATCGTGACTTTTCCTGATGACCGGGGTGTTTAAATCCATGTACCATATGAGAGGATAATTATACCCTCGGCAAAATCAGCCGATCGAATTGGATGAAAAGTAAAGAGATTGATTTTAATTTTGACATTAATTGGCGCTGTTTGATAGGAATGTGAGTTAGTGAGCTTCAGTTCGATTTCTGGCTAGCATAAGCCCTAAAATGACATTATTTATTATAAGTTGCTATATCGTGCCTTGCATAATGACGCGCAATCTATTGAAGAACAAAAGAAAGAAAGAAGTACTGACAATATTCGACGGGGTTAAGTTACGTACTTGACCCTCACAAGGGCTCTTGTTTCACATTCTTAGCCTACCGATTACTAAATGTATTATTGTACGACTGAGTGGATTTCGGATTTACATGGGATGAATGTTTTTCTACACCCGCCATCAGCTAACTGACTGAAACACGCTCTAAAACAGCACGTGTCTAGAACAACGCAAAACAAGGTAGAAGGTAAGCAATTCCATTGAGATTCAAAGCGGCTCAGATTAAGAAGACAGATCATGCTGCTTTTATAAAGGCAGAACTTATTACACTGTTTATTAAAATGGTTTCTTTCTTCGCCATTTTCAAATATCCTTCTCAGCAAAACCTTGACAAAACTGGGCGAAATCTAGGGTAATTAAAATTTAAATAATTGAAATCATGAGCGTAGGGAGAATGCCATGTAAAACATATGTTATATACCGAGAACACAATATCATGAGCTAAAACAAGCACATATTCTGTTTCCTCTAGCATCAACAGTAAAATATATCCATCAGTTCAAATAAGAGCTTGCTATTACTCAGTTGATGTTTTGTCTTGCAGAAGCATTTTCCTGTGTCTTAGTTGACTTAATCGTTAGTCACTTGCCACAGACGGAAAGTAATGACTATAAATGGATATAAATCGATTAAAATTTCGTTCACCAGATCCGCTATCTCGATCCAATTAACGGCGGGTCGCTAAAGGTTAACTGTTAATGGTTAACCGAAACATTCAAATGCCTCGCGTTATTCTTCTGAGGCCTTCCGAGGCCCAATTGTCTGTGAGTATCCCATGGTCTCCTTGCCAGCCTTTTGGGGATGTCACGCAACGCTCGCCCAAAGTTTCTTTGGGGGACAGCGTGCCGTAGGCTCGATTTCCGCCGCTCTCTCGTGTCCGGTCTACGTTCCTCCCAAAAAAGAGACGGCGTGAGTTCGGGGGAGGAGCGCGGGCTTGTTTCCCGAACAGCGGCTGGAAATCGAGCCTAAGCCATCCCTCCCTCTTGGCCTGCGGGGCCTTGGCACGAGCTAAAGGTGACTCTGGCACCTAAGCTATGATTTGATTGCCTAGATTCGTGGACTAAGACTCTCACTAATTCAACGTTGTTTTCCTTCTTGAAAACATCCTATGATTGATCTGTAACTAGAATTGTTTGATTCCTTCATGTACAGCATACTTTCAGGAAGAGTTTTAAGCTTCCTGAAGGCTAGTTAAAGGTGATTTGATCAGGTGGCTCTGGGTGCAAGAATTATTTAGAGTTAGAAAATGGCGCCCACTCCTATTTTGGTTCGAGATTTACAAGAAAACGTTACACAGAATTCAAATGTACTTAATATGTATACCCTCATCTGTGACTTATTCGATTATTTGCGTTTGCGCTGGTAAATTTGTAAAGCCGACATAGTGCATTATGTTGATTACATAAGCTTGTACAAAAAGACTAGTTAGCTAATCAAAGCGCGCTTTAAGACAACATGACATTGGTGATTTTCAGTCTTACTTTATTTCCGTTTTTCTTTAAGATTCGCAATGTCCAACGTGCTTTTCCTTTACACGCAAGAAGATCATGGTCGCAGCGAGGAACTTAAGGACTACTTGCAGGCGAAACTTGGTTCCTTAGCCAAGCTCAGGACTGTTAGCGCCGCGCTGGCAGACGACTCCACCCTTGAAGACGAGCTCTTTCTTAGCCGTTGTGTTATTCTCGTTTACACTCAAGACAGCGAAAAGTTTATCCAAGAAGGAGCCTTCGATTTCGACGAAGAATACGTGGTGTTCGATGGCAGCATCATCAAAGCGTTCCTAGAGGAAGATGAAGTTGTTCATCGGGTTATTGTTATTCATTATGGCTGGAGACCTGATCAGTGGCTGTACGATCGTGTGCCCAAAAGGATCTTTCATGTTAGCGAGACACTGGAGTTCAAGGCTAACCCAAAAGTGGATCAAATTGTCGATACAATTAAGGGAATTATTAAGAAACGTTAACTTCATCCAGAAAGGTTTAGTATTTCATCGACGCCTGCACCGATTCTTTTCTAAAACAATTTTTTCTAATGTTCTAGTCTCTTTCACAGCACTTTGTTTAACCGTCAGGTAACGCTTCTCTCGCTAGTAACGCAACGCTAATCGTTGCGTGACGATCCAAAGAAAGACCCCTGAATATACAAACAAACTACTCTCGAGAGCAAGTTGTTTTCAGGTTTCCCACGTTATCAGTATTAGACAGTGAAAGAAAGGCAGGAGATTGACTTGTGATTATTTTTGAGTGATGGACATGTTACGATAATACAGCAAAACATTGGATAATAAAGCAACTGATCAGAGACACGTTTGCTCTTGCTGTTGTTTATTTAGTTTTTATTTTTTGAGCCATTTCATGACGTTTACATGAGGATATTTTCGCTTAAAATTGAGCTTAGTTCAAAGATTTCAAACCTACGAGTAACATCTTTTTATCACCGAACACTATTTATCAGTTTTGATGTCGTTGAATTCTTTGACTTCTCTAAAAGTACAGTTCAAGTCTGCAAACGAGCCAAGTCGCCCATCAGACCGGAGCTTATCCTGGTTTCTGCGGCTTAAAGCGACTTGGATAAACATTTGTTACTTTGTTTCTTTATCTTCATCAAGCAGTGGAATTCTTTTAATGATCTTTCGCATAATATTCCTATAAAGAAAAGCAAAATATAATTATTATTACAATACACATGAATCTGGAAATAAATTACCATGGCAACGAAATATCTGTCTGTAAACCTGATTTCATCCAGTTTCTCCTCAACTGTCTCCCAAGGTGACCTATCGTCATTATACTCTAGGAAATCTACGAGAAGGAAAACAAACGAAAACATTAAACTCGCATTTTCAACAACAGTTTTGCAGAAACGGCACTCGTTCCTCGATGGTTTTCAAGACCTAAGGTGAGTGCTGCCGGTCACTATCAAGCGATGACACTAACAAGATAGAGAAAGACCGCAATTGCATTATTTGTAGGGGCCAAAAACTCGTCGATTCAGCCTAGGCTTTCGTTTATACGTCTTTCGTACCTTTTGCTAAGGTCATTTCGTCTATAATGTCGTCTTGCTGGTAGTACTTCAGACGTAGATTCTGGAAAGAACGAGAGATAACAAACAAAGTCAAAAGGAGATGCGCAGTAATTTTGACTTAAACAAATTTCACGGCAAGCCTACCCAGGCGTCGCCAAGGGAGGGAACATATGAAATCGATATCGAGCGCGGGAAAACATGTAACCAGTGCTAAGCGCGGGAAACATTTGACCGGTTTCAAGCGCGGGAAAACGCTTGTAACCAGTGCTAAGCGCGGGAAACATTTGACCGGTTTCAAGCGCGGGAAAACGCTTGTAACCAGTGCTAAGCGCGGGAAACATTTGACCGGTTTCAAGCGCGGCAAAACGCTTGTAACCAGTGCTATGCGCGGGAAAAGATGTAAACGATTTTTCTCAGTGCGCGGGAAAGCATATATTACCGGCGCTAACCGCGGTAAAACATATACCGGTTGAAAAAGAATGTAACCAGTGTTGTAAACCGCGGGAAAACAACTGTGACCGGTAACCAGCACGAAAATTTTATCAACCAGTTATTTACTCAGTTAGACAATCGGTAAGCTCAGTAGTTAAACAACTATATTGCTTTAATTAAAGCTTAGTCCAGCAGTCCAAGGAAAACTACTCAACTTACAAATTTCTGGAACCTGCTGTGTTCTAGTCTCGTTATAATCAGCATTCTATCCACGTCATATTGTAGTCTGGCTGTTTTCTTGGCTTCCGAATAAGTACTGCTCATCTGAGCGATAAGAATATTCAAGAGTATCACCACCACTGCCACCATGTACAACAAAATCACCAACACAGGCAACCATCTTAGGGCGCAAAAAGAAAAATAATATGAAAGCTATTGAGCAGTACTTTCACGTAGTACTGTTTATTATGCTGAACAGGGTGGTTCTAACTTTGAAGTCTGTTAATGAAACACTAGTGTGTGACCATTCAAATGAAAGCTACTGAGCAGTACTTCCATGGGGTACTGTTTCTGCTGTACAAGGTGGTTCTAACTTTTAAGTCTGTGAATGAAACCCTACTGTGTGACCATTCAAATGAAAGCTACTGAGCAGTACTTTCATGGGGTACTGTTTCTGCTGTACAAGGTGGTTCTAACTTTTAAGTCTGCGGATGAAACCCTACTGTGTGCCCATTCAAATGAAAGCTATTGAGTAGTACTTTCATGTGGTACTGTTTATTACACTGTAAAAGGTTGTTTTTACTTTTGTCTGACAAGCTGAGCTTCAGTCTTACTTGTATTTTGTGTAATCGTCGGCAACTGGTTGTTGTTCCACAAGTGCTCTGACACCACTTAACATCACTATATGAAATCCACTGAGACAAAGAAAACGAAAGCAAAACCTCAGTTAGCTTCGTTGAATCTATTTACCACACATTCCTGTCCTGCTCACTGGAAAACCAAACTGATCCTAAGCCACTTGGAGGAACGAGTACTATTTTTAATTTGAGTCCAGTCCTCAAGAATTTACTATTGGAAGCGTCTTGATGTTTCTTTAACATAAGCTGGCCAAGCAACATGGAATATCTTTATCGCGTCAATTCTGACATGCCAGGTGTATGGTATTCTGTGATTGGTCAACTGGTTAATAAGAATCAAAAATCCGTTGAGCACTATTTTGAGTGTTTTTACGAGCGTAAGTGTAAAGTAAGACTGCGACTTCTACAACACAAAAAGACGGCGTAAACTAAAGCTACTTTACCCAAATATTTGCACGGCACTGACTGCTCGTAGCGACAAGAAAAACGCTCCACAAAACGCCAGAAAAACAACCAGGAATACGCAGCTGAAGCGAGAAATGTCGCGATACACAATCCTGGCTAGTGTCTTCGTGTAAAGACCTGTTGCCCTTCAAAATAAATAGATAAACAAGTAAACAACAAACGAATACATAAATAACGTAAGAAAGATCGATAGTGCGACGTAGAACATTGTTATAGCAAAGTAAAAATAATCGCAATCTACTTGCGAGCAAATAAAGGAGCCCTTTACGACATCCAAGCATTTTACATTACTTGATAACTTTCAAAAAATTGTGGGTGGTTTATTTCGGACGTTTTATTTTCGGACAATTTTTACCTCATTTCGAACAACTTTCGGACAGAATTGATGGAGACTTTTCTAAAACATAGCTAAAGTACGTTTACGCCTACAAAACGTTAACATGAATTAGACTCAAACAACTTCTGTGAAAATGATAGTTTTATACTGTACTGCAATTATTTATTTTCAAACACTTTTTTTGTCCGAAATTAAAATCGTCCGAAATTTTTTGCAAGTAATGTACGTTTGCAAAGGAGGGCTCAGAATCGTACCAAGATGTACAACGCACGTGCAAAGCAGCTTTTCAGCTTATCAAAGCTTTGATTGCAAGTCGTTTAGCCCCTAGCCGGTTAGCCCCCATTCACACTTAAGGAACGAGAAGTGTACTGCGGTCGTTTCGCCCGAAAGTCAGTTCACCCGGACTCTTAGCTCCATGGTCAGCGGATTTAAGGACGAAAAATGGTTATGTTCCATGTAATTTTGTTTCATTATGTCCAGAATGTTGTCTTTTTCGCTCGTTTATTTAAAGAAAGAAAAGTTAACACATCCTTCTTTGCACTTTTAGTTTGGGCTAGACTCTCCCCAAGTCGACTTCTACTTCTATAAAATGAGCGGCGAAGTCGTGATAAACGAGCGACGAAGTCTAATTTTGGGCGAAAGGACGGGCGAATAGCTATCGGGCGCAACGAAACAGAGTTTTCGATATCTGGTTGGGGGCTAAACGGTTAGGGGCTAATCGGCTTGGGGGCTAAACGGACCAGATACCAAACCTTTTCTTTAGGCGCCGGTCAAGGAGCTATTGCCTAGTGTTGTTTGTGGAATGCAGAAACGATACGAAGAGTAAAGGCAACCTCAAACAAAACGTTTTCGCCTAATTACTCCAGCAACTTACCGAGTGATACAGGAATACTTAAGCAGTCTAAGGACGTTAAAGAAAAAGCCGAGAGAAGCGACGAACCACTGAGCTTCATGTCGCGAAAAACGAAGAGGGATGACAGAAAGAATAAGGATTGATCCAAGCCAGTCAAACAGATTGAAGTAAATCTGCGGTCGTTTGAAATAACTTAAGCGTTCCCTGTAAAAGAAACAAGAAAATATAATAACAACACTCAACTTACTTGCCTGAAAAAGGGAATTTCTTATATTTTCCCGCATTCCATTCTACTCCCCTTGAAAGACGCCAGAGACTGGATGCGAAAAATTCCATACTGATGACATAGCTCTACAGAGATCAGTCTAGCGTCTCTGATTGGTTGTTCTTTGCGCGCGAAAATTCAAAACCGAGCAACCAACCAATCAGAGACCAGAGACGCTATGCGGATCTCTGTACTACGTCATCAGTATGAAATTCGAGCACTCGTGCTTTGCGCTCGAATCTAAATTCACCCTTCTACTAGTCTTTCCAGAGAAGTTTTTTTCCTGCGATTTTTTTAAAGGGTAATAACTAATTCCTTTTTTCCCTCAACGTTGCAATAAACTTCTTTAGTGACCAGTGCACATTCAATATGGATGAAATGCCAATGCCGAAACTGCGACATCTAGGATTACATATTGATAATTCCAGGGAAAACTTGAGAAAAACTGCCTCCATTGCAGCCTACAGTAACTTACTTTTCAATCTCGTTGATCTCATCAGCAATATAGGCCACAATACACAACACAACGAAAATCTCGCAGACCATTCTCAGTCCATCTGCATTGTCCTGATACTGTGTAGGGTCTTCTTTAGTTGCACCATACAGTAATGTAAATGACAACAACAAGAGGTAAATCAAGTACAGGCCTGTTGAAAGACTACAGAAAGCCACACAGTATTGGCAAGCAAGATTCAGGGGTTTAAAATGTGTGTAAAGGGAAGCAAAACCATATCTACTGTGGGTGTGTTGTACTGGTAAACACTTCAGACCCCATAAGAGGGAAGGAGGTCTGAGTATCCCATATCCCGTTGACTTTTGGCCTAAATATCCAGTACAGTCGAAGCTCTCATAGGTCACCACCACGGAAACTTGAAATAGTGGACCTAACTAGAGCTGGTCGCTTACAAGAACGAGCTCTCATAAATGACTGCATGGCAAAACAATAGAGGGTGGTCACTCATTAATAATTGGTAAAGAAAAAACAAAGGAAATTGATGCTTAATGAGTGTCCTTAAATCTGATATAGACACGGCTAAACTTATGGTACATGTAACTGTTATGTTCAATTTTTTAGACTAAAATAACCATTAGCACAGTGTGCAGTTTCATTGAAGTGTTGATTTATGTGCAAAAGACTCTGGGTAGTTGCTTACAAGAACTTAAAAACAAAGGAAAATCCCAAAAGTAGTCGGGTCACTCATGAGAGCGGTTGCTTACGAGAGCTTTTCATTACAAAATTTAAAACGCAGTTCAAATGGGTTTCACAAAGGTGGTCGTTACTAGAGCTGGTCACTTACTAGAGTGGTCGCAAGGACAGCTTGGACTGTATCTCTTTAACTCCAGTTGCAAAAATTTTCCTACTCTATACCCATATCCCATTAATTTCTACCCCAAATAGTTTGTATTCCATTCATTTTTTACCTCAATAACCCACAACCCAAAAACCCCTAATGGGGCCTGACAGTTACTACATGTACTGACAACAAACTTAAACTAATACTACTTTGCAATTTCAGTCCAGTGATGTTGTAATCAAAAAAAAAATGTTAAAAAAAATTAATTCTCCAGGTGCAGATCCATACCGGTTTCTGCCGTTTTACAGAAATCGGTCACATTTTTCAGAATGACTCAGAAACACAGAAAAGGGGAATTTTGGGAGTTAAAATCCAAAACAGTTTCTGAGATAGCATGGCCCCAGACCCCTCTAGAAGCTTGCGCCTTCAGCGCTTGTTGTTTAGGAAATTGGTCACCATTTATGCTAGATTGACACGCATGTTCTCCTTAATAATTTCCAATATTTAATCATATTTGGGGGCATGGAGGCCTCATATTAATGTGTAGTTCCAGAAAATATCCATACCCCCACCACGGAGGGAATTTCGCGTAAGCCCCCCCCCCCCTCCCAGGAATTTCCATTTTTTGACCAGTAAAATAACCCCCCACCCCTCCGGAATTTCCACTTCTATTTTGTACACCCCCCATACCCTCTGGAAAAATAGTTTTGACAAGAAAGTGTGTTAAAGTAAAAGTAAACATTTAGCCATCTGCATTGCACATAACTACTAAGCTTAATATTCTCGATCGATTGTAACATCTATATCTGAAGATACTCGCAAAGAAAGCATTTAAGATTAGTGAAACATGCTTTAAAAGAAGAGATAAAATGGAAACTTGTCAAATTACCTTCCAACACGACCAACTCCCTTTGTAAATGTGGTACAATTTCCATTAAGGATTGATAAAATGCGTGTGGATGAAATTGACACCATACTTTTATTGCGAACACGATCGCTAACAGACTCGAGACGAAAGCCAATTTTACAGCAAAACTACATACAAATAGACAGAGATAACCAGGGATACGAAATTCTCGAGTGTGTGAAATCGTAACATCATTTCTACCTTTATAAAGAGACTAATTTTCATGAAAGAAATCGACTGCCACTTCGAAGACCGATGCGAAAACAAACTAGGCTAGTCTCCAGTCAACCTCGTTCCCAGGGTCCTCTCCTTCTCGTCCCCAGGAGCGAGAGAGAGACGAGAAGGAGAGGACCCTGGGAACGAGGTTGGTCTCCAGTGCTTTTCGGTCCACAAGGTGACTGAATGTGGACTGGTAACAAGTAATGGCGGCCATGTCCACGCAACGACACGTTCTTCGCATTTGTTAGCTTCCAAAATGCTTTTTGAAGAAGGAAAATGTATTTCAAATATAATGCGAGTCAAAAACAAGTATTCAAGCCACTATTTTTCATGTGAAAGTTCTACTTAGTAGGTAAGAGAGGATTTTTGAACAGCTAGATCGACACTCAAATCCGAATTGAATCAAAAGACCTCTGGAAACTAAATCGATCATACAACCCCCCTCCCCCCTGGAATTTCCTGGGTCTTTGACCCCCCCTCCCCTTCGGAATTTCCAATTCCCTCCGTGGTGGGGGTATGGATATTTTCTGGAACCACACAATGTGGGTTTCAGCCCTGACAGGGACATTGTGCCGTGTTATTTGGTGAGACACTTAACTCTCACAGTTCCTCTCTCCATCCAGGTTTGTATTGTAAATGGGTACTGTCGAATGCTGGGGTAACCCTGCAATGGACCAGCATCCCATCCGGGGGAATAAAAATATAATTTTAGCTGCTTCCTGCAACGGAAACTGGGATAAGCTCAGTGGCCTGATGAACCACTTGGCTCGCATGCAGACTTTACCTTTTTTACCTAATAACTGTACATGTAAATACCTGAACCAAAAATGGCCATACTTAATCCACTTCCTTTTCACAAGCTGTCTGATAACCGGATGTTGAATTGCTTCCTGCATTCATTGGAAACAAGAAATAAAATTTGAGTTTCTAAACGAACTCAGAAACTGGAGTAACATTCAACATTAGTCACAATTTTTAGTCACCTTATTTCCGCTGTTAGCAATCAAGAAGAGGCATGACCTTGCCTTCCAATTGAATTCATTGTGCGCAGGATCTCTTCCACAATCATCACCGTCCACAATTTTATAGTGAAACTGATAACTTATGGGATCACTTGGTTCTGAACTCCATGCTAGTTCAATGTCCTTCTTCATTTGTTTGGAATATTCATCTTTGGGTTTGGGTAAGTGTCGCCAGTCAGGGCTGACCATACAATTGAGTACAGCAACAACAGTTTTCTGCAGAAAAAAAGTTTTTCATACAGTAGAACTCATTGGCGGAATAACTTACCTATGGAACTAAGACAAGCAACTTCATTAACCAAGTTCAAGACTAAACTATGTCACCACAGTTTAAGTAAATGTTTTGTACATGGCCTCCACGAAAAGCAGTTTTTGTTTTTTTTTGGGAATTTTAATTTATTCTTTGATACGATAGGTAGCTATACTTGATTAATTACCGTGTATATAAATGACTTTTAGTTAACATATCGTATCGTGGTGTGTCTCCCTTGACCCTCAATCAGGGGAAGGGGGAGGAATAAACCAGAATGATCTACTTTAAAAGTTGTTTATTTCAATAGATTAATCAATAAAACAAGAATTGAAATTTTTGATAAATGAATAACAGCGACTATTAATAAGTAATCTTCATCTAAATTGACTCGGGTGCTAATTTGAAGGCAGTTGTGGCATGTCTTGGCAACAATACAAAGGCTTGGGTAATCTTCAGCTTGTAGAACTGTTTCCAAAATTACATTTTTTAATTAATGGCATTTTAATAATAAATAATAATAATAAATATATTATTTATTATATATAACATTCTAGATTGACTAACCGTCATGTTAGGGTGTTCCACCAGCTCTTGAAAGCTGACAGGATTGTCTTGGAAATTACATGAAAACAGCCTCAAGACTCTGAAGTTAAACAAAATTATATTTTAGAAAATGGGGCAGGGCCTAATAGTTTCAACAAAAGAGAAAACATCCATGATTAGAGATCAGGTTTTACTGCAGAAATCTTTGTGTCATGAGAGTAGAAGTTTGATGGAACCATGAAAGAGCTTACTAAAACTAACGGAGCTTTTGGACCTCCAATTTATGTTAATAATCCAGGCAATATTTTAATTTACACTCGCTGACTTTCATTTTGACGATGCACCAGTTGAGAAAAGCTTGCTGTGCTTGCTAATAGCCTGCTGAGTTTTCCCTTGGCTTGACACCCCTGCATCATTGTACTATGTTTATAATGACTAAGCCTGTATACAGCAAAGATCAGCAGGGATGGAAGGAGTGGGGACTGGAGATAGGAACCTTCCCCTGTGTCTTTTGTGTCCTCCTCCCATTCATGTCTACAATATGGGCTCAAATAATAACGTACCTTTCAGATTTCATGTGCTCTATTAGCAAAGCAGATACCTCATCTTTGCACTTCATTAATGCCAATTCAAGAGGAATGTATCTGTGATTTTTATTTCCAGCATGTGGATTTGTGGTGATATATAACTGCCCAGGGTAGTGACATAAAATGGTCCGAGCAACAGTTGTGTAGTTTATCTCTGCAACCAAGTGAAGTGGAGTCTTCCAGGATGGCTCATCTTTGTCCTTGAAGTATTTGTATTTTCTTTTTCCTTCTCTATCTTCCTTGAGGATTATTGAAACAAGACGATTAACCTGTAAAAAATGGAACTGCATTCTGAAATAACAGTTACATAAAAAGTCTGCGTTCGAGACAAGTGGCCCATCAGGCCGGAGCTTACTCCATTTTAAGTAGCATGAAATGACTAGGAGTATTTCTACTCCCCCCTGGATAGGATGCTTGTCTATTGCAGGGTTACCTCCAGCATTAAATTCGCTGGTACCCATTTATTCACCTGGGTAGAGAGAGACTGGGAGTAGTGTCTTGCCCAAGAACACAACACAATGTCCCCGGCCAGGGCTCAAACCCGGAGCACTCACTCCAGAGTCGAGTGCACTAACCATCGGGCCACTGCACCTCCCAAAAACAGTTACATTATAAACTATTAATTCCATGATCCTTAATCATAAAAATTACAATTTCCTCGATTGTGATTGGTTTAAAAAAACTCCTATTTTCCACTAATTCACTTGCCAAGTTGTTATCGGACAGTTTGTTATTGGACAGTTTGTTATCGGACAGTTCAATAAGCCAATCACATTCAAAGTTGTAATTATGTGCGTCCGTGCACACACTTGCTTTTGTGTTTTTGGCGCCTAATTGCCGGTACTAGGAGTGGTGGCCTTAGAATGTTTACATCTCCTTTGTAGGTATTTTAATGAAAATTTCCCCTATCTTCCATAACTTGGCTATTCTTCTTTTCTCAGAAATTGTAATTTTTATGATTAATTGGTAATAAGACTTCATGTCGTCCAATTCGGTCCGTAATCATCACTTCATCAGAAGAAGTGTGCTCGCAAAAAAGAAACTGAGAAGCGCATCCTTTGGAAAATCTAAAGCGGTCCCAACCACCAATTGAAAAAAAACTCTTTTTATTTTGACCTGCAACACATACAAATATATAAATTTTTTTCAATACATATATTTTTCATCCACATTTTTCATCTTTTTTAAACTTTTTTTTTCTTACAGGACCTGCATTGATAGAATGCACTGTAAAATAAAAACTATAGCACATTGTTGAATATTAATCCCCAAAATAACTTGATAGGTTTTTAAAAACTCAGAAACCTCTTTCTTCTTGTGTACAAAATATTACTTAATTTGGATTAGAAACAAACCTGTCCTTCTATTAACATTGGATTTCCCAAGAACTCCTCTCTTGCTGGCCATTTCTTGAGCAACACTAGAAGAGGATCATCGCATGGTTTCCTGCCACCCTCTTTGTATCTGGCAGTCAACAGTTCAACTTTAACTTCATCAGCTGCACTACTCCAGGAAATGTTCTCTGCTGAGCAATATTTCTCTCGAACCTGAACAAGGTAAAAATGCGACATTATTTGCAGGTACTCCCCACTGGGCACCGACAATGACGCTCATTAAAAAAACTACTACTGGTTTGAATTACATGCTCTTTTAAAATTATTACAAGTCAGTGGTACACATGATTTAGTTTGAAATTAGGTTTTCAAAAAGCGCATTTGCACATTCACCCAAAATTTCGGAAATAACTCCCCACCCCACCCGACACCCAGGATGCAGCAAGCCATTTGAAAATAATGGATCTTGCAGCTGTTCTAAAATGTATGAGCATCAAACATATGTATGAAGAGGGCTCTACATTTGCTAGTAATCTGGTGTTTGCAAACATCGAGCTTAAAAAATGAATTGCACTTTTATGCATGTTTACACAGTTAGTAGAGGAGACCTCTCCTCCACTAACTATGATCTTTATAAGAAGTTAGCTTTGATAAGGTTAAACTAAGCTTACTTTTCGTCTGAACACTTCATTAAACTCGTCCAGAAAATCATCCACGACGCTTTGAGTTTCTTCCTTACGAGTAATCTCACTTTTTCTCTCTTCTTTTTCATCGTCCTTTTCGCTGTGTTTTGATTCTTTCATATCGTCCATCGACAGAGAGACATAAGAGCCTTTTCCCGCCGATTTTCCCTCGGCCGCCATGCTTAGTTGATCAATGGCCGACGACAACAGAAACTGCTGTTGCAGTTTCACGCGCTGCTAAAGCAAAAATATCTGCACAACCTTCGAAAATGAAGACAAAGAGGCTCTAACATCGCTCAGAGATTTCCAGGTAGATGAATATAAGCAAAGAATAGATAACATCTACAGGCAAACAGGCAGATGCTATAAGAGTCACGCCTGGCTTGGTCACCGTAAAAGTTACTTCCGGTGTAGTTCTCATTCGCGCCAGTCCTCGCAGGTATCCTGTATAGAAGGGTTTATATGCAAAAAAATAATAGGCCATTTCTGAGTTGCATTTTGACTCTGTGTCAAAAATGAGTCTTCGTGCGAAACCATTCAAAAGACATATGAGTTCTGCGTTCAGTTTCTTTGTCGTGTAATTAATGTCTGTTCCGCTACGCAACGTGGGGTGTGGCCCGTAATGCAAAGGGACAAGGCACTAGTGGAGTAGCCCCGAAGCGAAGGCGGGGACCTGACTGGGGGATCGGTTCCTGGACGGTTGCTATGGAAACCTACACCATAGCGAAGCCAATTACATATAGTCACACTGACCAAACCCAGTGGAGAAGGGAAAAGGGAAAAACAGGGAGACGAAGGACTCGTGGGGGAATAAATAAGGGAGGGTGGAACAAACAACTTGCCTCGGGTTTTTTAAAAATATTCTCAAATTTCAGCCTCGTTATTTCTTATAAAAAAAGGTGCAGCTCACACACCACAGGCAACGAGGGCCGGCAAACCATCTTAAGGGTGTTCTACCCATCAGCTCATGAATATGCCATTTAACATTTGTCAGCAAGCGAGGCTAGAGGTGACCTTGCTTTGATACAGACCTCTCTACTTTTCTCATGTAAATACCAACTAGTTAGCATAAGGACAACTTGATTTACACAACAAAAGCAATGAACAAGGTCACCTGCAGCCTCGCTACCATTCAGAGGCCAGGTCACTGAACAGACAACTGTTGTATGGTCTATTCACATTGAAAACGTTGAGCCGCTCTAGTCATTCAAAATTCTCAGGCTAAGAGCTGACGAAGCTAAAGGTATATGAATTTCACTCGACAACAGTGTTTCCATCTTACGCAACTTCGCTAAAGATTTGAGCCAAAGACATTGGCATGATTTCTGCACAAAACCATTGATGAAGTGTTTCAGGACGAATACATCCAGTCTTCGGTCAAGGAAAAAAAACAAAAGGGTTGTATTGGTTATTGACCAGGCGTGAGGTCAAGATAACTGCGGATATTGGCCTACCTGACCGAACAAGCCTGGCCAAAAAAGTTTAATATATGGCATAATGTGAATAGTCCATCCTTTTCTTGTCGGAAAGAGTAAATTTCGAGTGGGTTTGTTGGTTTCCTCTTGGCCAGTCGGGTAACCAGTCAATGGCCTAGAACAAATTAACGCATAATTAATTTCTCGCCGTTTCCGCCCTTCAACGAAAACACGCAAAATTCAATAGTAACGTTTCTTCGCCGTATCCAGGTAGAGACAAACAAAAATGTAGCTTCTATTCCCCCTACCCTACCCCTCCTAGTCCATTCTTACTCAAATGCTAGAGCCGTTAATTTGTCAATCAGTTACCGAAGATGCCAGATGCCACACTTTGTTTTAGAACCTAATATAGCTTAGAAGCAGTCTACAGAAATGGACTAGAGTGCAGCTGTAACTTACATTAATTACAGTTTTAATTGATTCCTCTGTCAGCTTTTGCTAGGCAGTACATGCTTATAGACAATAAAAAATTGAAGTTTACGTTTTTTGACAAAGCGCAATGTTCAGGATAAATGTGATAAATGCCACGCGAAAAATTTCTTTTGTCACTCTACTTAAAACTCTAATAACATTAATGTAAATTGAATCAACAGGGCAGCGTTTTCAGTCGCACTATTTACAAAGCTAACTGTAAATCTTACTGGTAAACATGCACAGTGTTCAAGAAAAATTCAAATATGCTGCATTCCTGTGCTCTTTTCATTTCTTACAAGTAAGGCGGGAGGGGGGGGGGGGGTGTTGGTTTGCGTGGACTCCCATATGACGGCGGTGCTTGTCGGAAGTTTTGAAAAGAACTCCTAAAACGTATCAAGTTGTGGGCGTGCCGTAGAAAATGCTTTCACTCTGGAGAGGCACCAATAGATCGTTTTCACGTGACGTCATCACTTTCTAAAATCTAAAACTAAAGATCCACCAAAGTTTTCATCCTCATCAGGTATAAGAGGTGACATATTTATCTCTGTTTACAACTTTACAGCTCAATAGCGTGCTTCGTTTGGAAACTAGAGCATTTTGAATTTCCGGGTTATGGAGGTGCGTGACAAAAGGCTACGATCAAATTTGTTGAAAATATATACTTATCTCATGATTTTCAGCCCTGTTAGAAGCTGGAGCATTCGGAAAAGTGCTTATGTAAATACTTGTTTTTTTCAGTACTGATAATCAGTCGCCTAGAAAGCCAATGTAAGTTCCAGATGTTTACACTATTTTCCGCCCGCCATATTCGTGTACCATGGAGGTACACCAACATGGCGTTTTCATACTGGGCTCTGTAAATTTCTGCGAAACATTTCGACGAATATCTGACGTTTAGGGAAATGCACAGGGCTAAAACTCGGAGAAGTTTCTTATTTTTTATCTTCTATAACAGCACAATTTCTTAGCTTTTTCCACTGGATAGTTTTCGATTCATTTTTTCATTGCGTGACAGTGAAAACGATCTATTCTAAAACAGCACGTTAACGGACACTTTCATAATTTGTCATAGTCATAGTCATTTTTCTTGGACAATTTTGTCCAAGGGGGAAAGGTGCAGTGAGGTTAGCCCTATGTGAAACACCAACCCATTAGAGAAGGCCAGACCACAACACAAGGAACTACGTGCCCTACCAAATATTATCTTACGAACTCAGGTTTTACTGGTTCAATCAGTTATTAGAGTCTAGCACTCATCTGTACACCGCAGACTCTGATTAGGGCCATTCCGAAATTGCGCAGGAAACTGGGGCGAGTTTCAAATTTTAACAAATCGATAAATTGACACCACCACATGAAAGAGTTATTTGACTAAGTTTGATGCTTATAGGGTGAACAGAGACTAAGTTATGGACCTTGAAACATGGTTCAAAATCCATGCAAACGTCTCTAATGTTGAGACAGCGTCCCCCAAAACCATATAAACTCTTAAAATTTTTATCAGCTTTGTGACAACTGAAAAATCCCGTCATTCAGCTACCATTTGAAAGAAGCTGAGATGAAAAGCACGTATGTTTGCCGATTTTAAGAGTATCACAGCAAGTTTATATGGTTTTGGGGGACGCTGTCTCAACAATAGAGTTAGAACCATGTTTCAAGGTCTATAACTTGGTCTCTGATCACCCCAAAAGCATCAAACTTGGTCAAATGACTACTCTCAACGGGATCTTTCATGTGATGGTGTCAGTTTATCGATTGGTTGAAATTTGAATCTCGCCCAAGTTACCTGCGCAATTTCGGAATGGCCTATAACTGGTAACCTCTGGAAAAATGAGGAATCTTTTACACGGAAAAGGACCAAAAGTTAAACGTCGATTTAAATTATATACAAGTTAGCACTGCCACTAAAACTGTCAATTGAGGTCATGGCATATTGTACTTCTCATGGAATTACTCGCTGCCGTCCTTGTTACCCTTGCCAGCACCTGACAGAGAAAATAAACAAACAACAAAAAATGTATAACCATCTTAATTCATTTTCTTAAAACGCAGTTGCCTAATTACAAAATATGGATTCATTTTAACAGATAAGTCGGATTCCGCACGGCAAAGTTCTCCTGGAACCGTGAGTAGTTTCAGGATAGAGTTCTGGACCCCTTTGACATCATCCCAATGTTGCACAAGCTTGTGAAGGAAGTTGGACCATACAAAACAGCCAGCGTCTTTTACAACAACATTGGAAATTCATTGGAGAATAAACAGAACATAATTCCATTGCCAAATCCAGCGCACAAAACAACCATAAAGCGTGATGTCAAAATGCGAGAAACTCAAGATGCCAAATATTCGCAATTTTTTCAAATCCCGAAATAAGAGGGCGCTTTTTAATTCGATCAGAAATTGCGCTGCAGTTTCGTTAGATAACTTCATGTTCTATAACATCATGATCGAGAGAGTAAGTTAACAGTTGTAAAATACATTAGCCGCACAATATCAAACGACAAACGATAAGGAAATAACCAGATACACAAAATCCTAACCCTCTTTTAAAAATACACAAAGCTTGATCGATAACATCTAAGGAAACTACGAGTAAATACTAGGAGCCCTTTGCAAAAACATGGATCAAAGGGCGTTTTTCATTAAATCTTACCTTTCGCTCCAAAATCAAATGTCACGTCATCTCCTACCAGTATAAAAGGTGCCCACTGGTTCACGTCATAGCCCTTACTTCTCATCCACTTCATGGCCTCGTGTAAAGATTCACCAGCACTTTCCCCAGCCACAAGGTGATCGTAGAAAGTGGTCATTAACTGCTCCGTTGCTTTGTCATCCAGGGCCCACAGTGCCACCAACACTGAGCGTGCGCCAGATCCTAATAATGCTCGAGCAATTCCGACCGCTCCCTCGGCTTTTGTCTGTCCACGAGCACTGTGACAACAGCTAAGGACCACTAGTTTAGCTCGCAGTTGAACTTTTGAAATGTCCTCCATTGTCAATAAGTAGAGTTCTTCTTGAGGTATCCCGTTAGGAATACGAATCGATGGTGCCAGGGCAATTGCTCCTCTTTCTAAGTCACCGTGTGCAGCGATATGAATCAGGGCCACTGAATTCATCGCTTGAAGTACCGCCTGCTTAGTTGCTCGTTGTCCCAACACAGCCTCGATACCCAGCTTTTTTGCTATCATCTTAGCTTCGTTTTCTGCACATTGCAGTCGAGAAATCTTCGTGAGTTTTCCTTTGAAATGCACTTCACCAACATCAGGATTTCCCACTATCAATGCGCCGGTCTGACAGTGATAGTCTGCGGGACTTTCATTAATGAGCTTGAGAGTTGTTAACGAAGGAACAACACGGATCCTGAAGGTCTCGGATAAGTACTTTCCGCTTTTATCAGTTAAGGCAGCAAATGGAATTTGGTATAAAGCACGATCAGGAACAATGATGATTTCAGGGCCCTCAAGTAAACTCGCCACAGGAGCTATGATAAGTTTGTAACAGATAGGAAGGTTCATTTTGGGTCCTTGGTTAGCTTTACTTTCCACTCCAATTCGCCAACTTTCATGGCTATCTCCCTTGCTTGATTTGGATTCTGGTTGAAAAACGTGTAAAGATCGGTCTTCGCAAATCTCTTCTGGTAGAACGCCAAAACTTCTGAAATCAAAAAACTCTTCCACTTGTTGACCTAATCCTTCGCCAGCAATTAGATCATTTCCTTTTACCTCCTCAAAATGTGTGGCGCCGCCTGCTTTAAGAATCCACAAACATATGCGGGAACAACCATATGAGATGTACAAACAGGTGCAATTACATTCTTTGGCCACGATGCTTTCAAGACCAGACCATGTACAAGGATCAGCTGAGATTTGATTCTCCAAAGAACACTGAGAGTACTGAGCTGACATTAAATCTGCCAAAGCCCTGGCCCTTGAAAGCTCTGAAACATACAGAGCTTCAATAGGATTCCCAGTTGCACAAAGCAACATACTGAGAGCTCTGTAGGATTGAATATTGCGGTCAGAGAAGGAAATCTTAAACGTATCGTTGTCGCGGAGAGTGGCGCGAATTTTCTCGCATTTTTCAATACCAAAAAGGAAATACGAAATAGCTTCCTGAATCTTTCCTCCTTTCATTCTAATTTGTGCCAATGTTTGGAGCGATTGGGACTGCATATCTATATCTCCAATCTTCTCACTTAATGCAAGCGCCTCCTTGATATATTCTTCCGCTCTATCATATTCAGACTGCGCGAAAAACAAATCTCCAAGCCAAGCGTAAGCAATTACTTCTTTTTTCCTGTTTCCAGTTTCTTTGCTTATCGCAAGACCGTTTTCATAATATTCTTTTGCCTTGATAGAGTTACCTACAGCCAACTCCACATTTCCTTGGCTCAGGTAAAAGCTGGCAAGCCCATCTCTTTCTCTAATGTCTGTGAAGATGACAAGAGCTTTCTTGTTATATTCAGAAGCCTTGCGATACTTTCCAAAAGAATGAAGTTTACTTCCCGCATTTAGGTAAGACCAAGCTACTGTACGTCTGTCAGCAATTTTTCTGCTGGTGGATAATTTTGCATTGCAGTGTAAAGCCTTCTCATATTCGCCGACTGATTGATACACAATTCCAAGGTTTTCGTAACAGGCAGCTTCCCCATTTCTGTCTCCAATTCCTTTCCGGATCGCAAGTGATTTCGCAATAACTTCTCTAGCCTTCTCATACTCACCAACTGAAAGATACACGGTTCCAAGATTTCCGTAACAGGCAGCTTCTCCTTTTCTGTCTCCTATTTCTTTCTTGATGGCAAGTGATTTCACGATATGTTCTTTACCCTTCTCATATTCGCCAACTGTTCCATACACGGTTCCAAGGCCTACGTAACAGGTACCTTCTCCTTTTCTGTCTCCTATTTCTTTCTTGATCGCAAGTGATTTCACGATGTGTTCTCTAGCCTTCTCATATTCGCCAACTGAGTGATACACGGTTCCAAGGTTTCCGTAAAAGGTAGCTTCTCCTTTTCTGTCACCTATTTCTTTCTGGATCGAGAGTGATTTCTCGATATGTTCTCTAGCCTTCTCATATTCGCCAACTAATCCATACACGGTTCCAAGGTTTCCGTAATTGGTAGCTTCTCCTTTTCTGTCTCCTATTTCTTTCTGGATCGAAAGTGATTTCTCGATATGTTCTTCAGCCTTCTCATATTCGCCAACTGATTGATACACGGTTCCAAGGTTTCCGTAACAGGTAGCTTCTCCATTTCTATCTCCTATTTCTTTCTGGAACGAAAGTGATTTCTCAATGTGTTCTCTAGCCTTCTCATATTCGCCAAGTGATTGATACACGGTTCCAAGGTTTCCGTAACTGGTAGCTTCTCCATTTCTGTCTCCTATTTCTTTCTGGATCGAAAGTGATTTCTCGATATGTTCTTTAGCCTTCTCATATTCCCCAACTAATCCATACACGGTTCCAAGGTTTCCGTAACTGGTAGCTTCTCCTTTTCTGTTTCCTTTTTCTTTCTGGATCGCAAGTGATTTCTCGATATGTTCTCTAGCCTTCTCATATTCGCCAACTGATCGATACACGGTTCCAAGGTTTCCGTAACAGGAAGCTTCTCCATTTCTGTCTCCTATTTCTTTCTGGATCGAAAGTGATTTCTCAATGTGTTCTTTAGTCTTCTCATATTCGCCAACTGATTGATACACGGTTCCAAGGCTTCCGTAACAGGCAGCTTCTCCATTTCTGTCTCCTATTTCTTTCTGGATCGAAAGTGATTTCTCGATATGTTCTCTAGCCTTCTGATATTTGCCAATTGAACTATACACGGTTCCAAGGGCTCCGTAACAGGTAGCTTCTCCATTTCTGTCTCCAATATCTTTCTGGATCGCAATTGATTTCTCGATATGTTCTCTAGCCTTCTCATATTCGCCAACTGATTGATACACGGCTCCAAGGCTTTCGTAACAGGCAGCTTCTCCTTTTCTGTCTCCTATTTCTTTGTGGATCGCAAATGATTTCTCGATATGTTCTCTAGCCTTCTGATATTTGCCAATTGAACTATACACGGTTCCAAGGTTTCCGTAACAGGTAGCTTCTCCATTTCTGTCTCCAATATCTTTCAGGATCGCAAGTGATTTCTCAATATGTTCTCTAGCCTTCTCATATTTTCCAATTGAACTATACACTGTTCCAAGGTTTCCGTAACAGGTAGCTTCCCTTTTTCTGTCTCCTATTTCTTTCTGGATCGAAAGTGAGTTCTCGATATGTTCTTTAGCCTTCTCATATTCGCCAACTGATCCATACACGGTTCCAAGGTTTCCGTAACTGGTAGCTTCTCCATTTCTGTCTCTAATATCTTTCTGGATCGCAAGTGATTTCTCAATATATTCTCTAGCGTTCTCATATTCGCCAAGTGATTGATACACGGTTCCAAGGTTTCCATAACAGGTAGCTTCTTCATTTCTGTCTCCAATATCTTTCAGGATCGCAAGTGATTTCTCAATATATTCTCTAGCCTTCTCATACTCGCCAAGTGATTGATACACGGTTCCAAGGTTTCCGTAACAGGCAGCTTCTCCATTTCTGTCTCCAATATCTTTCAGGATCGCAAGTGATTTCTCAATATATTCTCTAGCCTTCTCATACTCGCCAACTGATTGATACACGGTTCCAAGGTTTCCGTAACAGGTAGCTTCTCCTTTTTCGTCTCCTATTTCTTTCTTGATCGCAAGTGATTTCTCAATATGTTCTCTAGCCTTCTCATATTCGCCAACTGATTGGTACACGGTTCCAAGTTTTACGTAACTGGTAGCTTCTCCTTTTCTGTCTCCTATTTCTTTCTTGATCGCAAGTGATTTCTCGATATGTTCTCTAGCCTTCTCATATTCGCCAACTGATTGGTACACGGTTCCAAGGTTTCCATAACAGGCAGCTTCTCCTTTTCTGTCTCCTATTTCTTTCAGGATCGCAAGTGATTTCTCGATATGTTCTCTAGCCTTCTCATACTCGCCAAGTGATTGATACACGGTTGCAAGGTTTCCGTAACAGGTAGCTTCTCCTTTTTCGTCTCCTATTTCTTTCAGGACCGCAAGTGATTTCTCGATATGTTCCCTAGCCTTCTCATATTTGCCAATTGATAGATACAAAATTCCAAGGTTTTCGTAACAGGACGCTTCTCCTCTTATGTTTCCAATTTCTTTACTGATTAGGAGCGCGTTTTCACTGAGTTGTTTTGCTTGTTTGTATTTACCTTGATTGAAACACATCCCCGCAAGTGCTATGCTTAGCTCACACTCTTTAAGTCTTTCACCACTTTCACGGTAAATTAGGAGAAGTTTCTTTGCATATTGTATGGCGCTTGTGTTATCGCATATGCTGTTAGAAGCCACCCACATTAGTAAGTATATCCTCACATAGAATGATTTGCTTAATATCTCGCCTGTTATGCCTGCTCTGTCTTTCAGAATGAACAAGCATTCCTTGCATAACTCGATGGCTTTTAGAACTCGGCTACTGTTGAGAAGAAAGGCGGCGACAGTGAGACCGATTGAGATGACTTGAAAAACGTCGTCTATGTTGCTCATGTCAAACAGTTCTGTGAGAATATAACAGAATAAAAGTGGAAACAAAGTTGGAACCAACTCTGTTTGTCCTTTTATTATCTGCTTTTGTCACAATTGTTATATGGACATGCTTTACTATCAGTTGTGGCCATTTTTCATACGCGACTAGCTTTGCGCAGAGAATGCATCATGCTACAGATAGAAATTGACTCCAAACATTTATGGAGCATGTGCTAGCTTATTAACTGGTGAAATGTCTGCCTCCATGGTTAATATATTCAAGGAGAAATTGGCACCAAAAAATGCAAAATCTCTGGGTGGCAAGAGCGCTAATAAGCTTGTTCATATTTTGTAATATTCTGAGTTTCACTAAAAGGCGATTCATCGGGCATAAAATTGCTTGCGAGAGTTATATGTTATGCCCTCACAATATTCGGAATTGATATTTTGTAGCTTGATCATGGTCAGAAACTGAATCCCTGTTGCTAAATGAAGCAAACTGATTGTAAACAAAGATTTCACTATGCTATGACCTCCTGGGAAAGCGTAGCGCTAATAAAAGAGATTGTAATTGATTAATTTCAATGTAGGTCTTCTGAACGTTTGCAGTCGTGGCTTCATGCATCTTCCGAAATAAAAATCGCAAAGAGTTTTCATAGATGAAGACGAGTCCCGACACTAAGTCTACTCTGACATGCGCATAACTAAACGGCCAACAATCTGTTACCGAATTCCCGTTTCCTTAAAAAAGAGAATTGTTAGCATAAGGGGAAACAGGACAGTCATATTTTTGTTGTCAGATGTTGAAAGCAGGAAAACATAATCAGCGACTACAATAAACCTTTGGTTTACTATTAAGGTCGTTTTGTTTGAAGAAAGACGAATAACATATTTAACTATAAATAACATAGTAATCTTACCACTTCCCTTTCGCTCGGGGAAAGAATACAAAAGCGACGACTGTGTCTTTCACAAGAGGATGGTTTTGTTTGTCTACAGGGTAACAGAAAAAAACTATCACAAGTTCATTCAAGACGCGTATTTCTATAATAAGTCCCCGTTTTGCCTGTAATTAAACTCCGCTTATATAGAAGTACAATTTTGTATTTTAATAGGGTCTTAACAGGTACAAAATTGAGATATACTGACAACCCCTTAAGAAATGAAAGTTACAGACAGACCGAGATAGACAAACATGCCTTAAAATTCACAACGAAACATAAACAAGCAAAACTGGAATTTACCGACCAAAATAAGCTCAAGAAAACTGAAAGCCCCAGATCTAAATAAGGAACACGCAAAACTGAAAGTCTTGATCACAGTCATAATTAAACACACAACTTACAATTCATAAACAAAAAAACAAGACGGAAATCTCAAAGCCGCAAACCAAACGAACAAAACTGTAGGCCTCGTACGAAGATAAACACATTTAGATGCCAGTCAGAGGCTGACATACGTGCAAAACTGATAGTCAAACAAAAATGAACACAAGACAGAAAAACCAAAGACGAAGATCAGCCATGAAACTGAAAATTACCGAGGATTCCGGCCGACCCTTCAAGAGCATGATAACGTTCTGCACTGAACTTTGCAATTATTCATACATACATGGACGTACATCCATATTTCTGCAATCTAAATTAATTCAAACCTAATACTTGAAGTCATAAACTTACTAAGATGTGCGAATCAGAACGAAATCCAACTTCTCCTAATGTCATCAAGCAGGCACTTTCTCTGAAAAGGACAATGATACATTAGTGCTTGATTTCATTGAATTTTAAAAAAAATATTTTTAATGTACAGTAAACATGTCAAACGAGGGCATCAAATATAGACGATATCTTATATGTAGCTTAAAGTTCACTGTTCTTACCTTTACGTTAGGAGTCAAAATCAGAATGAAATCCAATTCAGTCTGGATCAGCAAAAGGAATCTTCCTGTCATAGAACAATGAATTAGTGGGACGTCAGTCAAAGATTCTCAACGAAAAATAACAATATTAAAAAAAGAGAATAGTTAGTGGTGTTAGTACGAGTACGGCCGTGTGAATTAGTTCTTTATACTAGTTTGTCAGCAATTTGAGCACAGTCTCCTTTTGTTGTATTATATT
Organism: Micromussa lordhowensis; assembly: GCA_964020085.1. Taxonomy (NCBI): domain Eukaryota; kingdom Metazoa; phylum Cnidaria; class Anthozoa; order Scleractinia; family Lobophylliidae; genus Micromussa; species Micromussa lordhowensis. The sequence continues at coordinate 20,190,838 of OZ026608.1, forward strand.
GTTGTGGTAGAACCTTTTCTAGCATATAACGTTTGATCAACAAATGCAGCCTTATATTCCTTACAGCCTTATCTTTGAAACTGCTACTAACCATAGAACTCTAAATAGATCTGTTTATGTCTGGGACTCTTAACAAACAACTTAAAAACTTTGCAAATTTGTGACAATTTTTAAGAACATCTTGAAATACAAGACTGGCTAAAAAAAATATTGCAATCTTAACTCTCTTTTTACTGAAATAACGTCATGTCGAAATGATTTTATTTTTAGATATAGATCTTCAATGTAATCTCAAATGCAAAAGTTTTCTTCTCTTTTTAAAGCTTATTGTTGATAACAACCGGAAACCTGTGAAAGCTTGTCAAAAGGAAATTTGTCTGCAAGATAACAGAAGAATCATCACAGACTTGTTCATATATTCTATTCCATGCTTTAACTGACACCAAGATACTGCACTATAAAACGGATAGCTTCCTGATGAGAACGAAGTCCAAATCACTTTGACTGTTGCGATCGATAGACATTGATTTTATGACTTAAACATATCCAATCTGTAGGTTTTTGTTCACTGAATGTCCACCTTCATCATAGTGAAAAATGGATGTTCGTTATAACGTAGCTCGCGTTTTAAACTAAGAAATTACTTAAGCCCAAATCCCTAACTTTTAATTTGTAAATTCAGAGAGTCAAACATAGTACATTTGCCGTTCTGCGCCCACGAATGTTATCACAATCAATCTGCTGAGGTTTTTACTTTTCTCTTCCAGTAAAAATGTTTTGCTTCAACTTTATGTCGAGTGTACACGGCAAAGTTTACCACGCCAGTTAACGCCTCAATGCCTTTTAGCCAGTTAACTTTACAAGTTTATATTTTTCAGTGGCCAATGCAATTTCTAAATATGTCACTAGTTTCTGTGTTCATGTAATGATAAAGTTTATCTCAAATATAAAAACAGCTTTCGTTATTTCTTTAGTTCAAAACTTAAGGTTACCTTACTGTACTTACCGTTCGTTGGGAAATTCAAATCAGAATGAAATTCAAGTTTCTGGCCTCTGGCAGCTAAAAAGGGTCTTCTTCAAAATAACAATGACTCACAATGACAATGACGAGCCAATTTTCGAACCATGCGATACTCTTTCGATTTCGACTGGCCGCGGAGTCTTCTTGATATATATATACAGAACATGCATGAAATTAAAGAAACAGAGCGAGTAGCTATCTAATATTTGCAGCCCACAGCAGTTATACTGAAATTTTTAATTCCCTTTAGCCTATCCAGCCTTATCACTTAGTTTGTGGCATTTAACACAGTCATATTTTGGCGTATAATAGAATCTGTCATTGCTACGCATTAGGCACGTTTCATTTTTTCCTCGTGTTTCAGTTTTCATTCGCAATTCATGTCGCAATCACACAGTTTAGGTACCTGTTTGTTTTCTGAACATACAAGCATGACTCAATGTGTAAAATGGTAACAACTTCCTTTTGTCTGTGTTGTCGACTGCGAAGGAATGTGTGGTTAGATTCCGAATGAAACGAAAAATCAGCATTAACGAAGTCCTTCGTTCAGATAAACCTATTCCGTTAAAACTCTGTTCCTCAGGGGAAGTTCTGCTGTCTGGGTAACCTACTCCTAACATCTAGAGGATTAATTACTGACTGGGTTTGAGTTTTTACCTGAGCTGCTGACAGGTGATCAGCCCTGTAAATCAGCATTTCCAACCCACAAGCCTCCCCCAACACCCCCTTCCGAACATGAGTTACGCCCCGCGACCACACCCAGCCGCCCAAGTAGGTTAAGGTGTGTGTCAATCATCAGACAACTGTTATATGGTCTATTCACATTGAAAACGTTGAGCCACTCTAGTCATTCGAAATTCTCAGGCTAAGAGCTGACGAAGCTAAAGGTATATGAATTTCACTCGACAACAGTGTTTACATCTTATGCAACTTTGAAGTTCGCTAAAGATTTGAGCCAAAGACATTGGCATGTTTTCTGCACAAAACCATTGATGAAGTGTTTCATGACGAATACATCCAGTCTTCGGTCAAGGAAAAAACGAAAGGGTTGTATTGGTTATTGACCAGGCGTGAGGTCAAGATAACTGCGGATATTGGCCAAGTTGTTTTGTTGGTGTTGTTTATGCATCAAAATCTTAAAACACACACAAAAAAAGAACAAACAAGGCTAATATCCAGCCTACCTGACCGAACAAGCCTGGCCAAAATATAGGGTTTAATATATGGCATAATGTGAATAGTCCATCCTTTTCTTTTTGGAAAGAGTAAATTTCGAGTGGGTTTGTTGGTTTCCTCTTGGCCACTCGGGTAACCAGTCAACGGGCTTGAACAAATATAAATTAACGCATTTTTAATTTCTCGCCGTTTCTGCCCTTCAACAAAAGCACGCAAAATTCAATAGTAACGTTTCTTCGCCGTATCCAGGTAGAGACAAACAAAAATGTAGCTTTTAATCCCTCCACCCACCCTACCCCTCCTAGTCCATTCTTAGTCAAATGCTAGAGCAGTTAATTTGTCAATCAGGTACCGAAGATGCCACACTTTGTTTTAGAACCTAATATAGCTTAGAAGCAGTCTACAGAAATGGACTAGAGTGCAGCTGAAATTTACATTAATTACAGTTTTAATTGATTCCTCTGTCAACTTTTCATAGGCAGTACATGCTTATAGACAATAAAAAATTGAAGTTTACGTTTTTTTGACAAAGCGCAATGTTCAGGATAAATGTGATAAATGTCACGCGAACAATTTCTTTTGTCACTCTACTTAAAACTCTAATAACATTAATGTAAATTGAATCAACAGGGCAGCCTTTTCAGTCGCACTATTTACAAAGCTAACTGTAAATCTTACTGGTAAACATGCACAGTGTTCAAGAAAAATTCAAATATGCTGCATTCCTGTACTCTTTTCATTTCTTACAAGTAAGGTGGGGGGGGGGTGGGGTGTTGGTTTGCGTGGACTCCCATATGACGGCGGTGCTCGTCGGAAGTTTTGAAAAGAACTTCTAAAACGTATCAAGTTGTGGGCGTGCCGTAGAAAATGCTTTCACTCTGGTGAGGCACCAATAGATCGTTTTCACGTGACGTCATCACTTTCTAAAATCTAAAACTAAAGATCCACCAAAGTTTTCATCCTCATCAGGTATAAGAGGTGACATATTTATCTCTGTTTACAACTTTACACCTCAATAGCGTGCTTCGTTTGGAAACTAGAGCATTTTGAATTTCCGGGTTATGGAGGTGCGTGACAAAAGGCTACGATCAAATTTGTTGAAAAATATATACTTATCTCATGATTTTCAGCCCTGTTAGAAGCTAGAGCATTAGGAAAAGTGCTTATGTAAATACTTGTTTTTTCAGTACTGATAATCAGTCGCCTAGAAAGCCAAAGTAAGTTCCAGATGTTTACACTATTTTACGCCCGCCATATTGGTGTACCATGGAGGTACACCAACATGGCGTTTTCATACTGGGCTCTGTAAATTTCTGCGAAACATTTCGACGAATATCTGAAGTTTGGGGAAATGCACAGGGTTAAACCTTGGAGAAGTGTCTTATTTTTTATCTTCTATAACATCACATCACTTTTTCCACTGGATAGTTTTCGATTCATTTTTTCATTGCGTGACAGTGAAAACGATCTATTCTAAAACAATTTCAAACGTTAATTTTTGTAAGGACCACCGTGACAAAACAGAAGTACCGGATCCTCTCGCTGTAGAGAATCTAATCAGCTATAAGTTGAATAATACACGAGAATAAGCAAGGCTGATTATACAGTATAGGGATATATTTTCCAATATTTCGGAAGGCACGGCCTTCCTTCCTCAGGGTGTAACAGAGAATGACTCTAGTTTTAAACGTTACAAATTTAAAATATGGGAAATAAGATATAACTAGTGAAGAGATAAATGTAACAAAAGTTTGATAGACAGGGCTAAGTAATAAATAACGATGAAAAAAGTAACGTAAAAATTTAAAAATTTGAAATTTGAAATTTGAAAATATGGTAAAACGTTACAGCCTGAAAAGTAGCAATGAGCAGCTATAAATAGTACAGGTGACCTAAACATAGTAAGCTAATACAAAAGAAACGTACTAAGTTTCATCTTTCTTATTGAGACCATGAGGTTCAAGGGTTTGACCTCTTTCAATGAGATATGCTTCTCTTGCTTTACGTACACCGTCACGATTAGATTTAACGAGTTCTAGGGGAATAAGTTGCATGTCAGTAGCGTTATGATTGTTACATAAAAAATGTTCGGATACCGTGGTGGGCTTAGAGCTGTTAGTTCGTTTGTCAACAGGTCTGCGATGTTCGTTGAAGCGGTCTTTAAGTCTACGTTTGGTTTCTCCTATGTATTGTTTGTGACAGTGGTTACATTGTACCATGTAGATAACGTTTTTGGAGTTACAGCTCATTGCTACTTTTCAGGCTGTAACGTTTTACCATATTTTCAAATTTCAAATTTCAAATTTTTAAATTTTTACGTTACTTTTTTCATCGTTATTTATTACTTAGCCCTGTCTATCAAACTTTTGTTACATTTATCTCTTCACTAGTTATATCTTATTTCCCATATTTTAAATTTGTAACGTTTAAAACTAGAGTCATTCTCTGTTACACCCTGAGGAAGGAAGGCCGTGCCTTCCGAAATATTGGAAAATATATCCCTATACTGTATAATCAGCCTTGCTTATTCTCGTGTATTATTCTAAAACAGCACGTTAACGGACACTTTCATAATTAGTCATAGTCATAGTCATTTTTCTTGGACAATTTTGCCCAAGGGGGAAAGGTGCAATGAGGTTAGCTCTATGTGAAACACCAACCCATTAGACATGGCCAGACCACAACACCGGGAACTACGTGCCCTATTCTTTTCGATAAGTGTGTGGGTTCTTTAACGTCCCCTGCTAACCATGTAACACTGAAGATGCAGGAGACGGAGCCTACGGTTTAAAGTCTTTATCCGAAAAGACTTGAACAATTTCTGTCATAATCTAAAAGTTCAATACCAAATATTATCTTACGAACTAAGGTTTTACTGGTTCAATCAGTTATTAGAGTCTAGCACTCATCTGTACACTGCAGACTCTGATTAGGTTTAAGGCGGGGGTAAACATGAATAGGTGTGAAATTTGAAGTGATATAAAAAAGGAAATTGTTAGGATTAAGATGGGTTGGAAACACTACCAGACAGTTCAATGACCCTCGCAAAAGAGAGCCCCTGGTTGCTAGGGGACTGTTTGGTATCCGTCTACTAATTCTTCACTTCAAATTTCAATTTTCCAAATCCATCAAATCTTCAACATTTCATATTTCCTTAATTTAACCTATTCTTTGAGAAAAAATACCTCTTTCCCAAAATGCCCAAAAATCACCTAAAAATTTACACAAAACCGCCAAATAGTGGTTAATGAGATAAGCAGAGATATTTAGTGTCGCTTGAAACGTGACCGAGATATAGGCAGAAAAGCCGTGTTAACCGACCTCAAAACAGCCTTCACGTGTACCCCCGCCTTAACTGAATAGGCCATTCCGAAATTGCGCAGGAAACTGGGGCGAGTTTCAAATTTTAACAAATCGATAAACTGACACAACCACATGAAAGATCGCGTTGAGAGAAGTTATTTGACTAAGTTTGATGCTTATAGGGTGAACAGAGACTAAGTTGTGGACCTTGGAACATGGTTCAAAATACATACAAACGTTTCTAATGTCCAGACAGCGTCTCCCAAAACCATATAAACTCTTAAAATATTTATCAGTTTTGTGGCAACTGAAAAATCCCGTCATTCAACTACCATTTGAAAGAAGCTGAGATGAAAAGCACGTATGTTTGCCAATTTTAAGAGTATCACAGAAATCATAAAAAAATTTAAGAGTTTATATGGTTTTGGGGGACGCTGTCTCAACAATAGAGTTTGAACCATGTTTCAAGGTCTATAACTTGGTCTCTGTTCACCTTAAAAGCATCAAACTTGGTCAAATGACTACTCTCAACGCGATCTTTCATGTGGTGGTGTCAGTTTATCGATTGGTTGAAATTTGAAACTCGCCCCAGTTCCCTGCGCAATTTCGGAATGGCCTATAACTGGTAACCTCTAGAAAAATGAGGAATCTTTTACACAGTAAAGGACCAAAAGTTAAACTTCGATTTCATTTATATACAAGTTAGCACTGCCACTAAAACTGTCAGTTGAGGTCATGGCATATTTTACTCTCCATGGGATCACTCGCTGCAGTCCTTGTCACCCTTGTCAGCACCTGACAGAGAAAATAAACAAACAACAAAAAAACGTATAACCATCTTAATTCATTTTCTTAAAAAGCAGTTGCCTAATTACAAAATATGGATTCATTTTAACAGAGAAGTCGGATTCCGCATGCCTTGTAAAGTTCAGCTGCTGGAACCGTGCGTAGTTTCAGGATAGAGTTTTGGAACCCTTTGACATCATCCCAATGTTGCACAAGCTTGTGAAGGAAGTTGGACCATACAAAACAGCCAGCGTCTTTTACAACAACATTGGAAATTCATTGGAGAATAAACAGAACATAATTTCATTGCCAAATCCAGCGCACAAAACAACAATCAAGCGTGATGTCAAAATGCGATAAAATCAAGATGCCAAATATTCGCAATTTTTCAAATCCCGAAATAAGAGGGCGCTTTTTAATCCGATCAAAAATTGCGCTGCAGTTTCGTTAGATAACTTCATGTTCTATAACATCATGAACGAGAGAGTACAGTTAACAGTTGTAAAATACATTAGCCGCACAATATCAAACGACAAACGATAAGGAAATAATCAGACACACAAAATCCTAACCCTCTTTTAAAAATACACAAAGCTTGATCGATAACATCTAAGGAAACTACGAGTAAATACTAGGAGCCCTTTGCAAATCATGGATCAAAGGGCGTTTTTCATTAAATCTTACCTTTCGCTCCAAAATCAAATGTCACGTCATCTCCTACCAGTATAAAAGGTGCCCACTGGTTCACGTCATAGCCCTTATTTCTCATCCACTTCATGGCCTGGTGTAGAGATTCACCAGCACTTTCCCCAGCCACAAGGTGATCGTAGAAATGAGTCATTAACTGCTCCGTTGCTTTGTCATCCAGGGCCCACAGTGCCACCAACACTGAGCGTGCGCCAGATCCTAATAATGCTCGGGCAATTCCGACTGCTCCCTCGGCTTTTGTCTGTCCACGAGCACTGTGACAACAGCTAAGGACCACCAGTTTAGCTCGCAGTTGAACTTTTGAAATGTCCTCCATTGTCAATAAGTAGAGTTTCTCTTGAGGTATCCCGTTAGGAATACGAATCGATGGTGCCAGGGCAATTGCTCCATTTTCTAAGTCACCGTGTGCGGCGATATGAATCAGGGCCACTGAATTCATCGCTTGAAGTACCGCCTCCTTAGTTGCTCGTTGTCCCAACAGAGCATCGATACCCAGCTTTTTTGCTATCATCTTAGCTTCGTTTTCTGCACATTGCAGTCGAGAAATCTTCGTGAGTTTTCCTTTGAAATGCACTTCACCAACATCAGGATTTCCCACTATCAATGCACCGGTCTGACAGTGATAGTCTGCGGGACTTTCATTAATGAGCTTGAGAGTTGTTAACGAAGGAGCAACACGGATCCTGAAGGTCTCGGATAAGTACTTTCCGCTTTTATCAGTTAAGGCAGCAAATGGAATTTGGTATAAAGCACGATCAGGAACAATGATGATTTCAGGGCCCTCAAGTAAGCTCGCCACAGGAGCGATGATAAGTTTGTAACAGATAGGAAGGTTCATTTTGGGTCCTTGGTTAGCTTTACTTTCCACTCCAATTCGCCAACTTTCATGGCTATCTCCCTTGCTTGATTTGGATTCTGGTTGAAAAACGTGTAAAGATCGGTCTTCGCAAATCTCTTCTGGTAGAACGCCAAAACTTCTGAAATCAAGAAACTCTTCCACTTGTTGACCTAATCCTTCGCCAGCAATTAGATCATTTCCTTTTACCTGCACAAAATGTGTGGCTCCGCCTGCTTTAAGAATCCACAAACATATGCGGGAACAATCATATGAGATGTACAAACAGGTGCAATTACATTCGATGCTTTCAAGACCAGACCATGTACAAGGATTTGCTGAGATTTGATTCTCCAAAGAACACTGAGAGTACTGAGCTGACATTAAATCTGCCAAAGCCCTGGCCCTTGAAAGCTCTGAAACGTACAGAGCTTCAATAGGATTTCCAGTTGCACAAAGCAACATACTGAGAGCTTTGTAGGATTGAATATTGCAGTCAGAGAAGGAAATCTTAAACGTATCGTTGTCGCGAATTTTCTCGCATTTTTCAATACCAAAAAGGAAATACAAGATAGCTTCCTGAATCTTTCCTCCTTTCATTCTAATTTGTGCCAATTTTTGGAGCGATTGGGACTGCATATCTATATCTCCAATCTTCTCACTTAATGCAAGCGCCTCCTTGATATATTCTTCCGCTCTATCATATTCAGACTGCGCGAAAAACAAATCTCCAAGCGCAGCGTAAGCAAATACTTCTCTTTTCCTGTTTCCAATTTCTTTGCTTATCGCAAGAGCGTTTTCATAATATTCATTTGCCTTGATAGAGTTGCCTACAGCCAACTCCACATCTCCTTGGCTCAGGTAAAAGCTGGCAAGCCCAGCTCTTTCTCTAATGTCTGTGAAGATGACAAGAGCTTTCTTGTTATATTCAGAAGCCTTGCGATACTTTCCAAAAGAATGAAAGTTATCTCCCGCGTTTAGGTAAGACCAAGCTACTATACGTCTGTCACCAGTTAATCTGCTGATGGATTTTGCACTGTAGTGTAAAGCCTTCTCATATTCGCCAACTGATCCATACACGGTTCCAAGGTTTCCGTAAAAGAGAGCTTCTCCATTTCTGTGTCCAATTTCTTTCTGGATCGCAAGTGATTTCGCAATAACTTCTCTAGCCTTCTCATACTCACCAACTGATTGATACACGGTTCCAAGATTTCCGTAACAGGTAGCTTCTCCTTTTCTGTCTCCAATTTCTTTCAGGACCGCAAGTGATTTCACGATATGTTCTCTAGCCTTCTCATATTCGCCAACTGATCCATACACGGTTCCAAGGCTTCCATAACAGGCAGCTTCTCCATTTCTGTCTCCTATTTCTTTGTGGATCGAAAGTGATTTCTTAATATGTTCTTTAGCCTTCTCGTATTCGCCAACTGATTGATACACGGTTCCAAGATTTACGTATATATATAACAGGCAGCTTCTCCTTGTCTGTCTCCAATTTCTTTCACGACCGCAAGTGATTTCACGGTATGTTCTTTAGCCTTCTCATATTCGCCAACTGATTGATACACGGTTCCAAGATTTCCGTAACAGGCAGCTTCTCCTTGTCTGTCTCCTATTTCTTCCTGGATCGAAAGTGATTTCTCGATATGTTCTTTAGCCTTCTCATATTCGCCAACTGATTTATACACGGTTCCAAGGTTTCCGTAACTGATAGCTTCTCCATTTCTGTCTCCTATTTCTTTCTGGATCGAAAGTGATTTCTTAATATGTTCTTTAGCCTTCTCGTATTTGCCAACTGATTGATACACGGTTCCAAGGTTTCCGTAAGAGGTAGCTTCTCCATTTCTGTCTCCTATTTCTTTCTGGATCGAAAGTGATTTCTCGATATGTTCTCTAGCCTTCTCATATTCGCCAACTGATTGATACACGGTTCCAAAGTTTCCGTAACTGGTAGCTTCTCCTTTTCTGTCTCCTATTTCTTTCTCGATCGAAAGTGATTTCTTAATATGTTCTTTAGCCTCCTCATACTCTCCAACTGATTGATACACGGTTCCAAGATTTCCGTAACTGGTACCTTCTCCTTTTCTGTCTCCTATTTCTTTCTTGATCGAAAGTGATTTCTCAATATGTTCTTTAGCCTTCTCATATTCGCCAACTGATTGATACACGGTTCCAAGGTTTTCGTAACAAGTAGCTTCGCCATTTCTGTCTCCAATATCTTTCAGGATCGCAAGTGATTTCTCGATATGTTCTCTAGCCTTCTGATATTTGCCAATTGAACTATACACGGTTCCAAGGTTTCCGTAACAGGAGGCTTCTCCTTTTCTATCTCCTATTTCTTTCTGGATCGAAAGTGATTTCTCGATATGTTCTCTAGCTTTCTCATATTCGCCAACTGATTGATACACGGTTCCAAGGTTTCCGTAACAGGTAGCTTCTCCATTTCTGTCTCCAATAGCTTTCTGGATCGCAAGTGATTTCTCGATATGTTCTCTTGCCTTCTCATACTCGCCAACTGATCGATACACGGTTCCAAGGTCTCCGTAACTGGTAGCTTCTCCTTTTCTGTCTCCTATTTCTTTCTGGATTGAAAGTGATTTCTTTATATGTTCTCTAGCCTTCTCATACTCGCCAACTGATTTATACACGGTTCCAAGGCTTCCGTAACTGGTAGCTTCTCCTTTTCTGTCTCCTATTTCTTTCTCGATCGCAAGTGATTTCTCGATATGTTCTCTAGCCTTCTCATATTCGCCAACTGATTGATACACGGTTCCAAGGTTTCCGTAACAGGTAGCTTCTCCATTTCTGTCTCCAATATCTTTCTGGATCGCAAGTGATTTCTCGATATGGTCTCTAGCCTTCTCATATTCGCCAACTGATTGATACACGGTTCCAAGGTTTCCGTAACAGGTAGCTGCTCCATTTCTGTCTCCAATATCTTTCTGGATCGCAAGTGATTTCTCGATATGTTCCCTAGCCTTCTCATACTCGCCAACTGATTGATACACGGTTCCAAGGTTTCCGTAACAGGTAGCTTCTCCTCTTCTGTCTCCTATTTCTTTCTTGATCGAAAGTGATTTCTCGATATGTTCTCTAGCCTTCTCATATTCGCCAACTGATCGATACACGGTTCCAAGGTTTCCGTAAAAGGCAGCTTCTCGATTTCTGTCTCCAATATCTTTCAGGATCGCAAGTGATTTCTCGATATGTTCTCTAGCTTTGTCATGTTCGCCAACTGATAGATACAAAATTCCAAGGTGTCCGTAACAGGTAGCTTCTCCTTTTCTGTCTCCTATTTCTTTGTGGATCGAAAGTGATTTCTCGATATGTTTTTTAGCCTTCTCATATTCGCCAAGTGATTGATACACGGTTCCAAGGTTTCCGTAACAGGCAGCTTCGCCATTTCTGTCTCCAATATCTTTCAGGATCGCAAGAGATTTCTCGATATGTTCTCTAGCCTTGTGATATTTGCCAGTTGAACTATACACGGTTCCAAGGTTTCCGTAACTGGTAGCTTCTCCTTTTCTGTCTCCTATTTCTTTCTTGATCGCAAGTGATTTCTCGATATGTTTTCTAGCCTTCTCATATTCGCCAACTGATTGATACACGGTTCCAAGGTTTGCGAAACAGGCAGCTTCTCCATTTCTGTCTCCAATATCTTTCAGGATCGCAAGTGATTTCTCGATATGTTCTCTAGCCTTCTCATATTCGCCAACTGATTGATACACAGTTCCAAGGTTTCCGTAGGAGGTAGCTTCTCCATTTCTGTCTCCAATATCTTTCTGGATCGCAAGTGATTTCTCGATATGTTCTCTAGCCTTCTCATATTCGCCAACTGATTGATACACGGTTCCAAGGTTTCCGTAACTGGTAGCTTCTCCTTTTCTGTCTCTTATTTCTTTCTTGATCGAAAGTGATTTCTCGATATGTTCTTTAGCCTTTTCATATTCGCCCACTGATTGATGCACGGTTGCAAGTTTTCCGTAACAGGAGGCTTCTCCTTTTCTGTCTCCTATTTCTTTGTGGATCGAAAGTGATTTCTCGATATGTTTTTTAGCCTTCTCATATTCGCCAAGTGATTGATACACGGTTCCAAGGTTTCCGTAACAGGCAGCTTCTCCATTTCTGTCTCCAATATCTTTCAGGATCGCAAGAGATTTCTCGATATGTTCTCTAGCCTTGTGATATTTGCCAGTTGAACTATACACGGTTCCAAGGTTTCCGTAACTGGTAGCTTCTCCTTTTCTGTCTCCTATTTCTTTCTTGATCGCAAGTGATTTCTCGATATGTTCTCTAGCCTTCTCATATTCGCCAACTGATTGATACACGGTTCCAAGGTTTCCGTAACTGGTAGCTTCTCCTTTTCTGTCTCTTATTTCTTTCTTGATCGAAAGTGATTTCTCGATATGTTCTTTAGCCTTTTCATATTCGCCCACTGATTGATACACGGTTCCAAGGTTTCCGTAACAGGAGGCTTCTCCTTTTCTGTCTCCTATTTCTTTCAGGACCGCAAGTGATTTCTCGATGTGTTCTCTAGCCTTCTCATATTTGCCAACTGATAGATACAAAATTCCAAGGTTTTTGTAACAGGACGCCTCTCCTCTTATGTTTCCAATTTCTTTACTGATTAGGAGCGCGTTTTCACTGAGTTGTTTTGCTTGACTGTATTTTCTTTGATTGAAACACAACCTTGCAAGTGCTATGCTTAGCTCACACTCTTCAAGTCTTTCACCACTTTCACGGTAAATTAGGAGAAGTTTCTCTGCATATTGTATGGCGCTTGTGTTATCGCATATGCGATAACAAGCCATCCACATTAGTAAGTATATCCCCATATAGAATGAATTGCTTAATTTCTCACCTATTATGCCTGCTCTGTCTTTCAGAATGAACAAGCATTCCTTGCATATCTCGATGCCTTTTAGAACTCGACTATTGTTGAGAAGAAAGGCGGCGACAGTGAGACCGATTGAGATGACTTGTAAAACGTCGTCTATGTTGCTCATGTCAAACAGTTCTATGAGAATATAACAGAATAAAAGTGGAAACAAAGTTCGGCAAGAACTTCATGCTAGCCCACATATAGAGCACACTCCCATATTGTCTTATACATGTACATATATATCCATATATGGTTATGTCCTATCCATATATGGATATGTGGGCTAGCATGAAGTTCTGACCCAAAGTTGGAACCAACTCTGTTTGTGCTTTTGTTATCTGCTGTTGTCACAATTGTTATATGGACATGCTTTACTATCAGTTGTAAAAAATGTTTTCATACGCGACTAGCTTTTCGCAGAAAATGCATCATGCTACAGATAGGAATTGACTCCAAACATTTATGGAGCTTGTGCTAGCTTATTAACAGGTGAAATGTCTGCCTCCATGATTAATATATTCAAGGAGAAATTGGCACCAAAAAATGCAAAATCTCTGGGTGGCAAGAGCGCTAATAAGCTTGTTCATATTTTGTAATATTCTGAGTTTCACTAAAAGGCGATTCATCGGGCATAAAATTGCTTGCGAGAGTTATATGTTATGCCCTCACAATATTCGGAATTGATATTTTGTAGCTTGATCATGGTCAGAAACTGAATCCCTGTTGCTAAATGAAGCAAACTGATTGTAAACAAAGATTTCACTATGCTATGACCTCCTGGGAAAGCGTAGCGCTAATAAAAGAGATTGTAATTGATTAATTTCAATGTAGGTCTTCTGAACGTTTGCAGTCGTGGCTTCATGCATCTTCCGAAATAAAAATCGCAAAGAGTTTTCATAGATGAAGACGAGTCCCGAGACTAAGTCTACTCTGACATGCGCATAACTAAACGGCCAACAATCTGTTACCGAATTCCCGTTTCCTTAAAAAAGAGAATTGTTAGCATAAGGGGAAACAGGACAGTCATATTTTTGTTGTCAGATGTTGAAAGCAGGAAAACATAATCAGCGACTACAATAAACCTTTGGTTTACTATTAAGGTCGTTTTGTTTGAAGAAAGACGAATAACATATTTAACTATAAATAACATAGTAATCTTACCACTTCCCTTTCGCTCGGGGAAAGAATACAAAAGCGACGACTGTGTCTTTCACAAGAGGATGGTTTTGTTTGTCTACAGGGTAACAGAAAAAAACTATCACAAGTTCATTCAAGACGCGTATTTCTATAATAAGTCCCCGTTTTGCCTGTAATTAAACTCCGCTTATATAGAAGTACAATTTTGTATTTTAATAGGGTCTTAACAGGTACAAAATTGAGATATACTGACAACCCCTTAAGAAATGAAAGTTACAGACAGACCGAGATAGACAAACATGCCTTAAAATTCACAAAGAAACATAAACAAGCAAAACTGGAATTTACCGACCAAAATAAGCTCAAGAAAACTGAAAGCCCCAGATCTAAATAAGGAACACGCAAAACTGAAAGTCTTGATCACAGACATAATTAAACACACAACTTACAATTCATAGAAAAAAACAAGACGGAAATCTCAAAGCCGCAGACCAAACGAACAAAACTGTAGGCCTGGTACGAAGATAAACACATTTAGCTGCCTATCAGAGGCTGACATAAGTGCAAAACTGATCTCAAACAAAAATGAACACAAGACAGAAAAACCAAAGACGAAGATCAGCGCCCATGAAACTGAAAGTCGCGGTGAGGATTCCGGCCGATCCCTTCAAGAACATGATAATTTTCTGCACTGAACTTTGCAATTATTCATACATACATGAACGTACATCCATATTTCCGCATTCTAAATTAATTCAAATCTAATACGTGAAGTCATAAAAGCATGGCTTAAACTTACTAAGATGTGCGAATCAGAACGAAATCCAACTTCTCCTAACGTCATCAAGCAGGCACTTTCCCTGAAAAGGACAATGATACAATGGTCCTTGATTTCAATGAATCTTTAAAAATATTTTTAATGTACAGTAAACACGTCAAACGAGGGCATCAAATAGACGATATCTTATATATAGCTTTAAGTTTACTGTTCTTACCGTTACGTTAGGAGTCAACATCAGAATGAAATCCAATTCAGTCTGGATCAGCAAAAGGAATCTTCCTGTGATAGAACAATGAATTAATGGGACGTTTAAAGCTTCTCAATGAAAAATAACAATATTAAAAACAGAGAATAGTTAGTGGTGTTAGTTATATGAGTACGGCTGTCTGAATTCCTTCTTTATACTACTTTTGCCGGCAATTTGAGGACAACCTCCTTTTGTTGTATTATATTGTTGTAGTAGAACCTTTTCTAGCATACAACGTTTGATCAACAAATGCAACCTTATATAGTCCTTACAACCTACTACTAATAACTACTACTACTAACCAGATAACTCTAGCTAAATAGATCTGTTCATGTCTGGGACAATTTTTAAGAACATCTTGGAATACAAGGGCTAAAAAAATTATTGCAATCTTAACTGCCTCTTTTTACTGAATTGACGTCTTGTCGAAATGATTTTATTTTTAGATATAGATCTTCAATGTAATCTGAATTGCAAAAGTTTTCTTCTCTTTTTAAAGCTTATTGTTAATAACAGCCGAAAAACCTGTGAAAGCTTTTCAGAAGGCAAAAGGGAATTTGTCTGCAAGATAACAGAAGAATCATCATAGCCTTGTTCATATATTCTATTCCATGCTTTAACTGACACCAAGATACTGCACTATAAAACGGATAGCTTCCTGATGAGAACGAAGTCTCAAAATCACTTTGACTGTTGCGATCGATAGACATTGATTATTTGACTTAAACATATCCAATCTGTAGGTTTTTGTTCACTGAATGTCCACCTTCATCATAGTGAAAAATGGATGTTCGTTATAACGTAGCTCGAGTTTTAAACTAAGAAAATACTTAAGCCCAAATCCCTAAATTTTAATTTGTAAATTCAGAGAGTCAAACATACATTTACCGTTCTGCGCCCACGAATGTTATCACAATCAATCTACTGAGGTTTTTACTTTTCTCTTCCAGTAAAAATGTTTTGCTTCAGCTTTACGTCGAGTATACACGGCAATGTTTACCACCCTTAACGCCTCAATGCCTTTTAGCCAGTTACCTTTACAAGTTTATATTTTTCAGTGGCCAATGCAATTTCTAAATATGTCACTAGTTTCTGTGTTCATGTAGTGATAAAGTTTATCTCAAATATAAAAACAGCTTTCGTTATTTCTTAAGTTCAAGACTTAAGGTTACTTTACTGTACTTACCGTTCGTTGAGAAATTCAAATCAGAATGAAACTCAAGTTTCTGGCCTCTGGCAGCTAAACAGGGTCTTCTTCAAAATAACAATGACGCACAATGACAATGACGAGCCGATTTTCGAACCATGCGATACTCTTTCGATTTCGACTGGCCGCGGAGTCTTCTTGATATATATATACAGAACATGTATGAAATTAAAGAAACAGAGTAGCTATCTAATATTTGCAGCCCACAGCAGCTATACTGAAATTTTTAATTCCCTTTAGCCTATCCAGCCTTATCACTTAGTTTGTGGCATTTAACACAGTCATATTTTGGCGTATAATAGAATCTGTCATTGCTACGCATTAGGCACGTTTCATTTTTTCCTCGTGTTTCAGTTTTCATTCGCAATTCATGTCGCAATTACACAGTTTAGGTACCAGTTTGTTTTCTGAACATACAAGCATGACTCAATGTGTAAAATGGTAACAACTTCCTTTTGTCTGTGTTGTCGACTGCGAAGGAAATGTGCGGTTAGATACCGAATGAAACGACATGATCAGCATTAACGAAGTCTTTCGTTCAGATAAACCTATTCCGTTAAAACTCTGTTCCTCAGGGGAAGTTCTGCTGTATGGGTAATTCCCTACTCCTAACATCTAGAGGGATTAATTACTGACTGGGTTTGATTTTTTACCTGAGCTGTTGACAGGTAATCAGCCCTGTAAATCAGCATTTCCAACCCACAAGCCTCCCCAACACCTCCCTCCCAACATGAGTTACGCCCTGCGACCACACCGAGCCGCCCAAGTAGGTTAAGGTGTGTGTCAATCATCGGACAACTGTTATATGGTCTATTCACATTGAAAACGTTGAGCCACCCTAGTCATTCGAAATTCTCAGGCTAAGAGCTGACGAAGCTAAAGATATATGAATTTCACTCGACAACAGTGTTTACATCTTATGAAGCTTTGAAGTTCGCTTAAGATTTGGGCCAAAGACGTTGGCATGATTTCTGCACAAAACCATTTATGGAGTGTTTCATGACGAATACATCCAGTCTTCGGTCAAGGAAAAAAACAAAAGGGTTGTATTGGTTATTGACCAGGCGTGAGGTCAAGATAACTGCGGATATTGGCCAAGTTGTTTTGTTGGTGTTGTTTATGCATCAAAATCTTAAAACACACACAAAAACAGAACAAACAAGGCTAATATCCAGCCTACCTGACCGAACAAGCCTGGCCAAAAAAGGGTTTAATATATTTCATAATGTGACTAGTCCATCCTTTTCTTGTTGGAAAGAGTAAATTTCGAGTGGGTTTGTTGGTTTCCTCTTGGCCACTCGGGTAACCAGTCAACGGCCTAGAACAAATTAACGCATTTTTAATTTCTCGCCGTTTCCGCCCTTCAACGAAAACACGCAAAATTCAATAGTAACGTTTCTTCGCCGTATCCAGGTAGAGAAAAAAAGATGCAGCTTATATTCCCTCCACCCTACCCCTCCTAGTCCATTCTTAGTCAAATGCTAGAGCAGTTAATTTGTCAATCAGGTACCGAAGATGCCACACTTTGTTTTAGAACCTAATATAGATTAGAAGCAGTCTACAGAAATGGACTAGAGGGCAGTTGAAACTTACATTAATTACAGTTTTAATTGATTCCTTTCAACTTTTCCTAGGCAGTACATGCTTATAGACAATAAAAAATTGAAGTTTACGTTTTTTGACAAAGCGATATGTTCAGGATAAATGTGATAAATGTCACGCGAACAATTTGTCACTCTACTTAAAACTCTAATAACATTAATGTAAATTGAATCAACAGGGCAGCCTTTTCAGTCGCACTATTTACAAAGCTAACTGTAAATCTTACTGGTAAACATGCACAGTGTTCAAGAAAAATTCAAATATGCTGCATTCCTGTGCTCTTTTCATTTCTTACAAGTAAGGCGGGAGGGGGGGGGGGGGGTGTTGGTTTGCGTGGACTCCCATATGACGGCGGTGCTTGTCGGAAGTTTTGAAAAGAACTCCTAAAACGTATCAAGTTGTGGGCGTGCCGTAGAAAATGCTTTCACTCTGGAGAGGCACCAATAGATCGTTTTCACGTGACGTCATCACTTTCTAAAATCTAAAACTAACGATCCACCAAAGTTTTCATCCTCATCAGGTATAAGAGGTGACATATTTATATCTGTTTACAACTTTACACCTCAATAGCGTGCTTCGTTTGGAAACTAGAGCATTTTGAATTTCCGGGTTAGGGAGGTGCGTGACAAAAGGCTACGATCAAATTTGTTGAAAAATATATACTTATCTCATGATTTTCAGCCCTGTTAGAAGCTAGAGCATTAGGAAAAGTGCTTATGTAAATACTTGTTTTTTCAGTACTGATAATCAGTCGCCTAGAAAGCCAAAGTAAGTTCCAGATGTTTACACTATTTTCCGCCCGCCATATTCGTGTACCATGGAGGTACACCAACATGGCGTACTGGGCTCTGTATATTTCTGCGAAACATTTCGACGAATATCTGAAGTTTGGGGAAATGCACAGGGCTAAAACTCGGAGAAGTGTCTTATTTTTTTATCTCCTATAACATCACAATTTCTTAGCTTTCTCCACTGGATAGTTTCGATTCATTTTTTCATTGCGTGACAGTGAAAACGATCTATTCTAAAACAGCACGTTAACGGACACTTTCATAATTTGTCATAGTCATTGTCATTTTTCTTGGACAATTTTGTCCAAGGGGGAAAGGTGCAGTGAGGTTAGCCCTATGTAAAGCACCAACCCATTAGAGAAGGCCAGACCACAACACCGGGAACTACGTGCCCTACCAAATATTATCTTACGAACTCAGGTTTTACTGGTTCAATCAGTTATTAGAGTCTAGCACTCATCTGTACACTGCAGACTCTGATTAGGGCCATTCCGAAATTGCGCAGGAAACTGGGGCGAGTTTCAAATTTTAACAAATCGATAAACTGACACAACCACATGAAAGATCGCGTTGAGAGAAGTTATTTGACTAAGTTTGATGCTTATAGGGTGAACAGAGACTAAGTTATGGACCTTGAAACATGGTTCAAAATCCATACAAACGTCTCTAATGTCGAGACAGCGTCTCCCAAAACTATATAAACTCTTAAAATTTTTATCAGTTTTGTGACAACTGAAAAATCCCGTCATTCAGCTACCATTTGAAAGAAGATGAGATGAAAATCACGTATGTTTGCCAATTTTAAGAGTATCACAGCAAGTTTATATGGTTTTGGGGGACGCTGTCTCAACAATAGAGTTAGAACCATGTTTCAAGGTCTATAACTTGGTCTCTGATCACCCTAAAAGCATCAAACTTGGTCAAATGACTACTCTCAACGGGATCTTTCATGTGATGGTGTCAGTTTATCGATTGGTTGAAATTTGAATCTCGCCCAAGTTACCTGCGCAATTTCGGAATGGCCTATAACTGGTAACCTCTGGAAAAATGAGGAATCTTTTACACGGAAAAGGACCAAAAGTTAAACGTCGATTTAATTTATATACAAGTTAGCACTGCCACTAAAACTGTCAATTGAGGTCATGGCATATTGTACTTCTCATGGAATTACTCGCTGCCGTCCTTGTTACCCTTGCCAGCACCTGACAGAGAAAATAAACAAACAACAAAAAATGTATAATCATCTTAATTCATTTTCTTAAAACGCAGTTGCCTAATTACAAAATATGGATTCATTTTAACAGATAAGTCGGATTCCGCATGGCAAAGTTCTCCTGGAACCGTGAGTGGTTTCAGGATAGAGTTCTGGACCCCTTTGACATCATCCCAATGTTGCACAAGCTTGTGAAGGAAGTTGGACCATACAAAACAGCCAGCGTCTTTTACAACAACATTGGAAATTCATTGGAGAATAAACAGAAATAATTTCATTGCCAAATCCAGCGCACAAAACAACAATAAAGCGTGATGTCAAAACGCGAGAAAATCAAGATGCCAAATTATTCGCAATTTTTTGAAATCCCGAAATAAGAGGGCGCTTTTTAATCCGATCAAAAATTGCGCTGCAGTTTCGTTAGATAACTTCATGTTCTATAACATCATGATGGAGAGAGTAAGTTAACAGTTGTAAAATACATTAGCCGCACAATATCAAACGACAAACGATAAGGAAATACTCAGAGACACAAAATCCTAACCCTCTTTTAAAAATACACAAAGCTTGATCGATAACACCTAAGGAAACTATGAGTAAATACTAGGAGCCCTTTGCAAAAACATGAATCAAAGGGCGTTTTTCATTAAATCTTACCTTTCGTTCCAAAATCAAATGTCACGTCATCTCCTACCAGTATAAAAGGTGCCCACTGGTTCACGTCATAGCCCTTACTTCTCATCCACTTCATGGCCTCGTGTAAAGATTCCCCAGCACTTTCCCCAGCCACAAGGTGATCGTAGAAAGTGGTCATTAACTGCTCCGTTGCTTTGTCATCCAGGGCCCACAGTGCCACCAACACTGAGCGTGCGCCAGATCCTAATAATGCTCGGGCAATTCCGACCGCTCCCTCGGCTTTTGTCTGTCCACGAGCACTGTGACAGCAGCTAAGGACCACTAGTTTAGCTCGCAGCTGAACTTTTGAAATGTCCTCCATTGTCAATAAGTAGAGTTCTTCTTGAGGTATCCCGTTAGGAATACGAATCGATGGTGCCAGGGCAATTGCTCCTCTTTCTAAGTCACCGTGTGCGGCGATATGAATCAGGGCCACTGAATTCATCGCTTGAAGTACCGCCTGCTTAGTTGCTCGTTGTCCCAACAGAGCCTCGATACCCAGCTTTTTTGCTATCATCTTAGCTTCGTTTTCTGCGCATTGTAGTCGAGAAATCTTCGTGAGTTTTCCTTTGAAATGCACTTCACCAACATCAGGATTTCCCACTATCAATGCGCCGGTCTGACAGTGATAGTCTGCGGGACTTTCAGTAATGAGCTTGAGAGTTGTTAACGAAGGAGCAACACGGATCCTGAAGGTCTCGGATAAGTACTTTCCGCTTTTATCAGTTAAGGCAGCAAATGGAATTTGGTATAAAGCACGATCAGGAACAATGATGATTTCAGGGCCCTCAAGTAAGCTCGCCACAGGAGCGATGATAAGTTTGTAACAGATAGGAAGGTTCATTTTGGGTCCTTGGTTAGCTTTACTTTCCACTCCAATTCGCCAACTTTCATGGCTATCTCCCTTGCTTGATTTGGATTCTGGTTGAAAAAGGTGTAAAGATCGGTCTTCGCAAATCTCTTCTGGTAGAACGCCAAAACTTCTGAAATCAAAAAACTCTTCCACTTGTTGACCTAATCCTTCGCCAGCAATTAGATCATTTCCTTTTACCTCCTCGAAGTGTGTGGCTCCGCCTGCTTTAAGACTCCACAAACATATGCGGGAACAACCATATGAGATGTACAAACAGGTGCAATTACATTCTTTGGCCACGATGCTTTCAAGACCAGACCATGTACAAGGATCAGCTGAGATATGATTCTCCAAAGAACACTGAAAGTACTGAGCTGACATTAAATCTGCCAAAGCCCTGGCCCTTGAAAGCTCTGAAACATACAGAGCTTCAATAGGATTCCCAGTTGCACAAAGCAACATACTGAGAGCTCTGTAGGATTGAATATTGCAGTCAGAGAAGGAAATCTTAAACGTATCGTTGTCGCGAAGAGTGGCGCGTATTTTCTCGCATTTTTCAATACCAAAAAGGAAATACAAGATAGCCTCCTGAATCTTTCCTCCTTTCATTCTAATTTGTGCCAATTTTTGGAGCGATTGGGACTGCATATCTATATCTCCAATCTTCTCACTTAATGCAAGCGCCTCCTTGATATATTCTTCCGCTCTATCATGTTCAGACTGCGCGAAAAACAAATTTCCAAGCGAAACGTAAGCATTTACTTCTTTTTTCCTGTTTCCAGTTTCTTTGCTTATCGCAAGACCGTTTTCATAATATTCTTTTGCCTTGATAGAGTTACCTACAGCCAACTCCACATTCCCTTGGTTCAGGTAAAAGCTGGCAAGCCCATCTCTTTCTCTAATGTCTGTGAAGATGACAAGAGCTTTCTTGTTATATTCAGAAGCCTTGCGATATTTTCCAGAAGAATGAAGTTTACTTCCCGCATTTAGGTAAGACCAAGCTACTGTACGTCTGTCACCTAGTTTTCTGCTGGTGGATAATTTTGCATTGCAGTGTAAAGCCTTCTCATATTCGCCGACTGATTGATACACAATTCCAAGGTTTTCGTAACAGGCAGCTTCTCCATTTCTGTCTCCAATTTCTTTCCGGATCGCAAGTGATTTCGCAATAACTTCTCTAGCCTTCTCATACTCACCAACTGATTGATAAACGGTTCAAAGATTTCCGTAACAGGTAGCTTCTCCTTTTCTATCTCCAATTTCTTTCATGACCGCAAGTGATTTCACGAGATGTTCTCTAGCCTTCTCATATTCGCTAACTGATCCATACACGGTTCCAAGGCTTACGTAACAGGTAGCTTCTCCTTTTCTGTCTCCAATTTCTTTCTGGACCGCAAGTGATTTTACGATGTGTTCTCTAGCCTTCTCATATTCGCCAACTGAGTGATACACGGTTCCAAGGTTTCCGTAAAAGGTAGCTTCTCCATTTCTGTCTCCTATTTCGTTCTGGATCGAAAGTGATTTCTCGATATGTTCTCTAGCCTTCTCATATTCGCCAACTAATCCATACACGGTTCCAAGGTTTCCGTAACAGGCAGCTTCTCCTTTTCTGTCTCCTATTTCTTTCTGGATCGAAAGTGATTTCTCGATATGTTCTTCAGCCTTCTCATATTCGCCAACTGATTGATACACGGTTCCAAGGTTTCCGTAACTGGTAGCTTCTCCATTTCTGTCTCCTATTTCTTTCTGGATCGAAAGTGATTTCTCAATGTGTTCTTTAGCCTTCTCATACTCGCCAACTGATTGATACACGGTTCCAAGGTTTCCGTAACAGGCAGCTTCTCCATTTCTGTCTCCTATTTCTTTCTGGATCGAAAGTGATTCCTCGATATGTTCTCTAGCCTTCTGATACTTGCCAATTGAACTATACACGGTTCCAAGGGCTCCGTAACAGGTAGCTTCTCCATTTCTGTCTCCAATATCTTTCAGGATCGCAAGTGATTTCTCAATATGTTCTCTGGCCTTCTCATACTCGCCAAGTGATTGATACACGGTTCCAAGGTTTCCGTAACAGGTAGCTTCTCCTTTTCTGTCTCCTATTTCTTTCTTGATCGAAAGTGATTTCTCGATATGTTCTCTAGCCTTCTCATATTCGCCAACTGATTGATAGACGCTTCCAAGGCTTTCGTAACAGGCAGCTTCTCCTTTTCTGTCTCCAATTTCTTTATGGATCGAAAGTGATTTCCCAATATGTTCTTTAGCCTTCTCATATTCGCCAACTGATTGATACACGGTTCCAAGGCTTCCGTAACAGGCAGCTTCTCCATTTCTTTCTCCTATTTCTTTCTGGATCGAAAGTGATTTCTGGATATGTTCTCTAGCCTTCTGATATTTGCCAATTGAACTATACACGGTTCCAAGCTCTCCGTAAGAGGTAGCTTCTCCATGTCTGTCTCGCTCCAATATCTTTCTGGATCGCAAGTGATTTCTCAATATGATCTCTAGCCTTCTCATATTCGCCAACTGATCGATACACGGTTCCAAGGCTTCCGTAACAGGTAGCTTCTCCATTTCTGTCTCCAATATCTTTCAGGATCGCAATTGATTTCTCGATATGTTCTCTAGCCTTCTCGTACTCGCCAAGTGATTGATACACGGTTCCAAGGATTCCGTAACAGGTAGCTTCTCCTTTTCTGTCTCCTATTTCTTTCTGGATCGTAAGTGATTTCTCGATATGTTCTTTAGCCTTCTTATATTCGCCAACTGATTGATACACGGTTCCAAGGTTTCCGTAATTGGTAGCTTCTCCATTTCTGTCTCCAATATCTTTCTGGATCGCAAGTGATTTCTCGATATATTCTCTAGCCTTCTCATATTCGCCAACTGATTGATACACGGTTCCAAGGTTTCCGTAACTGGTAGCTTCTCCATTTCTGTCTCCAATATCTTTCAGGATCGCAAGTGATTTCTCGATATATTCTCTAGCCTTCTCATACTCGCCAAGTGATTGATACACGGTTCCAAGGTTTCCGTAACAGGTAGCTTCTCCTTTTCCGTCTGATATTTCTTTCAGGACCGCAAGTGATTTCTCGATATGTTCTCTAGCCTTCTGATATTCGCCAACTGATCTATACACGGTTCCAAGGTGTCCGTAACAGGTAGCTTCTCCTTTTCTGTCTCCTATTTCTTTCAGAACCGCAAGTGATTTCTCGATGTGTTCTCTAGCCTTCTCATATTTGCCTATTGATAGATACAAAATTCCAAGGTTTTTGTAACAGGACGCTTCTCCTCTTATGTTTCCAATTTCTTTACTGATTAGGAGCGCGTTTTCACTGAGTTGTTTTGCTTTTTTGTATTTACTTTGATTGAAATACATCCCCGCAAGTGCTATGCTTAGCTCACACTCTTCAAGTCTTTCACCACTTTCACGGTAAATTAGGAGAAGTTTCTCTGCATATTGTATGGCGCTCGTGCTATCGCATATGCGATAATAAGCCATCCACATTAGTAAGTATATCCCCATAGAGAATGATTTGCTTAATTTGTCGCCTGTTATGTCTGCTCTGTCTTTCAGAATGAACAAGCATTCCTTGCATAACTCGATGGCTTTTAGAACTCGGCTACTGTTGAGAAGAAAGGCGGCGACAGTGAGACCGATTGAGATGACTTGTAAAACGTCGTCTATGTTGTTCATGTCAAACATTTCTGTGAGAATATAACAGAATAAAAGTGGAAAAAAAGTTGCAACCAACTCTGTTTGTCCTTTTGTTATCTGCTTTTGTCACAATTGTTATATGGACATGCTTTACTATCAGTTGTGGCCATTTTTCATACGCGACTAGCTTTGCGCAGAGAATGCATCATGCTACAGATAGGAATTGACTCCAAAAATTTATGGAGCATGTGCTAGCTTATTAACTGGTGAAATGTCTGCCTCCATGGTTAATATATTCAAGGAGAAATTGGCTCCAAAAAATGCAAAATCTCTGGGTGGCAAGAGCGCTAATAAGTTTGTTCATCTTTTGTAATATTCTGAGTTTCACTAAAAGTCGATTCATCCGGCACAAAATTGCTTGAGAGAGTTATATGTTATGCCCTCACAATATTCGAAATTGATATTTTTGTAGCTTGATCATGATCACGGAAACTGAATCCCTGTTGCTAAATGAAGCAAACTGATTGTAAACAAAGATTTCACTATGCTATGACCTCCTGGGAAAGCGTAGCGCTAATAAAAGGGATTGTAATTGATTAATTTCAATGTAGGTCTTCTCAACGTAGTCTACTCTGACATGCGCATCCAGGCTAAACGGCCAACAATCCGTTACCGAATTCCCATTTCCTTAAAAAAGAGAATTGTTAGCATAAGGGGAAACAGGACTGTCATATCACAAGTTCATTCAAGACGCGTATTTCTATAATAAGTAGTCCCCGTTTTGCCTGTAATTAAACTCCGCTTATATAGAAGTACAATTTTGTATTTTAATAGGGTCTTAACAGGTACAAAATTGAGATATACTGACAACCCCTTAAGAAATGAAAGTTACAGACAGACCGAAATAGACAAACATGCCTTAAAATTCACAAAGAAACATAAACAAGCAAAACTGGAATTTACCGACCAAAATAAGCTCAAGAAAACTGAAAGCCCCAGATCTAAATAAGGAACACGCAAAACTGAAAGTCTTGATCACAGACATAATTAAACACACAACTTACAATTCATAAAAAACAAGGCGGAAATCTCAAAGCCGCAAACCAAACGAACAAAACTGTAGGCCTGGTACGAAGATAAACACATTTAGCTACCTATCAGAGGCTGACATAAGTGCAAAACTGATCTCAAACAAAAATGAACACAAGACAGAAAAACCAAAGACGAAGATCAGCGACCATGAAACTGAAAATCGCCGAGGATTCCGGCCGACCCTTCAAGAGCATGACAATGTTCTGCACTGAACTTTGCAATTATTCATACATACATGTACGTACATCCATATTTCTGCATTCTAAATTAATTCAAACCTAATACGTGAAGTCATAAACGCATGGCTTAAACTTACTAAGATGTGCGAATCAGAACGAAATCCAACTTCTCTTAACGTCATCAACCAGGCACTTTCCCTGAAAAGGACAATGATACATTAGTCCTTGATTTCATTGAATCTTTAACAATATTTTTAATGTACAGTAAACATGTCAAACGAGGGCATCAAATATAGACGATATCTTATATGTAGCTTAAAGTTCACTGTTCTTACCTTTACGTTAGGAGTCAAAATCAGAATGAAATCCAATTCAGTCTGGATCAGCAAAAGGAATCTTCCTGTCATAGAACAATGAATTAGTGGGACGTCAGTCAAAGATTCTCAACGAAAAATAACAATATTAAAAAAAGAGAATAGTTAGTGGTGTTAGTACGAGTACGGCCGTCTGAATTAGTTCTTTATACTACTTTTGCCAGCAATTTGAGCACAGCCTCCTTTTGTTGTATTATATTGTTGTGGTAGAACCTTTTCTAGCATATAACGTTTGATCAACAAACGCAGCCTTATATTCCTTACAGTCTTACATTTGAAACTGCTACTAACCAGAGAACTCTAAATAGATCTGTTTATGTCTGGGACTCTTAACAAACAACTTTTAAAAACTTTGCAAATTTGTGACAATTTTTAAGAACATCTTGAAATACAAGACTGGCTAAAAAAAGATTGCAATCTTAACTGCCTCTTTTTACTGAAATAACGTCTTGTCGAAATGATTTTATTTTTAGATATAGATCTTCAATGTAATCTCAAATGCAAAAGTTCTCTTCTCTTTTTAAAGCTTATTGTTGATAACAACCGAGAAACCTGTGAAAGCTTGTCAAAAGACAAAAGGAAATTTGTCTGCAAGATAACAGAAGAATCATCACAGACTTGTTCATATATTCTATTCCATGCTTTAACTGACACCAAGATACTGCACTATAAAACGGATAGCTTCCTGATGAGAACGAAGTCCAAATCACTTTGACTGTTGCGATCGATAGACATTGATTATATGACTTAAATATATCCAATCTGTAGGTTTTTGTTCACTGAATGTCCACCTTCATCATAGTGAAAAATGGATGTTCGTTATAACGTAGCTCGAGTTTTAAACTAAGAAATTACTTAAGCCCAAATCCCTAACTTTTAATTTGTAAATTCAGAGAGTCAAACATACATTTACCGTTCTGCGCCTACGAATGTTATCACAATCAATCTGCTGAGGTTTTTACTTTTCTCTTCCAGTAAAAATGTTTAGCTTCAGCTTTACGTCGAGTATACACGGCAAAGTTTACCACGCCAGTTAACGCCTCAATGCCTTTTAGCCAGTTAACTTTACAAGTTTATATTTTTCAGTGGCCAATGCAATTTCTAAATATGTCACTAGTTTCTGTGCTCATGTAATGATAAAGTTTATCTTAAATATAAAAACAGCTTTCGTTATTTCTTTAGTTCAAAACTTAAGGTTACCTTACTGTACTTACCGTTCGTTGAGAAATTCAAATCAGAATGAAATTCAAGTTTCTGGCCTCTGGCAGCTAAAAAGGGTCTTCTTCAAAATAACAATGACGCACAATGACAATGACGAGCCAATTTTCGAACCATGCGATACTCTTTCGATTTCGACTGGCCGCGGAGTCTTCTTGATATATATATACAGAACATGTATGAAATTAAAGAAACAGAGCGAGTAGCTATCTAATATTTGCAACCCACAGCAGTTATACTGAAATTTTTAATTCCCTTTAGCCTATCCAGCCTTATTACTTAGTTTGTGGCATTAATTTAACACAGTCATATTTTGGCGCATTAGGCACGTTTCATTTTTTCCTCGTGTTTCAGTTTTCATTCGCATCATGTCGCAATCACACAGTTTAGGTACCTGTTTGTTTTCTGAACATACAAGCATGACTCAATGTGTAAAATGGTAACAACTTCCTTTTGTCTGTGTTGTCGACTGCGAAGGAAAGTGCGGTTAGATACTGAATGAAACGAAAAATCACCATTAACGAAGTCTTTCGTTCAGATAAACCTATTCCGTTAAAACTCTGTTCCTCAGGGGAAGTTCTGCTGTCTGGGTAACCTACTCCTAACATCTAGAGAGATTAATTACTGACTGGGTTTGATTTTTTACCTGAGCTGTTGACAGGTAATCAGCTCTGTAAATCAGCATTTCCAACCCACAAGCCTCCCCCCACACCTCCTTCCCAACATGAGTTACGCCCTGCGACCACACCCAGCCGCCCAAGTAGGTTAAGGTGTGTGTTAATCATCAGACATTAATTTCTTCCATCGCGGATGTACACGGCAGTGCAAAACGCACATGTAAGACTGCGCTTACAACCTGCTTACAACGCAATAGAGCTCAAACAATGAGGACGGCGACGCCAAGAACAGCGCCTAGTCAGAAAAAAAAATGAATCTACTTTTTACTTGACTGCTAAGAATCTCGCAATTATCTAGATCTATTTAGTGCGTCTATGGGTTTAGCCTCCAGCTGAATATGCAAACCAAGCTTTTAACTGCAAATAGAAACAGAAACGAATTAGCCCTCGTGGTTCACTTTCACGCTACAAACCACGCTGAATTCATGTGAATTTGGTTTAAATTTACGTTGTTTTGAGTGCTTATTTTCAAAACGAGCTTAGTCGATCTGTATAGCAGAATCTTGACCGAGGTGTGCCTACAGACCGGAACGTAGTTTCGTACACATGACCGTGACCAAGATTCTCGCATACAGACCGACTAAGCTCGGTTAATAAGATGTTATTAAATGGCAGACAAGAAAAATTGAGTTCGTTTGATGTAACCGTTCTGTACTAGCTGACATTTTGCTTGCCAACGGCGAAGAGTTGGACTTGAATCTGACAAAGTTTGCTTCACAGCAGTTACTTGCATTGCCAAGCAACGAGCTTGATGAACGAGAACTTTTGAGACCAACAAAAGCAGCTCGGTAAGATTTTTTCATTGGCTCATAGAAAACAATATAGTGCCTTCTAACTGTACAGTTTTCTGTAAACCGATTAAAAATCTAATCAGGATGCTTTGGGCTGTCTCAAAAGTCCTCATTCAGGTTTTTGAAAATTCAATTTTGTAATGTTGAAAAAAACTTTGAAAATATGTCAGCTCAAGAAAGCTAAGGGAATCCAGTTAAGGTTTGAATTAATTTTATTTGCAAATTTTAGTTAGTAAGAGATTTCTAGAATGTTGAAACCAAATACAGCCACACACAAAAAAAAATTATTGAAATAAACTTCACTAACAGCATAGAATAGTGGTCGATATATGTATGATCCATTTACCTTTAAAACAGTACACTATTTAAGAATTACGTTGTTGGGTATGAGTTGGCTATAATAATTATAGCCAACTCATACCCAACATAATAATTATAATAATAATTATTCCACAAGTGCATGTTGGATATGAGTTGGCTATAATCATCTCATATCCAACAAGGGCGAGTGGAATAATTGTTTTATTAAGAAACGCCCCTAAAATATAGCAAACTAAACTTAAAAATAATAAAAACGCCTAAAAAAAATCACGCGTATGCTTACCATATATTCATAGAGCATGGTATAATGGCTCATAGCCCATGATGGCTAAGCCAATGAAAACTCTTGAATTTCACTATCCAATGATCCAGTTTTTAATAATAATTGTTAGACACTAGTAAACAGAAACCTTAACGCAAGATAATAGAACTGTTTGTTGTTTCATACAAATGCCTGTATTTATTCATAATTTGAAATTACATTTTTTATATACAGAAAGGAAATACCAGCATTATCTGATACTGACTTAACAACACTCAAGACCTCAATATAGAAAACGGCAATTTTAAACAAAGTTGCAATAATTTGTTTCTAAAAGAGATTTATACCTCATTAAGTTAAGACAACAATGTAATCACAGCAGCAAAGAAAACCAATCTTCTAACTTGTATCCACAAGGAATATGTCAAGGTTTTCTTATGAAAAACTTTTGAAGTTAATTTATCATTCAGTCAAGATGACTTTCTTTAGCAGGAGTCAGTCATCTGGATCATAAACTTTGCCTGGGATTTTTGCAGATAGAGACTTCACTTCTTCACTAAAAAATAACAAAAAGCAATGTTACTTCAAAATGTCTAAAGTGGCTTATCATTAAATCAGAAACTAATATTTGATGTCAGTTGTTTACAAAAATTACCACAAACTCGAAATTAGCCAATCAGAAGCCGCTACTACTGTCCCGATATCCTGCAATATCAAGTCACAGACCTGATAAAACTATGAATCATGTTCACTTGGCCAAATTTGGGCATGGTACGCTTCCGTGGCATATCAGGCCTGTTTGGTCTTGCCATGAGTATTTTGGCTCAACCACGTCTTGCCAAAATACGACCCATGGCTCGAAAAACCTCACCTGATATGCTGTCAAAGTATACCAAAAAGGCACGGTTAGGTGGTATAAGAAAACAAAGTACACTAGGACATATTGTATTTCCAAACGTTTTCTTGATGGTTGCTTAGTTCGAAAATTAATTTCTCTTAACTACAATACAGTGTCAACACCACGACTTGCACAAGGCAGGGACAACCTATAGAATCCTTTTTATATTTTTAAGATTTTCTTTCTCTATATAAATATCAATGTTATTCTTTACCAATCGCCTACCTCATCTTTGTGGCATTTTTAATTCTTTTGTATAACAGTTTCTTTGACTTTTACAGCTACAAAGTTTTTTTCACCAAGTGATGTCAGAAAGAACAAAGTAGCCGTATAAAGCTTTGCGTCCATAACAACAGTCAACACAAAACTTTGAAGTTACTTCATGTAAGTGGTTGCAAAATGCTAGATCTTGTGACATGAATCAAAACAAAACCATAAACAAACCCTCAAGAGTTGGCAGTATGGACTGGAAATCATCTTTAAGCAACTAGTTTCATATATAAATTTGCAGTTACGTGTTGGCCATAAAGCAGGGCGTATCTAATCAATATATTTGATACTCGATGAAAAGTGATCATGATCGATAATAATCGATACTAATCAATCAATCAATATCAAAAATCAATAGAAATTGATTGGTCGCTTTCTTGTGATTACCAATTTCGATTTATTTTATCAATAATAAATTATAGAGTTGAAATGGACAAAGGTCATTTCGATACATTCACTGTACTAAACTGTTCAGGTAAAGCATTGGGCTGATCTTTGTCCGAATGGGTGACAACTAACATTAAAAAAATGATTAACACGGTTTTAATCTTCAAGGTTGATTCAAAGGTAAGCTAAGGGGTGGGTTAGGGGTGGTGGTGGTGGGATTTGATAGATAGTCCCTGTTACACATAATGACCCCCCCCCCCCCCTCTTCGTCAGAATGTTTTTTTTTTCCTGACGTCCTTGCCTTATACCCTAAATTTTTGGGATGACCTCCCATGAAAATTAAAAAGTAAAATGGTTGCAGACTGAAAAAATATAAAAGAACAATATACCAATTTTAAGCCAGTTTAAGCTGTTTTTGACACTGCAACAGTTGTTAAGGCATAAAAATAGACGAAGAGCAACAAGATGTCCTAGACCAGAGCTGACATTGTATAGACTGTTTTATAAAAGGGAGTTGCATGGTTGTTAGTGAAGGTTTGAGTTTAATTTCAGGGTTCAAAGTAGAGGGGTCCAGGGGCATGCTCCCCAGGGAAAAAAAGAAATTTTCAGAACTTCAGGAACGTTCTTCTATCTGATACTGTCATCACAGCTTCCATATTCAAATAGAAATAACTTAAGTCTGAAAAAAAGCTGGCATTGCCTCTTTTTTTAAAGGACGTCACTTGTGGGGGCTCAGCTATATTTAGTAACCAAATTCTTAAAAGTACTAGAGGTTTAGTCCCTGGACTTCCTACTGCAGAGTACCTAGCATAGTAGGAGGTCTACCCAGGAAAAGTTTGAATATTCAGAACCCCAGGAACACTATTTTTAGGTATTCTGGCAGACAATAAGTATGGGTTATTGACCAAGTGTGAGATCAAGATGGCTGGATATTGGCCAAGTTCTTTTTTGCGTGTTTATGGACCGAGACAGAGTCAAGGTCCATAAACACGCAAAAAAAAGAATGAGGCCAATATCAAGCCACCTTCACTGAACAAGCTTGGTCAATAAAGAATTTATTATATGGCTTTTGGGGAAATTTTTCTTGCGGGACAAGGCGGGTAGTCCCGAGTGGGCAAGATGGCTCCATCTCGGGTAGCTCAGCTTGGGTAGCCAATCACAGTGCAGGATTTGATTCATCTTGCCCGCTCGCAGAGCTAGCCATATAATAAGCACTATTATACATGTAGATGCTGTTATTACAATAATTGTATTCAAGTACAAAAAAAAGACAAAGGCCTGAAAAAAGGTGGCATTGCCTCTGTTATATCAAATCAAGGTTCTTTGTGGAGGTTGAGACATGTTTAGCAACCAAATTCTTAGTAGGGGATTATTTCCTGCTGTAGGATACCTAGCAATGTAGGGGGGTCAAGGGGCATTCTCCCTTGGGGAATTTTTAAATTTTCAAAGCTTCAGGAGCCCCATTTTAAGTATTGCTGGTTTTCAGTGTCACGCCATTCAAAATAAAAACAAAAACTGTTCAAATCCAGAATCTGAGAAAAGAAAGAAGGTAACTATGCAAAGACTCTCGCTAAGATTCAGGTCGTAGCAATTTTTCTTTTGAGAGATATGCGGAGAAGCTTTTTCCCCAAATTTATAGAGATTTGTATGGAGACGCCATGTTGGTGCCCATCCGGATGGCCACCAACATGGCGGCCGGAAACCAACAGAAACATCTGTCACTGAGTTTTGCTACAAAAGGGGAAATTTATCTCTTGAGGAACTCAAAAACGATTAAAATAATACTTTTTCTAATACAAGAACTGTTCAGATGGCCAAATTTCCCGAAATAAGTCCCGGAATAAGTCACTTTTTTAAACACCTCGGCTTTCATGTAAATGTCGCGTCACGCAAAAGCTTAGAAATTCAACCGTAGTCTATCACAAAACCAAGAACCCATTCAGAACAAACCTTTCTATGAATATTAGTTTTCAGCTGCTCTTATACATCATTAAAGTAAAATGTGAGGAGGATCAATAGTTGTGTAGTTTGAATTTTAGTGACGTCATGTGAAAACCGGCAATTCTGGCAGAACTTTTGCACCACTGCGGAAACCATCAATAATATTTTGAGTGCCCCCCTCTAAAAATCATATTTTTGAGCTGGCCCCTCTTTTAAGCCATATTTTTTGGCATGCTCCTCCCAAAATCCCACCAGCCCCGCTACCTTATAAATCAAAGGCTCTCTGAGCAGCTCATGGATGAATAGCCCAATGCCAAGTTTACTTTTGCCACTTTGGCAAAACGAGTCTTTGAGCGAAACTATTGGTATGAAGATATATGTCACCTGCACGGTCATTCGCATGAAAATCAAGTGATTTTCATGGGAAACTGACGTTTGGCACAAGCACTCGTTCTGCAAATAGAAACTCAGACGGTGGAAGTCAAAGTCTACATTTGTGCCAAGCGGCCCATCAGGCCAGCACTGATAAAAAAATAATCTAACAAAAAAACAAGTTACCATCTTCTTGTGGTCTGTTTACAATCTCCGATTAAAAGCTTTAGATATCAAGAGGGTCGTACAGGGAAGTCTCTGGCACGGTTCGCGAATGGCTAAATCAAGGCTCCGTATTGCATATTGCATGGCTAAGGCACTCTCGATAGACCACTGTAACTATTCGGAGAACTTGTGTCTCAAAATCACGTAGAGTTGTGTGGTAAAATCACGAATATCGGTTAATATTTCAGGTTCTTCACGGATCACGCAAAAGCTTTAAAAAAACGCGGTTACTTACACTGTCTGCGAAACGTGACTCTCTTGCCCTTCAGCAAATATACGAAAAAAAGAGTATCTGATTACATTCTTTGCATAGCGTGAGTTTAGCGTGACTTGTAATCGGATAATTTTGTTTACGTCTAATGAAAAAACACCTTGACCTTTCAATATAAATTTACACATGGGTTTTTGACGAGCGCTATGCTTCTTGTCTTTCCATGTCCATTTGTTACAGCTACTGCTGCTTAGCTTGACAAATTTCAATTTTACAACTCCACGAGTTGAACCAAAAACCATCTTCGTGCCGCGTTAGCCGCCATATGTACAAACTCCATGTTGTCGGACAGAAAATTCGTCTTTCTAGTACCCCGCTAAAACCTGCTGAACCTACACCACGAAGTGCCTAGGAAAAGAACCATACTAAGCAGGGGAGGGTTGGGAGAAACGATTTAATCCGGTTTAATGAATAAATTAATCAGAATCGAGTGAGTGAGTGAGTGAGTGAGTGAGTGAGTGAGTGAGTGAGTGAGTGAGTGATCGAGTGCCATCCGACTGCCTCTTAAGCTCATGGATGTTACGTAACATCCATGAGCAAAAATGAACGGTCCCTAATCCTTTGATGAAGAGTGTTCACCACTTTTTGCTTTAGGAGATGAGATTAATCTATAACTTCATAACTACTTAAAAAAAGTTGTGACTATCAATTTTAATTGATTAAAATGACAAGTCAATCGAAAAATATTGAGTACTATTGAGTATTATGGATTAATAGATTAGCTTTCTGATGGTCTATTTCCATTGATTAGATATGCCCTGCATTAAGAATATGACTGAGGCCATAAGAACTCCAATTTAGAACTTGCAGGTGTCTCTAAAAGATTGGGTTAATATACAGCTGTTTCAACAAAGGTTGTCCCACAAAATGCCACAATGCTGATTGATAGTGATAGTTTAAATATAATTACTTGATTTAGATTCAGGGTGTTTCAGCAAGAAGAAAAGGGAAGCACAAGTATAGCTGTTTGTGCTGTTTTCACCTGTCATGTTGAAACATCTTGCAGCTTCAATCAAGACACCTTGAACCACCATTGCCCATGATACCTTTTGACGCTGTCGCATACACTTATATGCTTTTGTGGGACAACCTTTCTCAAAACAGCTTCATTTCACTTACCCTGGTGTCTTTTCCAACATCTTTTGTTGACTGTACAATATGACAGGTGGCATAGAAGCACGTCGTACATCTCGATCACAGTAATAATTATGACTTAGTTTGTGAGCTGGGCCATCAGGTAGGTTGGGATATGGCTGGGTTCTAATAGACCAACACATTAACAAGTATTACCAAGAATTGTAAGCTAATTAAATAACATTTAGTATTTATAACATCTTCACCAAATAGTAGATCAATTATTTGCTACATATGTGAAAAATTCCAGTGTTACCCTATGGAAATGAAACATGCCCGTTTCATAATTTGCATATACGCTACTAGTCCATTTGAATATATAGGCTTATATGGGTTTATAGTTCACTGGCTACGTATAAGACTTACAGCATAAGTTTTAACATTAGCTTAAATACCTTGGAGCTTGATCATAGGGATAACGCAATGAAACTGTGAGTTTTTTCTGTGTTGAGAAACAAAAGCGACTGTTTTAAAGTATATTCCTTCATAATACATAGGTGTCTGCAGTCGTTTATCACACTTACTCCAATTAAGAAGTTCCGAATTGCCTGCACTACCCTTGTTGCCGACGCCATTTTGAACACAAGTCCAGTGCAACGGGTTCTGGGAAGGGGACCTAGGCTTCCTCGGCCAAAATATCTCGTTAAAACAAGAGCATAATAAATTAAAACCACATACTCAAATAACCCTAAAAATGTTAACTAGCACGATGAGGTACCTGTTTTATTCTATAAAAAATTCTTTAAATCGAGTAATGAAACACAACATTTTCGCAATTTCGTTCATTTCAGATTTCTCCCAGCATTCAGCGCGCGCGGAAAAGCCGCTTTGACCACGTGGTTCGTTCTCTTTCATCCGCCATATTTGCACGATGGACAAGCCTGCGAAACTAGCCAAGGTAATTTAGTTATTTGGTGACCTACAAGGAGAGATATTACCTTTTACCGATAAAGAAACCTTAACCTGAACTTCACTAAAGTTTCTAATTCATTATTTTGAGACAGTAAGTAGTTTCAAGGGAATATTTTGACAATGGTTTTCAACTTCTCAAACATCAGTTTTAAAGGTTTCTCGTACATGTAACCTTACAGAGTTGTTTTCAAAGTTGCCGACTCTCCAGTAAGACAATTGAGGTTAGCTATAACCTAAAAAGGGTTCTACACAACTGCGAGACCAGTTTACGATATAATGCGCCGTTTGTAGCTTTCTCGTCCTTCTCAAGTATGTTCGGATATCACGCAACTTCAGTCAGACTAAACATTGTAAAAGCTTCCAACTTTGGCTTTGGTTTTTGCAGGTTACTAAATGTTTGGGACGAACTGGCTCCCAGGGCCAATGTACGCAGGTCAGTCTTATTTTCTCCAATGCACAAAGTTGCTAGCGGGATACATTGTAAATGAGTTTAGAAATATTTCATGTACCAGTCTTAGAACTTATACACGTATTTGTAACAATAATAATTTCATCTTGCTGTGGAAGTATATGTTATTCGGCCTTGCACATGGTGTTGGTGATCACGAGCATAACATTTTCCGTGACATCAAAAACGTTTGGTTTTCTCTTTATCAAGAAGGCCCACAAGTGCATGAAAATTGGCAGACTTCAACAAAGAATGTGCATCTCAAAAATGTAAACATTTTTCATGATACTCAGACAAAAGCAAAGTTATAGCAAACTGGAAAGCAAATCAGTGCATTTATAATGAAAAGCGGAGATTTTTTTGCTGGCTTTATCGTTTATGTTAGGGCGGAATGAGAAATATATCAAGCAGACTTAAGTACACACAAACTGTTTTAACTTTTTTAATTCACTATTTGCCAATATGTTTTTTGGTAAAAGCATTATCAATACAAAGATAATGTCACTTGGCTTACCTCACTCTGACTGTTCCATGCATCATGTTTTATCGTTCCTACCATGTATATTGCTCCCAGAACCATTCTTTCCAAGTATCCTTCCAACATGGTAGTATTTAGGCATTGTTCCTGACATGTAAGCCTGTGATGACCACATTTTGTCGTGCCTTGCATGTCCTTCCCGGTTGGAGAGGTTGTCCCATTTGGTTTTATTAATTACACAGCACATAATTTTGCTGGAGTCTGTTTTCCTATCGAGTGAGCTGGAAAGATGTGCTATTTTTATACCAAAATTGAGGTGAAGGAGAGGAAGGTTCATGTCCTTCATTTGCCTCCTCGCTTTCTGGTCTGATCTGTTTCTTCTTGGACACCTGTAAGAGTTGAAGTAGTTATAAGTGATTGACTTGTATAAAGTCAAATGAAAGCGAAATGTGTTTTTTTAGAATAAGAGATGCCACTTGAGACCTCAGTGACACAAAATAAATAAACAACAAAGATTGTTGTAAAAGTATCTTGGATACAGCCAAATAAGCCTTTGAGATATTAAAGTAATTTGCAGAAATCTACCAAGTAATATTTTATAGTCTACTTCGTTGTGTGACATTCTAAAAATTTTGGCTTAAAATGACATTTGATCCCGTTTGCAGAGCTCGTTGCCTAGCACGTGACAGGAAATCTTTCCAACTAAAACGTTTTTATCAGCTGTGAAATGTTACGAATGATGTGTGCCATCTTGCTTTTCGTGTACGAAAAAAGAGGGTTACAGTTTCTCAAAAGAGCAGAATTTATTACCATTGCAGCTGAGTTTACATCAAGAAGCATGAAAAAATTACTTACGGCTACAAACATGTCTGTGTTTTCGATGCCCAACTTGGTGCCTTCTTCTTTACGATGTCGATGGATGCTGGTGTTCCTTTCTTTTTTCTGCATTATTTTTGGGACTTTCATCGCATCTCATTGATTTCACTTAGAAACTAGCAAAATGTCAATTTCACGCAACGCATAAGCTCAAAGATGTTGATTTCAGGTGGAAACAGATTAAAATGTTGTTTTTACGCTAACATGTGACGACAAGGATGTTGATTTCACTTAGAAACCAGCAAAATGTCAATTTCATGCAACGCATAACCTTAGAAATGTTGAGTTCAGGTCTAAATAGGTTAAAATGTCCTGTGTAACCTATGGGTCTCCATACATCTGCATCTCCAAACACCAGTCTAAACCAGTTCTCCCTTTCCAAACTTTGACGCCAGCAACGCTTGGCAAATGAGCCACAACACACAAGAGGGCTTTTTTCTTAGGCAAGGACTGCTCTCTTGGACTTTGCTGCCTGGATCATTCTGACTTCAAACACCCAAAACTTGATTATATCAACTGCATTCAAAGTTTTAGAACACATTTTTAAAACAAGTTGACGACTTGTGGGTTTATCAAGGCTTTATGATGCCTCTCAACCACCAGGCAGGCATACAAGGTACTTTAAAACAATGCTTAAGATATTAGTTGACAGAGCTCGACTGCATCACATCTTTTTTGTTTGACAGTATTTCCTTTGACCCTTGATCGATTCATGTGTTGTGTTTTGCATCACAATAGCCGATGTAAACAATCTGTTCCCAGATTTCTGCTGTATATGCTCCTTGGAGAGCAATGTTTCTCAAGTAAAACAAAGTCCACTTGCCAAAATTCAGCTATTTTGAGTACTTTGAGTTTCAAAAATTGGCGAAAAATCTAGGGCACGTTCTTGCCTGTGGCCTTTCAATTGTTTTCTAACGTACAAAATAAAATTTAATTACCACATGAGCAAGCATTGTGAGGGAGATTGTAAGATTCTTCCATTTTTCTAAACAGTAAATTAGAATCAAAGACAATCTCTTGGGCCAAAAATTGAGTGGTAGGCAACACTGTGTGCAAGGTCATTCTAGATGTATTTTTACCCCTTCAGTCACAATTCATAAGTTTCAGCATCCTGTCCGTAATAAGCATCCCCTCTCCAATACACACACTCCATTCAGCTACACCAAAAGTATATGATGTCAAAAAAGGTGATAATTAAATCATGTGGACCCTTTCTAGGTACGAGTTGAGTTCTTGGATGATACAAACCGATCCATCATCCGTAATGTCAAAGGTCCCGTCCGAGAAGGAGATATCTTGACTTTACTGGAATCGGAGCGAGAAGCTAGAAGACTAAGATAGGTGAGACATTTATTTCTTTCAAGATGTATCATTTCCTGTACATAATCTAAAACTACTTTTGTCTGACTTTCTTTTTTAGAATGCAGGCAACGAAAGAAGCTCACCCAGATGATACAACTTCTGTGAAAAGCTGTTGTTGCAATTGGAATAAAAACCATTACTGTAATACTCACTAGTCAGTGTCCTTCCTTTTCTCAATTTGTGTAGTTCTAGAAAATATCCATACTTCCCCCACAGAAGGGATTTTTTCTAACATCCCCCTTTCCCAACCCCTCCAAAAATTCCAACAAAGCTTCAAACGTTTCCTTAAGTTTTTTGGTCTTATACTGTAGAACCACCCCCACTCCCCTCCAGGAAATTCCAATCCCTTCTGTGGAGGGATTACGGAAGTTTTGTGGGACTGCACGCTTCAAGTGAAGGTACATGTAGTTGGAAGCAGTCCCTCTTTCTTCCGTAGTTTTTGAAACAAAAGTGAAAATATGCATGGGTGGAACTGTTTGTTTCCTCTTGCTTTCTTATCTTTTTGCTCAACAAGCCTAGGGAAAAGTTGCAAGTAAACTGCATAGGATGTGTTATTTGGGAACGATTTAACATTTTTACTGCTTGGTGAAAATGCCCTCAAGTTGGCAGCAAATCCTTCCCCCATCCACCCCATCTAACTTTACTTTGGACCCTTGCTTTTGAGCACATCTGGACCTGTCACTGATAAGAAGCACCTTGTGACAGTTACAACAAGACAAATGTAGAGATAAAATTTCACAGTGACAGTTGTCATTAAATCTCAAAACTAGTGACCTCCAAATTGACTATTTGTGTAAACACATGACACGAAGTTAAACTAGGCTACCAGTTAGGCAGTAGCAAGGCCTAGAGGACACAAGCAAAGGGAATTGAATGAGCATGCTTATTTACAGGGTTCGTACGGGTCCTGGAAAACCTGGAAAGTCCTTGAATTTTATTGTGGCATTTTCCAGGACTGGAAAGTTCTGGAAAAAGGCCACTGGTCCTGGAAATTTGTTAAACTCGGCTAAAAAATATGAAGTATATGAAAGGCAGTAAGGAGAATTAACATCGAGATCATAGGAGTGTAGGGGGTTAATGTGAATTTTAGAGCCCTTGAAAAATCAATCTGAGTCCTTGAAAAGTCCTGGAAAAGTCCTGGAAATTTGTTTCTGATAAAGGGTACGAACCCTGTATTTAGTTCAGTTCTTTTTATACTTTGCATAATGTTAAGTACTGCAAAGGAGTTAAGACTGTTTTGTTCCTTTACATTTTTTATTGAACACAAAAATACCAATAATATTATCCTTTCAGATTACAAACAAACAAGGCGAGCATCACATAATTTTCAAATTTACCTGATGTTATTAACAAGCTTAAATCTGAAACGCTAGGAAATAACCAAGAGTGGCTAGGGAATAGTCAAGTTAAATGTAGTTCAATGGCATAGACTGTCTTGGCTCTTTTTACAATGACCTGTTCCCTGCAATCCCAGGGCTACAATGAATATTCCATTCTTATCTTGGTACATTTGAATTTCATATTAGTCATTATTAAAAACTGGATCATTGGATAATGCAATTCGAGAGTTTTCATTGGCTTAGCCATGATGGGCTATGAGCCATTATACCATGCTCTACGAATGTGGTAAGCATACGCGTGATTTTTTTGAGGCGTTTCTCTTTTTTTAAGTTTAGTTTGCTATATTTTTGGGGCGTTTTTAATAAAACAATTATTCCACTCGCGCTTGTTGGATATGAGATGATTATAGCCAACTCAGCACTATGCGCCTCGTTGGCTATCTATCATCTTGTATCCAACGCGCGCTCGTGGAATAATTGTTAATTAACAGCCTGGCATTTGGTCAGTGCAGCCTAAGCTGGTTAGCTCCTGTGCTGTTGAGATGCTGGAAGTCTTGAACTAATGTTAAACAAGTTGCTCCTTGAACCGTGTAAAAAAAACTATACTAGAAAAAATGCGGAGTATGGTGGCCTTCAGCTCGAGCCACTGAGTTAAGGTTGTTTTATTGGGTTCACACAGAGAAATAATTCAATATTAGTACACACAAAGGTAACTTGGTGGCAAAATGATCATGGTCTGTCCTTGATTATGGAGTATTACAGTGAGTATGCTACAGGAATGTTGAGCCCTACAACTGGTCCCACAGTGCTAAGCCATGTTACAAGGTAGTTGGCAGACCTGAGAACAAACAAATTAAAGTAATTTCAAAATTTATGTTCTGATATTAATTATGGAGTAAAGTTCTAAAAGCAATAACCCCCTGAAAGTAGAAATGCTAAAATGTAGCGGTTGTAAGTGACAGCCAAAGGAAGTGATCAATCCGAAAAAAGGCAAAGACAAAATTTATCATTTACTACTAATAGCCAAAAGCAGTGACTCCCACAAAAGACAATGACTCTTGGAGTGACCTCAAATGTAATTTGACTTTTGGAACACAACTTGTTAGTGCTGTTATTCTATTTTGATGTTATTTCTTTTCAACAGCTTCTAAGAGGGTTTTACAGGGGTATTTTTGTGATGCATGATTAGCTGATTCTATTTTCCATGAAACATGAATTTAAGAAATAACTACTCTTTGTGATCCGTGACTTGATGGTTTTGGGTGACCTATGAAGAACTTGAATGAATTATTAAAAATTCCTGATTTTAATCACTGTATTCTAGGAAAAACTGAAAATATCCGAATGTGACCCCTGTAATCAATAATAATAATATCAGCAACTACAAGAGTCATCTATCGAGAGTGATTTAGGTATGTGATTTGCAATATGGAGCCTTCACTTAGCCTTTCACAATTTTGCATTCTTCAAACACTCTTTCTTGATAAGAACATACAGGTTATTTTAAAAGAGCACCTTACTTGCTTATTTTCGTGATCTGGGAAAATGACATTTTGATATCCGTGATCTGTAAATATTTGCAATTTTTCCATGCATGAACAGTGCCCGAGACGTAGGCCCCCCTGAACAACCCTTTGCTAATCTGCTGGTCTCAATAAATTATTATCTGTTGGTCTCTATAACTTATCATAACTTTTCAATAATCAAAAGCAGTTATCTTGTATCCAAAAAAAAAAATGTGTAATCATATTTCATACCCATGAGATTTCCTTTCTTCTGGAACACTTGGTACTCTCTTCATGATGTCTGCAGTGTGACAGGGATGAAGCTGGTAAAATGGGACACCAAGGTATGGGTGTTCCTAGAAAACAAATGTTTTGATCAACACAACAAATTGATAATATTTATTGGAAACAGAGAGAGTGTGAAAACAAGTCCAAGGCCGGGTTGTTTGAAAGCCGATTAATGCTAACCCAGGATTAAAAGTTAACCAAAGTATCAAAATGTATAAAAATGTCTTTCACTGCCTATGTTTTGTGCAGTTTGAGATTATTCAAATTCACAATTGAAGGACAGACAATAAAAGCAGAAAAACACACCAAAAAGTTGCAAATTCAAAATCAAAATTCTCGCTAACCCTGGGTTAGCTTAACCTGGCCCATATAGCTAAACTGTGGCCATTTACCAAGGCAAACTAAGGACATTAACCCACACAACTTAGAAGTTGTGAAAAGTAGATTGCATGTCGGGAGTAAACAATGTCGTTGAATAGATGCAAGAAAAAGTTCCATATACTATCTAGGAAGAAAAGTGGCAGATTCCAGTAAACTATAACACAAAGTAGTAATAATCCCTAAACAGAGCTTTGTCTCATCTGTACATACAATTAGACCATTAGATATTGATCCATATTTGACTACATTCCAAACACCAAGAATTCTTCCAAGTATTACAAGCAGGAGAGTATTTTTGACAAACTTTGAGGTGTTTGGAAATGTGGCGAAACACTGTCTAAATTGTTTGATACATATTCTCAAAATTCTATGCTAATATTAAGACCCATTAATTCCATTAATACACCATCACAGTTCTGATTTCCTTTGTTTAAACCTTGATGAATTATTAATGAGTTTGAGAGGTAAGGATATTAATAGTACCTGTTGAGTTAGAAATGTCCATTTCTCATATGCAAGTCTTTCACAGTAAACATCTGGTACATTATCCCATACTTCATCCAAACTGACTAGTTTACCATCTAAACAAATAAGTTTTAGTTTAATATGCACTCTTGTCCAGTGTCCAGTGGACTTGTGTCCAACTTGGCATTTAAAACTAACACTAGTAGACAAGGTAGTCTCCTCTGCAACCTGTCTTTTGGGATGTCATCTAATGCTCACCCAATTCCTTTGACGAAATTAGCACAACTTCCATTTCATTTTCAAGAACATTTAAGCACCAAATTTGCCATTTGAAACTTGTCCAATCAGAGTCACCATATTCAAAGTTCAAAATTTTTGAGCTCAATGCTTATTAGAAGCTTGCAATTCAAAAATTTAATGTCAAGAAGGAAGATATCTTTTTAAGATGCCTAATAAAGAAAGCGGGAAATCAAGTGGCTTTGCTCGATTTGTTGACAGTGAGTTCTGAATGTCGCTTATTTCCTCCTGATTTCAATCTGGAAGTGTTTGGCCCTTGGCCAGGTTTGAAAAGTATCTTGAATTTCTTTTCATATCATGACTTTTTTCCACTTATTTCTCAGTAGCTAGCATGCTGAAACTTCAAAAGCCACTTATAAGACAGTGTCTTGCAAACAAACAATTTACTCTTTTGTGTTGTTAGCACAGTAGTTGACGTTTACAACAATTAGCTGAACACTGGGGGAATTCTGGCTTTTGTTTCACGCTGTGTGCCCAAAAATATGCTGTGTTCACAGGCTACAATCATGACGGATAAAAAAAATTGCGAATGAAAGCCCCTAGTGCTTCACATGCAGCGATGGGCATGTGAAGCACTAGGGGCTTTCATTCGCAATTTTTTTTTTTATCCGTCACGATTGTAGCCTGTGAACACAGCATATTTCTGGGGCACACAGCGTGAAACAAAAGCCAGAATTCCCCCAGTGTTCACACTGCAGGCTATATCCTTTGTGTGCAAAAGCTTACATCATTCACACTTTGCTATTATGTGGATGGTCTGTTCAACAGAGTGCAAACAAACCACAAACACCAAAGGAAAAGGAATGTGGTTCAGACGTGAGTAGCCGTGTCTTTGAGAGGAGTGGTGCATGACGTCCCAAAAACAGCTGCGGTGGAGACTATAGACCTGGTAGCTAACAAAAGAAAGTATGCAACATTTTGCAGACAATTTTTTTTGTGTGTGGGAATTTTATCAGTCATACATAAATTCACCAAGAACTGTCAAAACACAAATGGCAACTTT
The DNA here is from genome assembly GCA_964020085.1 of Micromussa lordhowensis. Classification (NCBI taxonomy): domain Eukaryota; kingdom Metazoa; phylum Cnidaria; class Anthozoa; order Scleractinia; family Lobophylliidae; genus Micromussa; species Micromussa lordhowensis. The sequence goes on from OZ026608.1 coordinate 20,235,477, forward strand.
CTGAAAGCCCAGGTATCACCAATGCACTGTATTTGAAAAAACTGAAAATAAATGTAGTCATAAATTTTTATGCCAGTTTACTATTCATGACCCTGTAGTAGTGAATAACAGCAATATTATGTTCAAATTTGGTGTTTATAGTGGTCAATGTGCTTAGCTACACCTAGTTAGTTCACAGGCATGCCACTTTTTAAACACAATAGGTGCAAAACTCCCAGCTAGTGCGAGACAGACCAGGTAGCTATTTACAAGCATGACCAAGGAGTTGAACCAGGGTCTACCAAGAGACAACTCCAGCTTTGTGCTCAGAGCAGGACTTGAACCCACCACCTCCAAATTTCAAGTCTGGTGCCCTAACCACTGGGCCACGCTGCCTCAAGCTATGAAAATAAGAAAACAAAGATATCGTAATATCACTACTTACAAGTAGAAGTTCCTCTAGTTTGACAAGTAGAAATATCAGTATAAAATACCTTGCTGACTTGCTGTAAAATATAACACAGGAACATTGTAGCTGATGCTGTAGATGACATGATACTCAAACTTGAGAAACTCTGTATTTTCACTTGAATCCAGGTGGCCAGACGTTGCACAATCCTAAAGAAGCCGGAAAAAAAACATAACATGAAAAACAAGACACCCAACAAGATCATGATTGATCACAGGCATCCCAGGTCAACAGAGGAGCACGCACCTAGGCTTCAAAGAAAATTAACTCATGTATATGACGTTTTGTTTTTAAATGTGAAGAGATTGTGCATTCTGGCAAGCTGATCAAACTCTGATGACTTCTAATAAGTATACATAACACCACATGAAAACGTAAATGCCAAGACACTGAACCAAATTAATCTGATTAAGAACTAGGCTCAATTTCCAGCTGTTTTGTGAGCCTCCATTCCTTGCTCCACACCTCATTGGGAGGAGGATGACAACTGAAACTCCCAGAACAGCTGGAAATCGAGCCCAATTAAGAACTGGCTACTCCCATTTGCTTTATCTTGGTCAGAACAAAAGTTAATATGGAAACAGAAAGGAACTGCACATACATGTATATTTCCCTGAATAATCCTTTACTATTGATTGATAGGCCCAACTATGTACAGCCAAGTAGGTAAGGTGAGGTTAAGTCTGCATATGAGCCAAGTGGCCCATCCTGCCAGCGCTTTTTCCCGGTTTCTATAGTATGAAGTGATTAGGAATCAACTCCCCCTGAATGGGATGCTAGTCCATCGCAGGGATACCCCCAGCATTAAATTTGCTGGTACCCATTTATACACCTGGGTGGAGAGAGACACTGTGAAAGTATAATAAAAGTGTCTTGTCCAAGAACACAACACAGTATCCCCAGACAGGGCTTGAACCCAGACTGCTCAATCATGTCGTGAGTACACTTAATTGAGGCTTGAATTCACCTCCACAAACTATGTGTGGTATAATCCAATAAATATATCTTACATCATTTTCCTCCACACCCCAGTTTTTATTCTCTGTTGAAGTCACATCTGTCTCTTCTTCACTTGCTTTATGATGACACAGATGAACTTCGGGTTTGGTTAAGTACTTCACTTCTCTTTTTCCCTTTTAACATAAAAAAACAATGAAATTTTTATAATATTAACCTCCTTAATGAATAGCTAAACCAGTAAGATAGACGCAAATATCTGTCTGCTGGGCAATTTTTTAGTTTCTAGGTCATGTATCTAATGACAGGTGGAAGAGGCCTGTCTGTATACAAACAGACAAATTAGCAATCACAGACATGTTTATCTCTTACAATACTGCTCAAAAGTAATTTACCACCTCCCATCTTGTTTCTTTAGAGACAGGAAACTTGTCTCATGATGTCTCACCTTGTTAGACAAGATTCTTGTCTTGAGAGAAGTTCAAGCAGTTGTACTTACAGTTTTTAAACTCCCCTCATCTCCCCAATATGAGGGCCTAATATCTTGCAAGAGGATGGAAACCTACTTTTGAGCAGTACTATAGTTTGTCAAACAAAACACACAAGCAGATAGTTTGGACCAGACAAATTCCAAGTTTGTCCAGACAGATATTTCTCCAGTTTTAAAAGAGCCACTTGATATGGACTATGATTGAAACATCTGTACGAAGAAACCATCTGTGTATGAAAACAGGTAGCAGACAAATAATGCATCTTGTCATTGCTCAAACAAAGGATGATAATTTTCACAGGATAAATCACTATCCAGTGGATACTGGCGCATTTGATCATATTTGCATGTTAATTTGCGCCTAAGAAATATTAATTATTATTATTATTATTATTAATAGTTTGTTTGGATCATGTGTACTAGGCATCTGTTGGCTAAGTATCAACCAACACTATCGGTCGACATGTTGCCCGACTTTGGTTGCCTCTTGACCAATATGCATGTCGCACAATACTCGGTTGGCAGTCGACCAATACTTTACCAACACTCAGCCGAGACTATGGTCATTTCATCGGCTCTTGTTACTGAGTTCTATCAGGAGCCAATGGCTGTTGATTCTATCTTCTCTACTTAAATGTTAAATAATTTTCTCTAGCGGACTTTCAAGGGCTAGAGCTTTCATGCCAGCAACAATCATCTATGTCAAAGACTCGGTTTTTTTTTTCAGCTGATGTGTTTTTTTTCCTTGTCATCACTGTTACCGGTATATGTACTGTAAACTGGCCATGGTCTAAACCGATGATAAATAAATTAGAATCATAGAAGAGTAGGTGTTTAACAGTCATTGCTTTCACTGTCAACTGCTATTGCTTTTTTAATTAAGCGTTTTATTCCTTCCTGCTCAGTGCTTGTTTAGATCTCAAGTTGCAGTAGATATGTATTCGAAATGACGGCTGTTTGAGCTGTATCCTCGCTCCATCAACATATGACCATAGGTGATAGAGACTCTTCTTTCGTGTCCCCTGTGGGTGAAGGGAAGGGGCTAGGAGATGGCTACCATTTCATTAGAACAACGGTTAACAATACACATAACTCACCGACAGTCGACCAATATGAAGCCGACTGTTGATTGTAATGTAAGGATCGAGGTGTCAGCCAAGTGTTGACCAACATACTGACCAAATGTCAAGCGAGAGTGTCAACTGACAGTCTACCAACATGTTGACTGACACTCGGCCGAATCTCAGTTGACATATTGGCTGATATATCAACCAACACGTTGGTTGACATTTCGACCAATAGTATCATTCGATACTCAACTGACAGAGGCCTCATGTACACATGCATGATCCATTTGTTTTGTCTATACTATTAGTTATCCGCTTGATAAGATTTATCTGGGGTGGTGTTCAAGGGTGGATAACACTATCCACTGGATAAATCATTATACATACATTGGATGGTGTAATTTGCTTTGTCAACACCAATATATTGAATAGTGATTAATTATCCATTAATAGCATCAATGAATGAGCTACTACGAATGCTCTCATTGGTCGATAGGTGTCTTTTGATGAGAGTAGGTAAATACAGTTGTGATGTTTTATATTTTTGATAATTATTTTATAAAAGCAATAGAGCACTCTTCCAAGTTTACATAGCCTCATCTGAACACTTGGAGGGTTAGGAGAATTCTAGTTATGTAAACCCGACTACGTCTCGGGGTTTTTTATAGCATTCTTTGGCGTATAGCATTCTTTGTCGTGGGAATGCATGACTGCATGGCTCCTTGGCCGGCGCATGGTGTGGAATCTAAAAATCCCTGGCGTATCTTCGGTGTGGAGGTCTGTCTTTCTGTCTGTATGTCTGTAAGTCTAGTCTGTCTTTCTATCTGCTAGACGTCCTAAATTTTCCAGACTGCAAGGGAATATTTGAAGAATTAAACTTAACCATGAAAAGTAATGTCTACAGATGCTAAATACAGCGGGATTAAAACGAGATCTGTAAAGGGTAGGCCTTGTGGTGGAAGCGAAAGCTACGTTCAGGCTAGGATTTAGTTTGAGAAAAAACTGTACCTTTGAAATTTCCAAATTCCATGGGTCTCCAACTTTCCTTGCTCTTTCAAGGAAGTCAAGCAGGTCATTTTCGAATTCTTCATATGACAAAGTTCCTGTTTTCCACATGCATAAAATACCCCTGTCTTCCAAGATGTCCGACGACCAACTCCGACAAACTACGATATGTGACGGGCGTTCCGTAAGGAACTGGTAATGACTTCACTTTTTACGTGTAGGGTAGGGAGGGTGACAAAGAGATCTTTTTTGGGGGGGGGGTGGTGGGGAGGGGTTACGTCTTGTTAAAGAAGCTTTTGAGCTTGTGTTTAACATAGTTTGTGCTTTGGGGCGTGAAAATATTGTTTGTTTTACACTCTTTCACTTTTGTGGGGGAGGGTCAAAAATTCCAAACACGTCATCATTACCCCAGCGCCTCCTCCATGTTTACTCGTGGTTAATGGTCTGTGTGTCCGGCTAATTGAACGCGTGTGCGCAATACAGAATCGGGCTCCTATATATAAAACACGTAATATGTATATTATCTGTGCCGCTGCACCCATTTTAAGGTAATCACATGGCTATTTTGCTATTTTGAAAACATTCCTTCAAAAAACAGCCAAATTTCGCCTGCATTCAGAGAACGAATGATTTCGAAGGAAATCGTGTTGAAACATTGCCGACTTTTTGCTCGGTAAGCCATTCAAATGCATTCACTGATATGCACCTGCCAATATCAAGCAAGGTGTTTCTCAATATGTACATGATGCTAAAAATAGCAAAGAGTTTTCGTGTTTGTTCCAGTCGATCGAGAGACAATATTTTTTCGATAGAGAGAAATCTGTGTCCGCGCGTCTTACTTTGGCCTTTGTTGTTGCTCTTTTCCTGAGCATGTTTTCGTTGTGTACGGAATATCTTTTTGTTCGGTTGACAGAACCTGGAAAATCCTTAAGTACCGCTTTTGAAAAGAAGTAACCATTGTGTTGGTTCGCGGTCTTGAAAATAAAACAATAGCCAGTCGACGTCAGGAAAGTGAAAAAGTATTTGAAAAATATAGAATGGACAGCTATTATGAGAGAACGTTCTGACTCTTTTTATGCCTTGATCTTGGCGGATTTCTAAACCCATGACCTTTCGAAGGACGAAAGGGAAGTGACGTCACGAGGAAGGCGGTGCTTGCATTGTTTCAGGCAGGCATTAACTGACAAGCCTTTTGTCCTTGTCGTTATTGAACTACCATCTGCCGTCCAAACAATGCCAGAGTTTCTACGCCGATATGGAAAACAGCTCCACCACACATGAAATTTTAATTTTTGTCGCGGCAGCGACGTAAACTCGAGAGAAGTCTGGCGTATATTTTTCGTGTTGTTTTGAGACTTCTTTTGTATATGATCGTTAAACCAAAACACGTGAGGCGATTGCGGTACTGTAAATATAAGCGATGTACAGTTAAACAACACAACCGTGTTGTGCAGCGTGCGTGAGGTCCCCTCGCTTTAAGCGATAAAATCTGAGAAAAGACAAACTCACTGACGGGAACGAGGCGATCCGCAGCTGCTTTTCATCGTATACACGACGAACTTGTTTCGTCAAAAGTGGAATAGCCCGCATTATGTAATATGTAATTTTTTAAATCCCAAATAAAGAATTTTAAAACTTGTATATTCCGTCGCGCATCAATGATCTTTTAGATTTCATGAAATACAGTGTTTTGGCCTCGTTCCAGTCAATCCATAGTCGAGTCACTTTGAATAAATCGAATTTTATTTTGCTCCCTTGGGAATACAAGCGAACTTGCTCGCGCGCGCGACTGCGAACAAAACCATTTATCTTATTTGAGGGTCTTGAAATTCACCCCAGTTTTTTTTTTCAAACCAAGTCCAGGCTAAGGGTATTAGTTTTAAAAATACGATTCTTAAAAAGAGTTAAGCTGTGCGTAATATACAAAAAATCCGACGAAACGTAAACTTCAGTTTTTCGAGCCTTGTGTGATCTTTGGAAGTACAGGAGTGGAACTGAACTTGGAGGGCTGGAAAGTGGAACAGTAGAGAATCTGCAATAAGTTGAGTAAAGAAAGCTTAGATCTGTTTATTTCGTAGATTCTCCCTGATAGTAACTTGTGCGCATTATTTATCTGATCAGGTTTGGAAGGTAAATAGTATATAGTACTGAGAAACTAAAGCTGTGTCTATCAGTTTTGCATGTGTTTCTTAGACGCGACAAAGTGCCTGCATAGAAACTCCAACAAAACACTGAGAACTGTATTCTTAATCCCCAAAATCTCCCTTGCTACTTATACTTGATCACTAAAATCTCTCGCATAAGTGAAAAATTTAGAACTCAAATTCATCTTAAATTATATGACGACACATGTCGATTTCTTTAGGGAGATGTTTGCAATCACAACGCATTGGAAGGAGCTGAACGCGTGCAGCGGCAGTCGCTCTCTGAAAATTGGAAATGCTGTTAAGCATCTATTTAAAGTTAACTGTTTATACCTGTTTTACTACAACCATAATACTTCACCATTTTCGCAGGCTATAGAAATATGAAAAGGCACTAAAATAAGTAAATTTTATTTCATTTTAGTAGCGTGAAGACCAAATAATAAAACGGCTGCGTCGAAGACTGTGGGTTCACCGTGCAACAGTACGAGCATGCAAGAGAAAATGAGGGTGTATCTTATCAGATTATTCGCTCTAGATTTCTAAAAGATTGTAGTTGATTCAGTCTTCAACCTTATCTTACTCTTTATGTTTTTTAGACTGTAAACTGTAGAAGTCAGTAACAGCGAATAATCCAATTGTTTTTAGAATTCTAATATGATTTCTAATTATTTCTTCGGTGTAGTACTGCCCGGGAGTGGGGAGGGGGGGAGAACTCCAATATACAGAAGTACCTCTTAGGGTGCTATGCGTCAAAAGGTCCACAGCGGAAGCTTTTTCGATACCTTTTAGGGTATTGAGCAGAAAAAAATATGTGTGGTGTCAAAATTTCAGACGAGCATCCCCGTCCTGTTCATATGGTAATCGCCCCCCCCCCCCCCTGGGGAATACTGATCGCGTATGCTTTAGCGAAATCGCACGCGCAGACTTGTAGCACCTCTTTAATCCAAAATTTAACAATCTGTTTCGGTGAAATCTTAAAGTTGAGTTACGGTAGATGTCCATCCCAGTTCTAGACTTCGATCGAAATACCAAGCTATATTTCTTAATTTTCCTCTGGAACTTTGGAGAAACAAAAAAAAGCTTCGCCATTTTGTGGAGCTCGGCCACGATCTGCTGCTGTATGCTTATTGTCATCTAGACTGCGAGCTGGACATTTCTCATCAGCATCGGCTGATAGTAGTTGGCGCAAATCCCCGGGACCCAGCTATCAGCTTGGGTACAATGATCAAACAAAGAATATCGCCCAATCATTCCACGCCATTTTGCTATAACGGTCTAACGGCCTAAATTGGCGGGAATGCGCCAAAACCAAGGTACTCTCCGAGTGCAATAATAGGTTCTGGTTAAACACTTTGCTCTCACGAAAGGCTCTTACCCCTGGGGTAATCCTAGAAAAATTGGATGGGAATGTGCGGCCCGCCTCCCAAAACCCTTTATACCCTAGGCCAAAATCTTCCTTTTCCCTATCCTTTTTATTGCCTGATATTAAATGTAAAGAGAAACGCGGAAAAAAATCCGAGTCCCAGATGGAAATTGAACCCACGACCCTCCATGATCTAATCGGATGCTCTAACCACTGAGCTACTGGAGACCCTATGGTGAGCAAGGATCAATTTGTGGGTCTCGACTGGAACCGCATCGCGCGGCTACACAGCCAAGTAATGACCAGCACATGGGAAACTCACTAACAGCATCGAGCTGTCACATTAAGGCGAGACTAAACCTGAATTTAGGTGAAAGTTTGGTAAGTTTATAGAGAGGGTGAAAGGGAAAAAAAGGGTTTTGGAACACCACCAGACAGTTGCCCGACCCCACGATGGCACCTAGGTTGTTAGGCAACTGTTTGGAGTGTATGTACCAATTATTAATTTCAAACTCTAATTTTAAAACAACAACAAATCTTCCAAATTTCCTATTTCCATCAATTTTACTAATCCTTTGAGAAAAACTATTTCTCTCCAAATATACCTAAAAATCACCAAAAAATTCACAAAACAACCCAAAACATAGATATGTGGGATGAGCATAGAGATTCTTGATTGCTTGAAACGTAAGCGAGATATTGGCATTAAAAACATAATACCCAGCCAAAATACGGCTTTTAGGTTTAGTCCCGCCTTAAGGTGGGGGTTTACCTGAATTAAAGTGAAATTTGAGGAAGTTTAAAGAGAGATTGAAAGGGGGAGAAAAGGTTATGGAACACCACCAGACAGTTGCCCGACCCCACAATGGCACTCGGGTTGTTAGGCAACTGTTTGGTGTGTATCTATCAATTTTTAACTTCAAACTCTAATTTTAAAACAACACCAAATCTTCAAAATTTCCTATTTCCATAAATTTTACTAATCCTTTGAGAAAAACTATCTGTCTCCAAATAAACCTAAAAATCACCAAAAAATTTACAAAACGGCGCAAAACATAGATGTGTGTAATGAGTGAACAGATTCTTGATTGCTTGAAACGTAAACGAGATATTTGCATTAAGAACATAATACCAAGCCAAAATACGGCTTTCAGGTGGACCCCCGCCTTAAGGCATATCAAGATGTAGCTAACCAAAGTGAGTATATTAAAGACGAAACAACAACAACATGTTATGGTTAGAGCATCCGACTAGATCACAGAGGGTAGGGGGTTCAAATCCCATCTGGAACTCGGATTTTTTCCGGGTTTACGTTTCTCCTTACATTTTATGTCATATTGTTGCTGTTTCGTCTTTAATATATTTATGACCTCACCAAAAAACGAGCGTTTTCTTAAGCATACCCGATTCAAGACAAGAGTGCAAAAACTGATACCCTGTTTGAGAACAAAATTGCCAAAATCGATACCCTATATCTGGCCAAAACGGCTAAAAATCCCTATACCCTTTTGGGGCCACACATACCTATATAGCCCATATAAGGGAGTGCCCGCTTCCCTTCCCAGAAGGCTATTAACGCTGGAAACGTCTGCTTCTCTAACTCGCTACAACAACAGCAACAACTTTATTCGCTCTTGTACTTTACGGCGACGACAGTTAATGTACCTTGATTAACTTCAAGTTAATAAAAAGCTTAACGTCTCACTTGCTGGCTATAGCCTGTCCTAGGCTCTCTGGCAGTGGTGACGATCAAAAAAGCGGGCGGGCGACTAGCGGGGTCTGGTAGAGATCGGATCCCGCTCGTCACTGATCCCGCTCCTCGCTGATCCCGCTTGTCGCCCGCGTGCTTTTTCGATAGTCTCCACTGACCGAGAGCCTGGAACAGCCGGGCTAGCTCGCTGATGCTGCAGCCCAACAGTTTCTTTAAAAACTAATACCTCAGCTCGGCCACTCTGGTTGCACTTTTTCCGATAGCTAGAAAGCTACTACCTTATGCTTTCACTGATAGACTCCGATCAATTCCACAGCGGTTGACAGACCAAAAATTGAAAATTGATGTACGTGTTATCAGAGAAGTGACCAGCTCCCAAGTTCCATTATGTCGAATTCTTCGCCTCGGTGTGTGCGCGCTTCGAGACACTGCCAAGCCAGTACATCCACAGCATTGTGCGCAATGAGATTTAAAGGTTGACACACACGAGACTCAGCTTCCAACAAGAACCGGAGGGAAGTTGCTCCTTCTGTGCCGTACCCATTTTTCGAATTTCTAGTCGCAGTGGTCAACATTTGGATCCTGCTGCGACTTGGTCCACGAATTTGAACTGGATTGAATTGAAGGGACTAAGGGTTATATAGTGGAAAATGAAATGTAACAAGAAACTATGGCTCTACGGGTTCCTTCCCTTTGCCATCTCTAGCTATAACTTAAGACACTTTCCAGGACGAATAACAGAATATTTCTCATAACTGGCTGAGAGTCACGATGCGGACCACACACAAACAGAGCATTTTTATCTTCCCATCTAAGCAGATCAGTAAAACTCTTAAGTGGACACTTGACAATTCAGTTAGAAAAATAGTTTCCCGGGCTGTCCACTTGTGTAAACAGTCTTGCATCGTCATATACTGTTTTCGAGTTTCGTTGCTTTTTTCGGAGAATGACCATGACTAGCAAAGGTGATTGGTTTCAGATAACTCTTAAAGAGTTCCTACCTAATAACGCACTCCGCGTGATGTCCCAAGAAATGCGAGTTCAAACCCGGAAGCGAAGTGATCTGATATTTGATCGGTGCAAGGTCTGATGTTTAGGAATTATGAATTTTTTTTGCAGTCACTAACTTTGAACCTAAAATTACATTTTTAGATCAGTTTTATGGTAAGTATTGCACGGGGATAGTGAAGTTTCACGGAATGCAAAGGCCAGCCGGAACATTGTCTTAAATGTATCACGTTGTGCCAGCCCAGTCGCAGATCCAGGATTTTGAAATGGGGGGTGAATTTTTGTAATTTTTGAAATGGGGGGTGGAATTTTGTAATAATGTGTAATAGAACCAAAGCCTGGTTGCGGTGAGAAGGGGGCTCAGGAAGAAGGGGGCTCAGAAAAAAAAGGGGGGGGGGGGTGAAAATTCACCCATTTCGCCTCCCCTGGATCCGCGCTTGCAGCCTTGCAGTAGTCTTTGACTTCTCGTCGTTTTATCTTAGCTTTCTTCGAAATTGAGTTCTTAGCCTGTCTTTTCCTTCGTATATTTAGTGGAAGAGCACTCATTTATGGAGAAACCAATGACGGAGTTCCCTATAATGATTCTGATTGGCTTGTACCTGCGCGCGAAAATTTCAAAACCGCAGGTCTACGTCAACAGTATGGTATTTTTCGGGCCCAGTCTCAGACGTGTCTCGAGGACGTTGTGTGTGAGAAAAAAGACTGTTCATCTTTCAGACGCAACTTTCTCTCGACGGAAATTAGGAGGAATCGAACCTCATGTAGGTTCCCACGCACATGGTATACAAAAATCGAAAATAATTAAAACGCCCCCAAAAAACTTATTTTTTGGACAAAAATAACCAATTATTTTACCACATATCAGTCGCGCCGTGGGCTGTTTGGTCATCATTTTACAGTTTATCAAAGTCAAAACTTCAAGCACACAAACAACTAGAGCCCGTGTACGCAACAATTCTAATTATGTCATAACAAAGTCAAATGTAGAGAAAACCTTAACATTTAAAAGTGCTTATTACAAGATTTATATGCGAATTTCACTTTACGTCTTCCCAAACTGTGATCGAGTACACTTTTCTACGTTTTATTTTTTCTTCAAAAATAACACATATAGATAGAGGGATAATTGTATTGAGTATAAGGCGTATAAGTCTATCGTGCAACCAGTCACAAATCACATGTTGCGTTTTGAGTTTTTTAAAGTTCATGCTTGGAGTCCAATGTTTATAGTCCGGGCGTCCAGTCCAAAGTTAAGTTTTACTCCTAACCCAGAGGTCCCGTCCGTCGACCAATCACTGCCAATCCACTAATGGTTTCCATAGTTACGGGCGCTAGGCCCCGGTCTGTGACGCGGACCCCACAAGGCATGACGAACTCAAGTGACACATCTTTGACAGGGCTAGCACAGCATGTACTCCAAAGGCAAGGCGAATACGGTGCCCTCGGATGCAGAGGCACGCGAAAAGTAAGCTTCAGTTGATTTTTCCTGCAAAATGGATGCCAGAAATGGAATCAGCGAGGCCGAAAACGGGGGATGGTATATAAATTTTAGGGCCATTGCGGGCGAATTTCGAAAGTTTCATCGCCGGGTCTTGAGCGGGGCTTTGTGTTGTAGGAAGCTGTCCACTGTGTCTGTACACTGATGAAGCGTAACTGGCTTATCGAATGTTCTACTTCTTCCGTAGGCTGGCCTTGTATGTGTACGAGTACCTTTTACATGTTGGGGCGCAAAAGAGCGCACAGACTTTTCTCAACGAGGTAAACTTGATCAGAAGTTAGTTCGTTTTCACGGAGTGTGCAAGTTGGTTTTCTACTAGACGCGATTCACGCGTAGAGCGTCTCTCGAAGGTTACACGCTTCATAGTTTACTGAGGGATGCTTTCGTTCTCTTCCAGATAAGATGGGAAAAGAATATAACGCTTGGTGAACCTCCTGGCTTTCTTCATTCATGGTGGTGGTAAGTTTCGCCAATGACTGAACTAATTAGTGAGTTGTTGATTCGAATTTTAAACTAGGTTCCCATTATCTTTACAGCGAAATAAATGAGAGCTACGTTTTTAATGGTCGTTTATACGCAACACTACCGGGTTTTATTTTCCAGCCTTCTAAACTGTGATCCTGGGTGCTTCATTAACCTTTCTCTATGATTAAGTCCTGGTTGTTTTTTTAATTTCCCGCCCAAATTATTTCTGTTCGTTCAAGTGATGCCCGTGTGCTTTTCCCTTTCTTCGTTTCAGTGTGTTTTGGGACTTATATTGTGCCGCTCCAGAGAGACGAGACAGTTGCGACCATTCAAGTGAGGCAAAAGCTTTCCACGACTATGTAAGGACAATGTAGAATTTACAATGTAAGCCCTTTATGTAATTTCCTCTGAGATCTTTGCGAGCGAAGCGATTATTCGTTCGGTCGGAGCGCTCCATTTTTGTCACGCTACATCAGTGTATTGTTACATTTGCACGCGCGGAAATCTGGCGAGATCACCAATTTGAAACACACTGCTCGCTGCAAGCATTGTTGCGGGTTAAAACCTGGAAAGCATGAGAATCTAATTTTCATTCTGGTGAACGCTTGTAGTGGTTAAGTGAAGAAGCACGCGCAGATGAAATGATATGTTTTTCGTACACTACATCTTAGAATTTCCTGCGTGTTAGCCGCTGTCATTTCCTTTCAACGAAAATGCAAAATCATTCCGTGATAATTTTAACTACGCCTCTACGTAAAACGTAACCGATATGCAACGTATCCTTCCAAGTTGTTGCTTGTTCAGCAGGGCATTTGAGCATTGTTGAGAAATTTTATTCGGCCGTCTCGATCAGAGAGTAAAAGCTCTTTAACACGGTCAATATTCAAATTCCTAGCGAACGCGCTGGTTAATTTTTCATCGCAGACGGAAAGATATTGTGCTGTGCAAGGGATAGGGAAAAACTTTGATTTATTATACATCAAAATTTTGCAAAAGATCGATTCTTTCCCAGACATATTATGCTTTTTAAGCTTATCTCTTTTCAGTTCTACCTTTGAATGCTAAACTTGAACAAAGGTCTTTGTGACTTCGCCACCAGTTGCATTCAACACGAGTTTTGCCTTCTTCGAGTTTATTTGCGGCGAGATTATGCACCGCTCCACTTGAATATGTTGTCTTTTTTGTCGGGTAATTGAATGTTCTTATTCTCAAATTTTAAATCCCTCGTAACCGGTTGAATAGAGTCGGTGAATGCTCATGAGCCTAAAACTAAGGTTTTTGAATAAATTAGCCAAGGGTATAGTTACGACAGGATTGACTGCGATCAGGTGGAGGCGTTTGAAATGTATTTCTTTGAATTCAATGATTTCTCGGTGAAGCGCTATAGTTTACGTCTGCGATTAATAAACCGCTTATACCCTGCTAAGACCCGAGCACAAAGATCAAACGAACGAATGATCGGTGCTTCGAAACCACGAGACGAGCCGAGGACGAATATTTTGTGTTGATAAACTATGGGGGAGATGCGTATTGAGGTTTCCCAAAATTTGCATAATTTCAGGAAGGAATGGCATTTTTTTCGTCACATGACGGAGTTTTAGACTAACAGTTTAGCGTATTTTAGGAGAGACGGCACTGAATGTTTTTTTTCGAACCCAGTCGAACGCTTGGAGATTATTTCACTGGCGATTATTTGTTCGATTTTTTTTGTCGCGCGTGCGATAAACTCTGCTCGTTGGCGTGTGATAATGTGAATTTACATGGCCATAAATAAACCAGGGTTTTATTTTATCGACACTGACAAGACTGAATACACGTCATGGGTGGTCGGGCTTATTTTAAAACATCTCTGCTCCTCTGTCAACTTAGCACAAGGTTTGACACCAGTGTCTGAGAGAAGTTTGGGTGGGATATGTTGTGATTGTGCTCTACGTATGACAGGTGTTGAGTTTCCAACACGCAGCATTTTGGGAAAACTTCTGGCAGGAATTGCTATTGTCTGTTAGCCTATGAGCTCGCTGATGTTGTGATAAACTGATGTTAAATTTAGCACATGGACTTTTTTCTCAAGCCAACAGCACAATCCAAACAAGTTTCATGTGTTGATGCGATTTCTTGATTATTTTTGTCCACCACCACCACTTACAGCTCGTGTTTTAAATAGTTTAGGATAGGAAGGGCTCGCTTTCATAACTTTGTTGTTTAGACAAGGATTGAGAAAATAGGAATGCTATTATTCCAGTTGACAAGGCACATGACAGCTTTGTGTTGTAAAATTTGTTACTGACAGAGAATTGTATTTTCAAGATAAAATCACAGTAGTTGTAATCCATGAAGTTGCTAGTAGTTTTTTATATCACTGCTTTGCTGAAAGAAATATTGATAAAGTGCTTGTTTCTGATGAAATTACTGAGAGAAGATGGTGAAAGACATCTTCTTCGTATCTTGTGCAGTTTTGAAGATCAATTTGCTATAAATACTCCAGCATAAATGTCTTGCCCTTGAGGTCTTCTCTGTTCAACGAAAATAGAGTTACAAATTACTAGGGATAGGCAATCGTTGATATAGACGTACAAAATCTCCTCACTTGCCTCTATACAATTCTTAAAGTAACGGTAGTGAGAATTGCATTTATGTAATGATTTTCCCTAAGCAATACTTTTCTTGGTTCAGTCTCTAATCAAGTGTATGCACATCTGCATGATACAAACGTTTCAAATGTCTTTGGTTTTGTTTGGTCAGTAAATAATCTGTTCTTGAATTTAAGTTTTATTTTACCCCCAAAGTGGAGCCTCTGATAAAAACACTGTACTACACCCTGTCTGTGACATTTGACTGTGATCTTAACTTTCACTGGTTTCCAAGCAACAAACTTTAGTTTGGTGAAATAATGACAGCCATTAATTTTTAAAATGTCTAATTTTGTTGGTAAATTGTCAGAAATTTTATACCTGTTTCCTTGTGTTTCTAAATATCAAATGGCATTTTATGACCTGCAATTAAAGTTTGTCAAAAAGCTAATAACTAGTATAATACATGTACAATGATTTTGACCATTTTGCTGGGATTTATAGTGCTTGATATCTCTAAATAAATAAAAGCTATACCTTGCTTGTGACTGTTACAAAATGTTCAATGTTGGGAGCAACTTTATAAGATCAATAGAGCTTCCCTTAGTGGCTATATAACTTCAAGTTATTACTTGTTATATCTTGACTAAGTCAAGATATCTAAAGAGCTATATCACTTTCAAAATGGTATTACAGATGTTTTTAACGGCGCTAGTTAACGGCTTGCACATCTCGAAAAGTTTAGCCTAAATTTTTCAAGTTTGTTGTTTGTAATCCATGTCAATCTTCTCCACCCTTGATCATCCTCTTTCCATTATTAATAGTTAATTAGTATTTTTAAGCACTTTCCTGTCATCAAAGTAAACTAGTTTTCTCAGGTTTCCTACAATTTAAAGGTAATTTTGTACATGGCCAAAATAACTCAAAATATGGTGACTGTGTTCCTTTTATGTACATGCTCACTTTCTGTCTAATTGTCATGCATATAGTTTCCGTATTCCAATCGAACTACAAAGTTATTCCCTACAGCAACTTTGTAAATTTTGGTTGCCATTTAGCTAAAAGAAAATCAAGTTTTGTTAAATACCATAATGTGTAAATCTTGTGCAGTTTTGATTGTTTCTTAACTGCATTTCACATCGCCTTCAAGCAACACACTACAAATGATTGTGATGCCCTGCTTTAAATCTGCATGACCGTGTACCATGCCAGTTGTTGGAAATAATGTTTTGCTGATACGTACCATGCTCTGCATGATACATACCCCGGTAGACTTTTAGCATCACTTTTTTAGTGTATCTTCATTCAGTAAGTTCATAGTTTGAAGTGGAGGTCATGACCTCTAGACATACCTCTAAATAATCACTTCAGTATGACACATTAAGGCCTTTTCCATCCCATATGGCACAACAAGGACAGATAATCATGACATGTCAAACGTTTGTACAGTTTTCAAGTAAAGTCAGGGCTCGACTTTCATAAGTTTTCAGGCTTAGTCGCCGGCAAAATTATTTCAGTGAAAAGCATGGAAAGTTAGTCACCAGTTAAAAAAATTTGATCACATAATTTGGCGACCCCAACTTGCAGGTGTATGCAGTACTTTGTCTATATGGAAGGCAGAAGCAAACAAAGTGTCATGAACTTTAACCACATCTTTAAAGGACAGAAACGGGTTGGGAAGACAAGTTTTTTTACTGACCGATGAAATAGTTGTTGAGCTTGATTATCACAAAATGTCATGATTTGTGCGTTGACCAGTATTAATTCTCGTAAATCAATAACATGTCATTTTACTCTCGACTGGCAAATGGTCACATGTTTACACATGTATTATTTAGAAGTATTTAACACCAGTTTTTAGACAGTGGAAGTTAGGTCAATGTTTGATAACAATGTGACTTATAAACCTACCATCAGGTCATACCGAATCTCCAGCAGGGGGCCGTGCCATCCCCGGGATTCCCTCAGATGGGGGCAACTGATGGTCCCCCGGGAGGTTCAAGTATGCCAGGAGGAATGCCTCCTTATTTTACGGTAAGCAGTCATAAACTGTGTTAAGTTGAATTGCTTTAACTTTTTGTCATACATTTACTCTGGTTAGGGGTGGACCATTTGATTTTTGATGGGGGGGTTGCAGGATTTTTTGGCTGCTAGATATATTTTTTTATTGCTCCAGCCCTGCAGGATTTTTTTTTAATCTCCATGGCCTTGCATGTTATTTTTTTAATGGAAATTTAAAACACAAATTTTGAAGTTAACTTTACCGTCACCATCCCCTCAAAATTCACCCTGTTAAAAACCACCTTAACACACAATGCCTTTTGAAGTTTACATCTTACTTTCAAAGCAATAAAGAGTTTCACCTTTATTCAGTGTACAAAGAAAAGCATCTCCACTAACCTGCGGCTAGTTGATTTCCCTGTCAGGCTAGTGGACGTTATGCATCACTTGCCCACTGAACAAGCGAACGTTTTTTTCTTTCTAATAATACGTAATGCTACTGAGAAAAGCCTTAAAACTTGCGTGTAATGGTTCCAACTTGTCCAAAGGGCAAGCTGGAAATTCCATCTTATTTGCACCCTGTTTATTGCTTTTAAAGCAAGAGAGAGGGACTTCAAATAAGGAGAAACTGAACAGTAATCTGGCTTCTCATTATACGCATTTAGTATTTGGAGTTATCTAGAGTTTCAAAAAAAAAAACATCAGTGTTCAAGAAATGGGGACCTCACTATAGATTTTACCAGTTTAGACGAATTTTGAGTGCACATATCCAGAGTATCAGTTTCACATTCTTTGTATATTTTGAACCCTGCACCAATTCAATGTGACCTGCCTTTACTCTTGTTTGTTCCATTTCTTTTTCTATAAAGAAAATCTTATTTTCTACAAAAATACCTGCACGTGACAACTGTTAGGGTGGGAATCTGAATGCATGAATATCTTTGAATCATAATATCCTTCTAGATCAGAGGGTTCACTTTATTATAAAAGGAAATCTAATTGATAAATCACGCGTTGCGCTTGCAAAATACCAAATCACCCATCAAAAAATGTGATGCCCAGTCCCGTATCATGTGACTCACAGCTATTTTAGGGGCTGTCACGAATTACGCAAAATCCTTTGCCACGCCCTGCTTAAGGCTGCTTGATATTTTTTCCCTTCTTAAGGATTCTGCAAGATATTTTTTTTTTAACCAGAAGCATATGCTCGATATTTTTTTGGGGATTTCCACAACCCCCCATCGAAAATCAAATGGTCCACCTCTTAAGAACACCTTTAGGAAGCATCTTTAGACAATATTTACAAGAAATTTATGTCCTTCCTTCACTGATAACACAAGAGATTTGTGAATACAATAGTTATGTCAGATTTGACATCAGGGATGGTTTTATTTCTTTCCTTCATATTTGTACTTTCAACACAAGTCTTGTCTTTCACCACAGTGCTTTCAATAAAATTTGAAGTAGGTGGCTTCCTCAGAACACCGCCTGCCAGAGTAATATGAGAATTCCAGGAGAATTTCTTTCTGGAGAATTTTTCAAAATTAAATATACCCACCGGCTTTGAAGAGAACACCCACCGGAGCACCAGCATTTCATTTTCGCTACACGTATGTCAGCTCTACTAAACAGATCCTTTTGTAATGTATGCTTATATCCCAGGCTATTGATCTGCAGTCCTTGAAAGTGCTGGTATTCTTTTAAAGCTATCACCTGTACCAAATGTATGCATTATGTACTTAATACACAGTTTCACTGTTCTTTTCTATGTAGTCATCGCAACCACAAGCCTCACCTCATCAACCACCATCTCATCAAACTCCTCCAGGCTACATGCCAAATCAGGTACTAAATAACATCGCTTTGGCATATGAGGAAATAATTTTGCAATTTAATTATGTTGAAAATAACTTTGACCTACTTATACTTTACCATAAAAGTAATGCTCTCTACCTGTCATATGAATTACGGTCACACTTTAGGGTCGTTCAGCATAATAAATATAATATCACATGTATCACTGCTCAAATTAGCTTGGTAATGGTATGTTAGATATTATCAAAAACTGGATCATTGGATAATGCAAGAGTTTCCATTGGCTTAACCATCATGGTATATGGGCCATTATAGCATGTTCTTCAAATATGGTAATATGCGTAATTTTTAGGGGCATTTTTATTTTTATTTTATTTTATTTTTCTATATTTTGGACATATTTTTATAAAACAGTTGTTGCACTCATGCTGATTGGATACGAGATGATTAAAGCCAACTTGGTGCTCTGCGTCATCTCATGTCCAACGACACTCGTGGAGTAATTGTTAATGAATAGTCACACAGTCAATTAACGTGCGGTGAAGCTTTCTTCAAGAAATTAACATCTCATACTTGGTAGCTAGAGAGTAAGTTGATCCAAACCTCAAAGTTTTCTAAACCCTTTTCATCTCTTTCCCAATTGCACACTTCATAAAACATTGTTTCATTCTTTTTGATTATATATATGATAATATATATATATATGTTTCCTTTCAGCCCCCTCAGGGATACATGACTAATCAGGTATGAAAATGTACCATCCTTCTAATTACAATGGAACCCTGTTAACATGTGGTCACCAACAGGCCATGACTGAGTGGCAGTATATATGGGTTAAAATGATAAAGGATTATACAGGCTGGGATTCCGGAATGTGGCCATTGGCCATCATTAACAGGGTGGTCGCATTACAGGGTTTTCTCATTAGAAAATGTATGGGTGTTTTGCCGGAACAAAGAAAGGTGGCCATAATAACAAAGTGACTGTATTAAAAGGCTGACCATAATAGGTGTCTGGGGTTCCATTTTATTACCATTGGTTAATACAGCCATCTTATTATTATGGCTACCTTGAAAAGGTCTGGAGGAGAGGTGAGTCACAGCAAGTTTCATAAAGGAATATTTTTACCTCTTTAAGTATATTGTAATCATCATTGTCTTTGTTTTTGTTAATACAAATTGAAGACTAAAACTGTTAAAATGACAAAGATGTCGGCAAAAGTACCACATACATGTAATGTTTGTGGAAACAATTAAAATTTTCTACCTTATGTCTCAATGTCGTAATGATGCAGTTGAGATTTTTCTTCTGATTGTGTTTTTCGTTTTTCTACAGACACCGTATGGCATGTCAAGATATAACCCAGCAGCTAACAGGCCGCCCAATGTGAGGATTCCTGGGCAGGTAAGCACCAAAACACACTCTGATATGCATATACCTGTAGCAATAGACTTGCTGTCATGGATGTCGCAAAGATTTCAAGTAAGGTAATGTCTGTGTGTCAGGCCAAGGGTCCGTGCAGCTGGAGCATGTCCTGTAGCATGAAGTGAGTAGGAGTATTTGTACTTCCTAGATGGGGTGCTGGTCCATTGCAGGGCTACCCCCAGTATTAAATTTGTTGGTACCCATGAATTATACACCTGGGTTGAGAAAGGCTTTGTGAAAGTAATGTGTCTTGCCGAAGAACACAACGCAATGTCTGCCAGAACTCGAACCTGGACTGCTTGATCCAGAGGCAAGTGCATTAACCATAAAGCCACTGCACCTCCCATGCCTCAGCAAGTAGGTAGCTTTATTTGTCGGAGTACGTAGAGTGTGAATAAAGGGAATAACGTGGCAGAGTGTGGTACCATTTGGGACCACCCTGTTGATGGTGATTTCCACTGCCACTACTTTTGACCACCCTGCTCACTAGAAAGTTTCAAAAAGTCTAAGTAGAAAGCTTATTGCATGTTTATTCTGTAATCATTTAGCCTCCAGGAGGTGTGGCAGGTGTACCAGGAGCACAGCCCTTGTTGCCAAGCACCATGGACCCAACAAGGCAACCAGGAGGATATCAAGGTAAGCATTCATCAATTGTCTGAAATGTTTTCAAGCAAAAATGTCATCAGTCTACCAAACACCATAAAAAGAAAACGTGACTAATTTGCAGGAGTTTATCAGTTTTTAGTCTGAGCTTGAGCCTGCTAACCTTTCCACGCATTGTTCTTCATGGTCCTTAACTAAACGTTCATTGCTTAGGCATGGCTCGGAAATAACCAACTATTCAGCTTCCTCCATGGTTTTCTTGTTGGATTATAAATTAATTACCTCAACTAAACTGGTTTTTTTTTTCCACTGTAACAGGCCAACCCATGCAGATGAGCAGAATGAACCACCCCCGAGTTCCTGTCCCGCCAGTGAGTGGAAAAGAACAATGTGCACAGTAGAAATAAAAAACATTGTGCTCTTGTTTAGTCAGAGATAGATTTAGTGATTGACTCTTTGTACTTCACTTGTTTTTTTTTTCATTCAAGATAAAAATTATTGGGTTTATCATACAAAAGGTATATCCTGAAGTGTACATACAAGCTGGTAACCTTTCCTAAATTGCTATTCATGTAGGACTGAACAGCTGGTTCAGGCTACAAGATATTTTTTTGGGGGGGAAGTGGAAATTGAGTTATTGGGTTTAGTCATGTTTGTGGGTGGTAAAGATTGATTCAAGTTAAAAATGCAGGCTTTCAGGGTTTAAGTTATGTTATTCACCTGACAGTTTTTCTGTTTAATAATTGTTCAACACTGGCTTTGTAATATTGGAGGTTGTTAGTAACATATAATTACTTTCCTTTGTGTAGAACTATGGTGGGATGCGTCCTCCTCCAAACAGCTCAGTCGCACCAGGAGTCAACATGCCAATGTAAGTCTTAAACTAGAGTCCTTATATGACGCACTCAGTACATTGTACGTCATGATTTTGACCCCTCCTGTACCTGTATGATGTACTGAGTATGTCAAACTTTTAAGAGATTTAGTCAAACTCCGGGCTCAATGGAAACAACTTTTATCGGCACCTGAGATTCATAGGAGGTTTTTCGAGACTGCTAATATAATTTCCCATTGCTGTGCTCATATATACCTGCCAACTCTCAACTTCTTCAGATTGAAAACTTCGATCTCACACCTGCTCACACTTGCAGGCCAAATCCTCACGCCTCATTGAAAAATGTGAGTGCACAGGCAGACCACTCTATGTGTTCGTGGTTTAATATAGAGAATGTATGAGAGTTATGAATAAAGCTCTGAAAATTGCATATTTAAATCACATCTCGGCCTAAATATCCCAATAAAGTTAAATGAAGCCATAATCGACTCATGTATGGTGTTTTTTCGCCTTCCTGGGCCGTCTAAAGCGTCTTACAACGAAATTACTTTTGGCCGGTTACGGTTAGACATAAGAAGGAGACAAGGCATGCAACTTCGAGGCCGTCAGCCCCGACCTCCTCCACTTCAAATTGGAATTAACGCAAAAACTACTGAAAATCTCACCTGAATGGCGACGGATCTTGATAGATGAGTTTTTTCTCTATCTCTTTGCCGAATTTCAGCTTCATCCCTCCAACAGTTTCCGAGAAAATCGACGCTGAAGTCATAAATACAGCTTTCTCAATATGATCGGTGCCAAACTCAACGACCAAAGGAATTCAAGGAATGCAGGCCGTTTCAAATCTACCGCGGGAATCTACCGCTGCCGCGGGAAGCCAAGCGCTGATTGGTAGATTTGAAACGGCCTGCATTCCTTGAATTCCTTTGGTCGTTGAGTTTGGCACCGATCATATTGAGAAAGCTGTATTTATGACTTCAGCGTCGATTTTCTCGGAAACTGTTGGAGGGATGAAGCTGAAATTCGGCAAAGAGATAGAGAAAAAACTCATCTATCAAGATCCGTCGCCATTCAGGTGAGATTTTCAGTATTTTTGCGTTAATTCCAATTTGAAGTGGAGGAGGTCGGGGCTGACGGCCTCGAAGTTGCATGCCTTGTCTCCTTCTTATGTCTAACCGTAACCGGCCAAAAGTAATTTCGTTGTAAGACGCTTTAGACGGCCCAGGAAGGCGAAAAAACACCATACATGAGTCGATTATGGTTTCATTTAACTTTATTGGGATATTTAGGCCGAGATGTGATTTAAATATGCAATTTTCAGAGCTTTATTCATAACTCTCATACATTCTCTATATTAAACCACGAACACATAGAGTGGTCTGCCTGTGGTGAGTGGTTAAAACCTTTGCGCGACATAATTTCCAAAAATATGTAAACTCAAACCTATGTAAGAAATGAAAATTATGTGTAAATGATGATACTTCCTTCTTCAAAAAGGAAGCACTAGAAGCAAGGCCGTGTTTAGCGATACAGGTCCCGAGTCTGGGAGTGGGAAATATCGCGGAGCCTTTGTTCCACTGTTGAATGCAAATTTGATTTTTTCATCTTTCGGAATTTTTCGAAGTCTTTAGGAATCTTTGGATATGTTCGTGTCGTCTTTGAAAAACCCAGCACTCCCAGGATAAAAGTCTTGCACCTATAACTCAGAAAAAGTTGGCAGGTACATGTATATGTCATATGGCTATCAAGTTACTTCAACCTCGGCTAAATTAACTGCATTGAAGAAACACTTTTATGGCCATTCAGAAAAAAATGTGGACTTGTCTATAGTTTAAGTAAAAAAAGTAATATGGCATTTGAAGTTTTTTTTACTTGACGCCCATTGTCAGTGAAAATGGTGTGACACCCAGCATACACAACAACCTCATTTGCAGGGTATCTGGTGTTCTCGCCCCCCCTGGAGTGAGAGAGGAGAGACCCTGGTTGGGTCTGGCCATGTGTCTCCCAGAATCTGGGAAATGACAATATTATTAAACTTCTGAAGGGAGGGGTGGCCTAGTAGGAATTTTTTTGTAAACTGAGCATTCAGGAGCATGAGATAGGTTGTCACCAAAATAATCCAGGAACAATATGATGTTCTGCAGCAATACCTGGCAGTAATATTTTACAACCGCTGAAGAAAATTGTCCATTACTCTAAAAATCTCCTCAAGAAGACAAATGAAGAATTCCTCGCCATGGCAGAGGTTGTGTATATAAGATCCTTACCTCGGAATGAATCAAGACCACATCTACTATGTAGGTCTCGAGTACCCAGTGCCTTGATCACAAATCAAAGCCAAAGAGTCACTTCACAAGGAGTGAAAGTGTGAACAGATTTATTTGTCACCGCGCTGACGGCACGCCCCTGACTCTGAAGAGCGTGAAGAAATGATAGACAGACTCATCACGGTCTGAATTTTGCATCGCTGCAGATAAACAGGATTTATCGTCAACTAAAAAGAGGCTAAAAAAGAAAAAAATATAATTTTTATTGTGTCATTATAGTAAATCAGTGTAAAATGGTGTTGACGGCCCAGCACAACTCTTCCGGTTTGTGTCATTTGTGCATTTGGCTTTCTCATTTAATTTTTGGTCTCTCGCCCGTTGTTTGCTTCAACCGTGTTTCTGAAGGGCACTTTATGTTGTGTTATTAGGAGGAATGGAAATTATAAGTAGAGTGGAGCTGTTTGACTGTGTTATATGGCACATTTTTTAGAGGTCATAGGTCTGCAGGATTTTCGCTGTTAACTGCATGCCACTTCACAGAGTTTTACACCTCTGTAATTTGTCTTGTGCTTATACTTTGTTTGTGCTCCTTTCTATGACAAGATATGTTTTTAAGTCTCAAAGTGTTGGCTCTCAAGGGACTAAGATTGAAATATTCTGTGAACATATTGCTTGCTTGCATTCTATATTGCAATGCCATGCCCGACTATTTCATTTGAACTGTTTTGCATGCACAGCAGTGTGCTGCTTCTTATCACGACTTGACTGTCTTCATCCAGCTTTTCTGCAGAGACTGTCGTAGCTTTACTTCGAGAAAGCTACATGCTTGTCTAGAGTTTCTTGCATCAATTTCATTGAGTGCATTTAATTACTGATGAGATGATGAGATTGCGCTGCTCGACGGCCATCCACAGTTGATTTAATTTGTTGAAGAAGATGAAACATAACTGACTTTCCAAACAATGGCAACTACACGACCTTGCAGTAAATTGCCTCAAGACAGAGTTGCTTAACCTTAAGAAAAATGCTGGAATAGATACTATTCAAAGTTGATTTTAAACATTGTTTGGGTAATGGCGGTTGCAGTGCGATGCTTTGAATTTGACAAAGCTCAACTCAACAAATTGCCTGATTAGCGAGGATAATGATGATGTTCTCAATTGTCAAAGTAGCATGTGACCACACCCAACCAGGGTCTCTCTTCTCTCCCTCCAGGAGCAAGCATACACAATGGCCTGGCACTTAAGGGGTTAATAATTAAGAATACATCAAATGATTTATCCATTGCAAAGCCCTTTGTCAACCTTCTTCTCCTGCATGCATTAATTGCAGAAAAACAATACTCTTGTTTCTTGTTGTCTTGTTTAAGGTTGTCACAAGTAGCCACAGCTGCCAGTGATAATCACCACCTATTCAGTGCTGCATAATCTTAACTAGCTACTCTGCTAGTATTATTTTCTATGATTCTTTAGAATCCACCACCTACATGTACTCCAACAATTGAAAGCCTAGCTCCTACCTGTATACCTAAAAACATTGTTACAACACTGATAACTGTACAGTACTGTAATGGTCTGTGACCTACACAGTGCTCGAAAAAAAACTTGAATTCCAGCTCGCCCTTGGGACAAGTAGCTCTCAAGTTTTGCTTGTCCCTGTGTGCTCTTTTAATGATTAGTTGGCAGATGACTTGCCTGATCCTTTGCTCATTGGGCTAGTGACATTGAAAAGTTACTTGCCCAGCGGGAAAATCTACTTGTCCCAGACGACAGGACAGCACTTTTGTTAGCCTTGGCTTTAGTGTTTTGTTTTTTTAAAGTGGCACTCGTGTATTTTTGGTCAGATAACACCCTGTTCGTATATGTTTGTGTTTATGGGAAACCCAACAATGATGGTTAGAATTGGTGTAGGATCAAAAAACTTCAGACATAAATTAAGATGACTGGAAATAATCTAACAGGGTTGTAAAAAAGTTTTTCGTAAAGAAGCAGGTAAATACCTGGACTAGTGGCCCACCTACAATTCATGTTGATCAGGAAGTAGATGGTGATTTTCATCGGCATCAGGCTACTTTTCACACCTGTGATTCAAATCGAATACACATTTAGTTAGACAAGGCTTGTCATGGTCCCTTACTTTTGTGTCTTCTGTATTTTGTTTTCTTTATAGGCCTGGCAGTAGACCCTGGAATCCCACAACTTCGGTAAGAAGCTACTACCACTCTGTATGTGAACCTCCTTGTAATACAAACTCTCAGTTTTGCCATTTTGGTAGATGTATTATTAAAGAGATCACATTGTACTTTGATCTAAAGCATTCTCCTCAGATGCTGTGCTCCTTTTGGCCAGTACCAAGAATCAAAATCTCTTGGCAAGTCCAACACTGGACTTACTCAATTTACTGACTTCCCTTCAAATCTGACAAATTTGATTGGCTGAGAATATGAAACTAACACTTTCTGCATGACAGAAAAAGAGGTCACAATTTTTGGTAGTGACTATGAGGAATGCATTGTTTGTTGATGAGAATAGATCTGAAGGTCCCAATTTAACCTGGTCCTTTGTTGTGCTCTCTCAGTCTTGATGTTACAACTTGGTTCTCGTTGTATTATAATAATGTTTATATAACCAAAGTGCATAATGTGTCATTTTAGGTGTCCGGACCCCCTGGAACGCCGATCATGCCCAGTCCACAAGGTTGGTATCACGTGAATAAGATTTAAACTCACCTGTGACTATTTAAGAGCAGTTTTCTGCCAACGGTCATTAAAATCTAATCAATCAGTCAAATCCAAAACAATAACATGTGGCTCAAAAGTAGCAGGCAAAAGGAGTATTTCATTTTGCAGAATTAAAACTTCTTTTCCATCTGCTGAGCAATTCTAATGGATCTTCCTTTGTAGTGCAATTATAGTATTTTGCAAATTCTAGTCATTTGCTTTCTGCATTTCCACTGTACAGCGGAGGTGTGGTGGCCTCATGGTTACTGTGCTGAACTCTGGATGGAGCAGTCGAGTTTGAGCCCTAGCTGGGGACATTGTGTTGTGTTCTTGGGCAAGACTCTTTACACTCGCAGAGCTTCTCCCTACCAGGTGTACAAATCAATACTGGCAAATTTAATGTTGGGGGTAACCCTTCGATGGACTAACATCCCATCCAGAGGGGAGGAGAAATATTCCTAGTTGCTTCATGCTACAGAAACTGGGATAAGCTCCGGCCTGATGGGCCACTTGGCTTGTATGCAGACTTTACCATTACATACCATTTGCACTGTGTGACTGAACTCTTTCCCTAAAACACAACTGATGTAACCAGTCAGAACATTTGTTTACATTGGTAGCCGTAAGTGATGGTAATTACTTAATATTTTTTCATGTAATGTGGCAAGAAAAGCAGGAGATTCAATGGTCATGTTCCTCTTATAATAAATGCTTACCTTTTTTCAGACCCGTCAAATGCTGGAGGTGACTCCATGTATGCAATGATGAAATCTGTCCCTGGAGGAAACATGTCTGCAGTAAGTTCATTGATCCTTTAAAATCCCACACCTGACATGTAAAAACCAGTAGTAATTATTAGGGTTGTCAACAAGGGCTGTAACCCGTAACACCTGTTACGGCTGAGTATGTTTGATGGGCCCTTGATGTTACGGGTAAATTGGCCTGTAGTTGATACAATTCACCCACAAATAAATAAGTTTGCTATGGGTGTGAAGATCAAGGTCGTTAGTGATCGTTAGTGTCACGATCGCTGATCGTTAGTGTCTGTTTCTTTCAGTACATGGGAGGTGGACCAGACTCTGCTTTACCCCTAGGGGCCCAGGAGGCTTCGCTTGGTATGAACGGTGAGCTATATTTAACAAATGAAGAAGCCTAAGTTGTGTATTACACTGTGATAAAACACGACGGGCATCTGAGAACACGAGGGAAATGTAGAAAACCGAGCCGCAGGCGAGTGTTTTCTACATTCCTCGAGTGTTTTTCAAATGTCCAGAGTTTTTTTAACACAGTGTAATACACAGATTAGGCTTCTTCATTTGCTTTATGATATAGAGGTAATGATGCGAAAAGCAATAAAGCACGCTTTTTCTATGTTTTATTTAACAAATAAAGAAGCCTAAGCCGTGTATTACACTGTGATAAAACACGACAGGCTTTTGAGAACACGAGGGAAATGTAGAAAACACGTCCACAGGCAAGACTGTTTTCTACATTTTTCGAGTGTTCTCAAATGTCAGGAATGTTTTATCACAGTGTAATACACGGATTAGGCTTCTTCATTTGCTTGTTTATGATATAGATTTTACGCGCGCAAAACAATAAAACAAGCTTTTTCTATGTTTCATACTCTGATAAAACATGGGATTTTGACCAATCAGAGCACGCGCAGGGTCCTATCTATATTATATTGAAATATAAACTTGAGTGCAATTTATGTATATTTAACAGTATACACCTGATTGAAAAAAAGCAATGTCTGAACAAAAGTATTAACCATGAACTGTATGGCATTATAAAATTATGGGAAGACTGAAAAAGCATGCCTGATCATGAATTTTCAAGTGGTTTCCTTTTGGTATTTAATAATCACAGGTCTGCTGCCTATGCAGTCCTAATGGTAGCTAAGCTATGAAACAAAAAACTCTGAATGCAAAGAGCGTTGTGATAAGCCCAAGTTTGCCACAGTATAGACTAGTGAACACGAGATCCATTTTAATGCATGCATGTACATGGTCCATAAGAATGCAAATTATAGTATAAGTTCACAAGTTTCCCAGAAAACCACAGTGTTGTTGTATCATTTGTGGTTTATACTTTTTCCATGACAATGTTTCTTCAACAGACTAATTTCGATATTTTAAAATTCAGCCTAACACAATAGACCTCAACATTAGGCTCTGGGGAATAAACCCCACAAAATCTGTAGTTATTCCCCAGAGTCTCGTACTGAGGTCTATTGTTGCTGAATTTTAATATCTCGAAATTGCATGGTTTATTAGGTGTATCTCTACATGAACTTTATTCATCCTCCGCTTGATCTAGATATCCAAGTTTAGAAATTCCTTACTGTGAGGTCGTCAGAAAGATATATTTTTTTAGTTCTTCCAACATTTTTGTAAGTCTTTACAACAGTAGTATATTTTGTACTCAGTAGAACTTTTTGCATATTTAACCAGTTTCAAAATTCAGTTCTCAAATTTTCATAATGTATGACTGTGTTAGCCATTACGCTAAACTCTCAAGTTGTTGAGATAATGCAACAATGAGAGGTCTTGCTTGCATTGTTGTGTTTTCTTTGTCATCTGAGGATCTGGAATAGGTCACAAGTTGTGATAAGAAACAAACTATCGGATAGGTGACCAATTGCAATTGAGCAGTGAAGAGCAAAATTTTATGTATGCTCTGTTTGAGACTATTATCTGTCCTGAAGGCCTTTAGCCAGATGGGTTTTCACACTGAAGAAGGGCCATGCCCGAACCGTTTGTGATGTTTCACAATTTGACACTTTGGCATATTTCTATGCCATCAGTAATTTTTATTTTCTTTTGAATGCAAGTTTCACGCATCGCCCAAGGATTACAGATACTTTCATACTTGTTCATTCTCTACATTTTGGTTTCGAGGTGTCCTGTGGACACCCACTTCTTAGCAAAATTTAGTGAAAATAACTAACTGAAGTATTTTAGACGTTACTATTATTGTTTAGTGAGTTAACTGTGTGTTGTAACAAAATATGTAGTAGTTACAATCAAGTCTTTCATATTAATTTTGATTTGTAAACCTTTCATCAGATTCAAACCCTGATATGGATGGTCTGCCCAAGGTAAAATCCTTAGACAAGAATGTTGTTTGTTAGTGTACAAGATTTTTGTTCTTTTCTTAGTAAATACTTTGACTATAATGCTGAACTAGGGGACACCTATGGTACACCAAGATCTGGCCCTCTTGACCCTTGAAGCCCCAATAGTGCCCACATCATAACCAATTGTGAATATTTCATCAATTTCTATGAATTTTTGCCCAAGAATTGTCTTGGCAAAAATCTGCTCATTGAAGTCATAAAATTATAACCCTCTCCTACCTAGGATATGGTTGACCACCCCCACAATGTTTCAATTTCTTTTTTGAGATGCACATAGGGTGCAAGAGTTACTGCACATTATGCTGTGCTCTAAGAGCTGCAAAATAAGATATAGTTTAGGGGCATACCTAAGACAAAAGAAGATTGGTACATTTTTGGAAGTTTTCATTTTTGCATTTTAAACTCATTTCTCTCAAAATAAATAACAAAATAAAATAAAATAAATAACATGAAGCAGATTTGGCAAAATAAAGTGTTCACAGGTTCATTGCAAAGTATAGCGATCATCTGTGAATTAGTTAAGAGTTTCCACATTTTGGCAATCAGTTTTTTTGTATATGCCTGATCATGTCTTCAATTTTCTTGCCCAATGGCCTGTGGGGGGGGGGGGGGCAGTAATAGTGCAGTGATGAGAGTGTACTCCTCTCCCCAATGCGGCTCTGGTTCAATTCCAGCCCAGTGCCATGTGGATTGAGTTTGTTGTTGGTTCTCGCCCTGCTCTGAGGGTTTTCTCCGGGTTCTCAAGTCTTCCTCTCTCCACAAAAGCCAACATCTGATCTCCAAACCCTAATCTGACCAGCAAGGCTGTGGTCTAAGAAAAATTACAAGGAACCCAAAGGTTCCTAACCATGAAACCCTGCCCAGCACTTAAGCGTCTACTAAAAACTAAGTTCTCCCAGTCACCCAAAGGCAAAAGCTGGTTGCCAGTGGCACCTGAGCACTTCTAGAGGACTCGCATGAAAACCGCTTAACGCTGATGTGGCTTCCTCGCCATATATTATTTTAACCTCCCTTCACCAATACAGTCTAAAAACATGTTTTACCCCTTACTTATATTTTACATCACTGATGTTCTACTGTGCTATTTGCAGGATAATCAGAATGATCACAATCCCGGTACCCCTGGGGAAGGCGATAGTCAGTTTAGCAATTTACTGCCCTTTTCGCAAGATAACGTGAGTGCTAGCTAATTTGTCTATAATGACGTTTAATGTACATCTGCGCTTTACACGTCTGTATAGAGATTGAAGAATGCCATGTAGGGTGATAGCACAAGTCACATGTAGTTCCTGTAATGAACTTTTTGTAGGAGTTCCACTGTATTCACTTCTAAACTTAATTTCTTTTGTGAAGTCATTTAACATGTAATATTTCATTTTCGTTTACTGTTAGTACACTTTACATGTGGACGAGTATCTACTGTCTTTCAGTCGCTTTAAAAGTTCATGCAAATTTAAGCATTGTAAGCGGTGAAATAAAACCGTGTAGATTGTAGATAAGAAGCTTCGGTTGGAACTGTGAAAAAGGAAAAGTTTTAGGCTTAAAAATGATGAAGTATCAACCGTCAGGGCTGAAACTTCGGTGCAGAACGGCATCCTGGATTTTGTGAGAACACTAATGCTATTTTTAGCTACAGGTTAACAAAAGTAAACTTGTAACTGGGATGCCCGTCTTAAGGTTATTAAGCGCTATTTAAATTAAGATTAAACTGCCTTAACTATGATAAGCTTACAAGTTAAAGGTTAAATTTTACAAGCTCTTTCTTGGTTGTTGTTTACCTCTTGTAATGTGGCTTAAATATTGTGCTGTTTGTAAACAACTAAACTGGCCAAGCTAATTACGAACTAGTTAAGAGGCTTAAAATTAAGCTTAACACAAGATTTGAACAGGCAATTAAAATAAACTTGAAGCTGATAAGTATGTCTTCATCAGTGTTCCGTTCTTGTAATTTAAGCTTATACACTTCCAAGGAATAAGCTTACTATTCAATAAGCTTACTATTTAACACTAATTTTCAAATTAAACAAGACAAATTGAAGTTTGATAAGCTTATTTGGCACCTGCTGTTATGTACAGCTTCTTGTCCAACCATCAACATTCCCTCGTGTTAGAGATCTGTAAAAATTAGCAAAAAACTCAAATGATTGATGCGTGACACTATGGTGATAAACTAAATCTGTGTCTGAAAAGGCGGTCAGATAGTAGTACTAGTTCCCCTCGTGTTAGGCCGAGTTCCGACCGGAGCCTGGAAACGACCAAGTTTGGTTGAAAACTTTTTTTTGGAAAAAGGAAGAGCCAAAATCGATTATTTCGTGTTTTTATTAATGTTGCACACCTAGTCATACTCAAATTAAATTACTTTTCGTTTATCACTTTTTATTTACACTGTGGCTATATGACCGACAGGCGATCATGGTTTTAATTAGACTAGATGACCGGCAGTGAAACAATTATTTTATGGAGTAAAACAACGTAACAGGAACATCTTGATTCCAAGAGGAATCGAACCCGGGTCGCCCGCATAACAAGCGATACTCATGACCACTGCGCCAACGCAGCTGAGTGGCAATTGTCGGAATTTTTTGAGTATGTATCGTGTTACCCTTACCATTATTGAAAGCTAACCCGGTGCGCTATTGAGGCTAACCGGAGTGCTATTTAGCCTAAACTACGAAAACGTTTTGACTGTCGGTCATTTAGTCTATTGAAAACATGACCGGTTGCCGGTCATTTAGACACCTCGTTTTATTTAACTTCATTTTTTAATATTACATTATTAGTTTACAAAGCAGACAAAGTCTTTTCCCGTAACAACCATAGGTCATGTGACACCATAACCACTTGAAAAACGTTGTTATTCATACGTTCACGCCATTCTTTCATTGATCATAAATCGCTCGGTTAAACGACCAGCCAAGTTTATGAGGAGGATTTCCTAATAACTCACGACTTCCTGTAATAGCGGTAGCGATGCCTCTGAGCAGATGGAGTGGAGGCTCCGATTTTCAGCGGTCGTTTGTAATACTTTATAATTCTTGTTTGTTTGCAGACATTTCCAAGTTAAAGTGAACATTAACAGGCTTTTAAAGTGAGTTGAATTATTTTTAAGAAAGTAAATGGTGTGTAAGCAGAAGGTGATTTCTTAACTGTGGTTACAGGTAGCAAATGACTTATGGTTGGCTCTGAAAACCATTGCTGTGAAACGTTTTCAGTCGGGAAAGAAGTGCCCTTTTTAGCAACTGTTTCCAATTACATTAGATCAAACAATTCACACGTTCACTAATGTATGGAGTGAATGAAGTACTATGGATACAGTGTACTTTTAAAAAAGTGCAGGCTTGGCCGGCGATAGTCAAGATGTAGTCTCATTAAATTCTTAACTGTTTCTAATGTTAATATCATTTCGTTGGCAAACGAGGTTTCCTCCTCTTGACTGCAATATGATTCAGCTATAGGGCGAGCAAATAATTTAGATTTTTTCATATTCTCAATAATTATATATTTCTTGTTTGCGCTTTGTGAGGGCATAAGAAATTCGTTCGTGGGATTTGCCTGCTTGATAATTGTAGTTCTCCAAGAACTCGCTATGCCGGTGAGGTAAGCCAGGCTTTCACAAACTTTACGTAGTTTCATGGCGACAAGCCGACGAAGTAATTTCGGCGAAAGCTCCTGTTGCTTCGGATGTCGAAAGGAGTCGGAAAGTATTCGGGTTTATCTTCATACATTTGCAGGAAAAGGGCAGACTAAATGTTGTTGTTATCTGCGTGCGTGTTCCTTCGAGCATTTTTGTGTGATTAAAGTTATTAGTCCCTGGACAGTCTTGATTAACAGTTTACTTTTTTCTACAGGATCACTGCGAATCCGTTGCGATCTTAAAGATCAAAGAAAGCATGCAAGAAGAAGCTAGAAGATTTGAAAATACCGACGGAACAACGACAGATCATCAAGGCGATTTCTTCATGCAATAGCAGCCAGAGAGCTTATGTCTTTGTATATTCATCATCCGACATTATCAGAGGATTTGTAGTAAACTGCAGTACCGACAGGTTTGGACTCAAGAGTTAGGAACAAATCCTACAACCAGTCAAACCTTGCTTATACTAAGGACCCGCTTCTCTTATGCTCTGTGGTTTAGCGTTTTAAATTCCACGCGTGACGCCGTTTGCTTGACTGCAGCGCTTAAGATAACGAGGAGTCCACAAGGGCCTGAGAATAAAGAGCCCTCACTTCGCGGACTCGATTCTTCCCTTGCTGGAAAGACGCCTGTAACTAGACCCGAAAAACACCATACAGTACTGATAACGAAGCTCTGCAGAGATCCGTGTAGCGTCTCTGATTGGTTGTTTCTCGGTTTTGAATTTTCGCGCGCAATTTACAACCAAGCAGAGAGGCTACACAAATCACTGAAAATCTACGTCATCACCATGAGCAAGGAGCTTAGCAGACAACGTCGACGACGGCAACGGCAACGAGAACATCGCCAAACAGAAGATTTATAATGAGCAGTACAATGGTTTTGCACGTGCGTTATAAATCTTTGTCAATTTCTTTGCCGTCCTCGGCCAAGCGTCTACGTGGTGAAATGACCAACTTCTGCGTAGAGGAACGCGAACGGCGACGACTAATTTTTCGTATTTTCATTGGGAATTGAACGCTGTCATTCCATATTTAGCCTGAGCGCGTTTTTAGGGCCAATTGGCTTACTGAGCAGATCTAGGCAATTGCTAATTTCGCTGGT
Organism: Micromussa lordhowensis; assembly: GCA_964020085.1. Classification (NCBI taxonomy): domain Eukaryota; kingdom Metazoa; phylum Cnidaria; class Anthozoa; order Scleractinia; family Lobophylliidae; genus Micromussa; species Micromussa lordhowensis. The sequence goes on from OZ026608.1 coordinate 20,269,751, forward strand.
AAAATATCAAGTCAGGTTTTGACTGAGCGCCCTCCTCGGCGTGTCCTTTGTGATCTTCGGGTATAGTTGCAGATGTCTTCCTAGCAAGGAATGGATTAAGCTGGCGAGGAGAGATGACTGTTTACTTGGGCCAAGCCTAGAATAGAATTTCTTTAAAATAAGGTTATATTATATAGAAAGGGAAAATATGTTTGTATAGATCTTTACCTACGTCGTGTGTAAGATATGTTGTCAGATGTTGGGTTCACGTGGGAGAATAATTGGGGAGGTATGATCGGTAGCAAGGCTTTCCCGAAACTAAGAGGGCTTTTTAGAGATGCATGCTCTGACGGATCAAATACAGATACTTGACAGTTTCTAGGAAACCCAGTGACATTGATTTGTAGCCGAACGAAAAGAATATTCAGCTCGAAGTAACGAGGAGCTTGGAGGGTTTGCTTCCGAATGTTTCGTGAAGTTCTTTGCTCTGGCTCGGCTTGTTACTTGGGGTTTCGAAGTACGGTATGCCGAAGCAATCTTTGATTTTCCGCGAAAATTTATTTTCCCTGGCCCTATACCTCGCATCAATTCCTCCACCACAGGAATTAAATTCAGAAGAAAATCCCCAAAGGGTATGAGTTCGAAATTGGGAATGCTATATAGTTTCTGTTAGGCGGTGGTCTTAGCGGGTTAGCTGGTGCGAGAACTTGTGTACATGCGTTATTTGTAGACTTGCAGGGAAATAAGATTTAGCACACATGGATATACCTAATTATCGCTCTTGGAAACGTTTAATCTTAACTGCGCTTTGTAAAGGAAGATCTGATTGCTTTTCGGTCATCTCGTCAGCGACTCTCTCTCTATCTACGGTCAAGCCACAAACATTAATAGCTGTTTTGTAAGGGTGAATGGCCGCCATATTTAAGCTAGGTAGAAATTTAATAGACTCGAGTAGAAAATTCACGAAGCTTGTGAATTAAGTGCTTCGCGGAACCGGCGAATTTCTAAACGTGTTTAGGTATATTTAAACTTTTAAGAAAGGCCTAGTGCAAACGAAAACCTTTACATACAGCGAACGTATTGCAGTCTGTCGTCAATATATTTGCATAATATTCAAGTTCCATCTTTTCTAGTGTTCCACGTCCTCTGTCATTTGCAGCCTTGTCTAATTAGAGGTTGGTCACTCAGGGAAGGAGGGTTAAGACGCCACAGCTGCTTAAGACCATTGAAGCACGTCTCAAAAAATGATTCGTTGAGATTTTCTCCAAACCAAGCTAGCATTTTTGTGGTGATTCGGGAATCATGGATTGCTTGCTTGCCCACGTTCATTTCGCCACCCAACAAAACCTTTGTTTATCCACAACTGTAGCTATGTAATAATTGAAAAAAAAAATAAAATGTTTTCTCTGGGAAGAAATTCAAGGGGGGTTTCCACATAACGCTGAAGAATATCTGATTATTATGAATGAAAAAGTATGATTGACGTGAGATAATTTGAAAGGAACCAATTTGAAAAGTCAAAAAATTAACCTTCTGCAGTGATTGTATACATAAATATATTCCTTAGCCGTTATAGGCTTTGCAGACTCTTCAAAATAGCATGTTATAAATCTGTATAAAGATCAACTCCTATATGTAATTGTCTTTCTTTAAGTACGCTTATACAATTTGTGATCATGTTGATATTAAAGAAATTGCCATATAATTTTAGAAAAAGCAAAAAAAAAAAAACGACTTGGTGTTTTCTGGCGTGATGGCTGTTTCAGTGTGTCACGTAGTTTGGTTTTTCAGGAGAGTTGCGGGACGGCTGAACAATGGTCAGCGGCTTGGGCAGTCACAAAACTATTCACAAAGTGGTCATTCTCGATCTCTTCCCCTTGTTGCTTTTCATTCTGTATACTTAAGGAAAAGAATCAGGGGCTAGAAATGAATAAATAACGTTCTTCACAATTGTTATTTTATTTATCAGTTGTCAATTGGTGAATCTTTGCTTTAGTCTGGGCTGCGGTTCTCCTTTCCTTGGTCACGCTTTTCTTTAGCCACCCTGCCAGCAGAGCCTCTATTCTCTGTGTTTTATCTTTGTTTTACAAAGCATATTTACCGAAAGAAAAGGCTTTGCTTACAGAGCGGCGTTTTGCACGCGAGGCCCAAACGTGAGCTTCTATGCAGGCTAGGCTACTTTGTGTCATTATGTCATCGAATAGCATCCACCACGTGACTCGTACCCAGTCGCTATGTAGAGTTTTCCAACCTTGATAGATAGCGACTGGGTACGAGTCAGATTGACCACCAGATATCTCCTGTTTCTGTATACATAATGTTAAGGTTTCCACAGAACGAATCTTGACCATTATCAATACTCTTCAGCTGATTCTTAACGCAAAGGAAGAGTACACACAAAGTGATGTACAATATAATTTCTTTATTCGAATGCTATTCATTTTTAGTATGATCGGTTAATGTAATACAAGCAACAAAAACATTCTATCAGACATTAAAACGTGCTACTGTTTATCAAATCTAACACTGTAGTGCTAAATACTGATCATTTTAATTTTCATGACATTAAACTTCTCTTTATAAAAGAGAATTTATTGAATTATGAAAAGTTGACCCCCTTAAACAAACAACAAAGTTAAAATCAAAATATAATTGAATGTCCCCTCAAATTGGTTTAAAAATGATCAATTCGAGCAGGACGTAATTTCATTAACTTCCTAACAATCATTGCGTCGTAAACGGTGTTGAGAAAATCATATCAGCGGTTCCACGTGAAGATCCGTTCAACGACCACAGGAACTGCAGTCGCATTCTAGTTCCTCGCTAATGTTCTGCTCGTAGAATACGTCACTTCCGGTCAAGTCCAACGTGCGCTTTTCCATTTGCTTGAAAATCTTGTCCGATTCGTCACTTCCGGTCTTCACGCACGTCATTGGGAAACGTGTCAATTTGGTCTTGGTAGCCTGGCACTCATCAAGGCAGCGAAGGACTGGGGTGGTTGGAAAGCAGTCATAGCTCTCTTCTTTGATGGTTTCACGTTCTAGTATGTACTCTTTCTTGAAATGACAGCCACCTAAAAGAACAGAGAGAGATAAATCGTTTATTAAAAAATACAACAGAACATCTTTGATATTAGACATCCATGTTATGGTCATATGTTATCCACTGACCAGTATCACGTGACCATATCGCTGGCTCAGGTTTAAAACTCATCGAGGTCACGTGTTTTTTGAAGTTATCCCAGGCTCAAGCCAGGTTAACTCATAGCAGGAGCTCCGCTTTTAGGCTTGACTAAATCTATATATCAAGTCACGTACCTTTGAGGCACGTTTCTTCCGGCACCATCCACAAGTTTCCGTACTTGAGCCTGTCTTGGCTGCTGTACACCTTACCCATGGGTGTTTTTAGGTCACGGAACTGCTCGGCGTTACAGTCGCCACACATACCGCACGTGCGGTTGAAAAAGTATGGAGAAACACGCACATCAATCTGTAGGAATTAAAGCGGGTAACAACGTTACTTTACGTGAACCTACACCCTGGTAAAAAATTAGAAGGCATTTTTGTAAGACTCGTGCAAGAGAGGATGGAAAATAAGAGAGTTAATTCTCCTTATACATAGACTTTATACGCAAGGTAATCTCTCTCGGGTTATTTATAGATCACGCTTGATTCGTATTTAACAGATTTGAAATTACGTTCATTCGTCTAGTCAGTCTAGTTTATGTCAATTTCTTGAATGTCACGCTCGATGTGGAGGTGCTTATTGGAAAAGGGGTGGTTGTTAAGAAAACGGCGCTCAAGAAGGAGCGCTCTTTAGAAAGGGGAACTCATTGAGAGAGGTTGCTGAATCGAATCATTACTGTATTTGTTTACGTACCTTGCTTCCTCGAACCATCTCTAATTCCAAACCAACATCGCAGGACACATGCAACTCTTCTTTTTCTGGCTCCACGAAGATTGTGGCGACGTTCTTCAAGCGGAATAAGTTCTTAGGCATGTCGACAATCTCCCCGTTCACCTGCAAGATACCACGATAAAATGTTACATTATTATTCTATCGGAATATTCAAATGGAAAGCTTCCGGCAAGCGGGCAAAAGGGAACCAAATTCTGGGCTGTGATTGGCTATAACTTTCTCAAACTCATTAATAATTCATCAGGTTAAAACAAAGAAAATCACAACCGTGAAGGAGGTTTGGATACCCGGTGTTAATTAGCATAGATTTTGACGATTTTACCTCTCCGTTTTCTCCTTAGTTTTTGTTTCGATTGAGAAGATATATCAAACACTCGAGACAGTGTTTCATCGGCTATCCAAACACCTCGAATTTCGTCAAAAATACTCCGCTGCGCGTCGTATTTTCAACTCTCTTTTCGGTGTTTGGATATCCCGATGAAACACTCACTCGTGTTTGATATATTACATCCAAACCGGAATGCGCTTTATAGGGGTAACCAGGAGTTTCCCGCTGGTGTCATGAAATAAATCCTTTAATGATCAAGCTTGCTCGGTCAAGATGACTGGATATTGACCACGTTCTATTTTGCATATTCATGGCTACGTCTCGGTCCACGAACTCGCAAAGACCTGAGAATCTGGTCGTCGGAGCGATTCGCTCCGACGAAGGGCTAACGCTCGAAACGTCAGCTTCCGAATCTCTTTACGGTGGCCAATTCACATTATCAACCCAGTTGATAAAACCAAATTATCTTGTAATACTACCACCGACGCAGCACCACAGTTCCTTTAGAAACTTGCCCCCTACTTCATATTAACTGAGCGTGCAGAACTAAGTAATTCCCCGTTACATTCTATTATCTCTCACTAATACTCGTAACTTTCTATCGCAATTCACGAGTTAAAAACCAACCTGTATTTGATATTTGCCATCGACCAAATGCTCAATACGTATCTTTTCCTTCTCAACAAATATTTCGATGACTTTCTTGTCGGGTACCTCAGTTTCTTTGGATATCAGCACCATAAATGTGTTGTTCTTTGTGCAGTCTTTCACCAGTACGTGCTTGCAGTGGCCTGGTAACGAATACTGGAACTCGACGTCATCGAATGTCTTGAATGAGTCATGGTCCACTCTGCAGACCGCTGAAAATCAAAACATAGCACAGCGGTCAAATGTACAGAGCATGTGCAGTCCAGGCCAAAACGACTGCTGTAAAGCTTGTTCCATTTTTTCAGTCAAATTCTCTATTTTCAAGCCAAAAGTACTGACATTCACTAAAGATGCAAGCTTCTAATTTAAGTAATTAATTTTGGACGCTTTACTGCTTGATAAGTAATGCTACAGTGTACATATCACGTGCACACCAAGTGAAATGTTTGGGTGCATCAGCGTCTACTCACGTGCAGGAACAGCCAGCATGTGCATTAGGGTGCTGTAGTAGTTGGAGCCACGTGGTATAAAGCCATCTGTTTCGAATTGCACGTTATCCATTTTTAGCAGGCAAGTTGGCGTTTTAACTTCAAGGTCAACGAGCTCTTCAGTTCTGAATTTCACTGTAAAGTCAACTTTGTTTTGCTGAATTTTACCCCGTCGGTAGTCGCTGAACCTGTGAAGTACACAAAACACACCATTTCTAAGTAAGTTAAAAAGCTACTTAGAAAGTACTTAGTTAATTGGAAAAAAAAGAAACTTAAAAAGTTACTTAGATCAGTCACAAACAGCTTTGGTTGGTCTTACAAATGAAATGAACTATTCTATCAACAACCTCGTTCCCAGGGTTTCTCTTCTTTCCGCTTCCCAGATACTCTGGGAACGAGTTTGCTCCATCAAAACTGTATTCAAAACACCACAATCTCGAGACCAAAATTATGATTGTCATAATTTTTTGCCTCTTAAGTTATGATCATCATAATTTCGCTGCAAGCGTTATGCGCAACAAGAAGTCTACGGAAGATTCAGAGCGAAAAACGTAATAAGCATGCGCGGGTTTTGGCTGCGCGCCAAGCTTGAAAAAAAGGCGGGAATTTCGTCGATTGTGTAAACAAAAAAAGTTACGAGCTTTATATGCTTTCCCAATTTTCCCGTTAAGCAGCAACATTTTCACGTCACTAAGGGAAAGCTGGTGTACTGTTTTCGTGCGGAATCAATTTATTTCGGACAAAATTAATCTAAGGAAGGTTTCCGAACCCTTTATTTCTCTGCGGTACACAAGAAATTTCGGTGCGAAGACACATGTTTTCCACAAACCCACTTTACATATTGTATCCATATAAGCAAACGACTAAATATTTTTAGAAAGAGATCCTCTCGGCGGGCAGGGGTAGCCTTGTTTTCTTAACAGTGAGATGCCAAAAAAATTTCGTGCTTGTCCAAGTATAAATCAGTAAATCAACCGAACGACATCCTCGAGTACCTTACCACAGTCCGCC
>OZ026608.1:20278622-20398622 GCA_964020085.1 Micromussa lordhowensis
AACGGTCTCCCTTGCCAAACTAGGACGAGAAAAGTCGAAAAGAAATTTTTGTCGCAAAAACACACAGAACATTTTCAATTGTTATTATTATCCTAGAAAAAAATGACCGAACTTTTGAGTATATCCTTGAGATTATGACGTCAGCATGACATCACGCGAATATACCTCATGTTGCTCACATAACGTACTAATCTTAATGCCCTTTGTCAACATAACTAACACTGCTTTACCGTAAACTGGATCTTCTGAGTAGGATTTTGGCCTGGTTGGATGGACACGTTGAGCTTTGTTGGACCGCTGAACGGGAACACGGGCGCATTGGGCATCAATGGTTTAATGTATTGACCACTCAGGCACACATCAAGACCAAGGATTTGTTCCCCATAACACAGCTCCTACAGAGAGAAAAACAAACAAGCTAAGTAAGAAACGTCTGAGTTAATTCACTATCAGCATCTTACATTAACTGTCGACAAGTTTTTCTTGCGCCTTTTCCCCTATATTGTACTGTACAACCAATTTCGTGTTACTTGCAAACCAAGGAAAAAGCGCTTTGGATTAATGCAGCCTTTTAGAGCGTGGATGATAAATCGAAAGGTTTGAGTTACAGCCCAAGCTACCATTGTGCTGTTTTTGGGGCAAGATAGCTAAATCTTACAGAGCCTCGTATCGACCAAGAGTAAACTGGGTACAGGCAATGCAAATGGTCAGTTTGCATGGGCGTCAATACGCTAAATGTAACGGAAACGCGAGATCAGCACTGAACTAGTAAGTAAAATGAGCTGGATGAAAGGATTTAGTTCTACTTACACTTGTGTTTGTGTAGTGTCGCTTCACGGTGAATACAGATTCGTCACTCTTGTTTGGCCTCAAGCAAACCTTATCCTCCACTGGTGTAATAAACACGATCTTCATGTGCCGCGGATGGAATCTGTCCTGAAGACGAATATCCTCAAGTGGCAAGTTACTCACGTATCTCCATTTCTCGTTGTATCCATGCGTCGGTTTAATGTCTTCAATCATGTGTTTGAATAACAGAACCTGGTCTGTGTTCATGGGTGCGGTGGTTGTCATCCATTCCTCAGGGTTTCTGGATTTATTTGGGTGAATAAACACTACTGTTGCGAGACGAACGTGTCGGCGGCCCTTCGTATAAGTGATCTTGAAAAGTTTTGGATAGCGTTGGTCTTCGACAGTCTCTAGGCAACCTTTGGAATCTGGCTTCACCTGAACACCAAAATAAAGTATTTATATTATATCTTTTCTTGAGGAGTTTGCACAGCAGTAGAACGAAGCTAAGGTACATATTAGACTTTTAGCCGACCAGACCAGGTTACAATTTACTAAGGCAAGTTCACGTTACGATTCATAGGCCAACGAATGTTATAAGACTAAAGCCAGCATTATTTCTAAATACGTTAAATATAAAAAAGAAGACGTTTCGAGACACAGGATGTAAAGTAACGTACCGAGCGTGGTGCTGCGTGACAGAGGGAGGATGTAAAGTAACGTACCGAGCGTAGTGCTGCGTGACACAGGGATAACTTTTAAACAGTTCAGAGTTGACTCGGGTTAACTTTGACAAACGGCCGGCATCCTGTTACCATCCTTCCCCCGGGCATACCCCTGGAGATTTGACACTTTTTTCTTATTCGGAGGGCTTCGTCTCGGGGATTGCCCATGGGGGCGTTAATGACATTTCGCAAACACAGTAAACAACTAGTTATGGATCATTTCGTGAAAGAAGTACCTTGACAAATCCTTTGCCGGTAACAAAAAGTTTGACAAACTGACGGTTCATGCCGATGAAGAAGACCTTGAAGACAGTAGGATCTTCGCTCAAGACGAGTTCGTTTTGTTCATTCACTGACAGATATTTTCCACATCCCGCCTTCAGAGTCCAGTTGGCATAACGGTGATGATGTTTTCTTCCAATCTGTTGGATCAGAGAAGTACTTTCTTTAACTTCAAGTTAATTGAAGGACCGATGTCACTTTATCACTATCAGGGGAGGGGAGTTGGCACGAAGGTGGGGGGGTTACCCTTATAAAAATTGTCGGGGATGGTCGTAGTCTCCATTAGGGGTGTAAATCAAGGATTTTGGTCTCACATAGAGTGTTCATGACGAAACGCCACTTTATTTAGCCTTCAAGGGTACTCTGAGGGTACACTAAACTAAACAATACGAAAAAGAGAATTTATTTTACCAAAATAAATGATTTTATGTAGCTTGTGACGTAACTAGACCCAGTACTTGGTTGGGGGAGTTTCTGTCATCCGGGATATAGAATATCGCTGAATGTGGTCCACCTTCTCTTTTGCGCAGCATTCTCAGCAAGTGAAGGGGATTTTCCCTTCCTCCACTTCCCATTTTCGCTATTTTCTACATTAGCTGGTGGTTTCTCCCTCTCCTTTGCCGGGCTAATACTTTAGTATGTTTGTAATTTAAGCTTTTTAAGCTTGCTGAACGGCCATACCTGTGGCCAATATATTCCAAATTTATTACCCAGCAAACAGAACTCAGGCAAAGCAGCACCCATATGATTTATGTATATGTAATATTTGAGTTTGAGGAACAAAGTAAATAACCGCTGTTATCAGTTTTCGTTTTTAGTGGTATCTTTTAGGGGTCAACTTAAGGCGGGGGTAAACGTGAATTTAAGTGAAATTTTGGTAAGTTTAAAGAGAGGTTGAAAGGGGAAAAAAGGGTTAGGGAACACTACCAGACAGTTGCCCGACCGCACAATGGCACCCCAGGTTGTTGGGCAACTGTTTGGAGTGTATCTACCAATTTTTAATTTCAAACTCTAATTTTAAAACAACAACAAATCTTCAAAATTTCCTATTTCCATCAATTTTACTAATCTTTTGAGAAAAACTATTTCTCTCCAAATATACCTAAAAATCACCACAAAATTTACAAAACAACCCAAAACATAGATATGTAAGATGAGCAGAGAGATTCTTGATTGCTTGAAACGTAAACAAGATATTTGCATTAAAAACATAATACCCAGCCAAAATACGGCTTTCATGTTCCCCCCCCCCCCCCCCGCCTTAAGCTTGAGTCCCGCCCAGATAGGTCTTCATTAGGGGTCTAATTCAAATTTTCCGGCGAGAATCCCGACCTCTTCATATAGGAGTTCCTTCCGGGCATTTTTCCTCAAACCCTAGAACACCACTGTTTTGCAAGATGAAAAGATCACGAAAAACCTCATTCTTCCAACTTGTGACAGTAACGAATTTATAGACACGAGCAAGGGTTTTATGAGTGTTAATTTTAAACAAATTAATGCCCAGCATACCTCAGAAACGTCTCCGATTTCAAATCCGTCCAATTTTGTGCTCCTATATAGAGATGACCAATCCTTCATTTCTGGTTTAACTGGTTTGGTGTACATCAGGAATGTGTAACCTTGTTTTCTGTTGTGTAAAAAGAAGACAAAAAACATTTGAGAATTCTGCAAGACATTTGAACAAGTCTCCCAGATATTCTATTTTAACTTTCTTTCTTAAGTATAGGTTCTGGTTGTAATCCTTGTTTTGTAAGTAATGCTTAAACAGAGATTTGAAAGACATTTGAACAAGAAAAACAATTTAAACATACTAAAGCTATAGGAAACCCAGCAAAAGTCTTCTATAACTGACGGGTGCCTATCAGGAATTGGGGATAGAAATCGACCATTGATTAGACAAACGTGATAACGATATATATTTTCTTATTCATTTCATCTCCTGCAAAAATTCGTTTCGTTGACATTTGCTACATAGTAAAGCTATTTTGCTGTTCTATATCGTCTGTTATTAAAAACTGGATCATTGGATAATGCAATTCGAGAGTTTTCATTGGCTTAGCCATCATGGTATATGAGCCATTATACCATGATCTACAAAAATGGGGAGCGTATGCGTGATTTTTTGGGCCTTTTTGTTTTTACTGTAGTCTAGTTTTCTATATTTTGGGGGCGTTTTTAATAAAACAATTATTCCACTCGCGCTTGTTGGATATGAGATGATCATAGCCAACTCGGCGCTACGCGCCTCGTTGGCTATCTATCATCTCATATCCAACCCGCGCTCATGGAATAATTGTTAAATATCACCCAACTCGACCCACGGACTCGTTATCTAAGTATATATCAAGCAATATTTGACGCAACTTCACTGGACAACTGTAAGTATATCGCAAAATGGCTAAAATATGATCTTGACGGATTTGCGTGCCTTTCTCGTCGGATTGAACAGAGGTATAATAATACAAAACCCCCGAAGTATTTACTTACTCTGTAGAGAAAATTTCCCGTTTTTCCTTTGGCATATCAAGTTCTGTAGTGTAACTCTGATCTTTGAGTTTACACTGCAGAGTGCCTCCAAGACTTGTTGTCATATTGATCTTCATCTTCATCTTGCATCCTGTCTCAACTTGAGGCAAGCAAACTTTCATTTTTCCCCATGTGGAGTGGAAAACACTGCAGACGAAAAAGAAAAAAGGGTCAAGGCTCTGCCCCTTTGGTATTGATAATACTCGACAGAAGAAAAAGTGCAGTAATCCACGGTAGGAAAAAAGATGGCGGCTGTACATTTTACCACAATACCTTGCGAACCTAACACAGCGTATAAGACACAAGGAAAGCCAAATTTTAACAATATTTGTCCCTGTACTAAGGACATTGTGTATCGTAGGTTTGAAGATTTTGTAACCCTTCTGTACCTTTTTATGAACGTTTTTAAAGTTTTCGTGCGCTAAGAACTGTGGGTAAATGTACCAGTCGCCATCTTTTTTCCTACGGAGGATTCAATCTGTCATGCAGTGTCATACCTAACGTTCATTTTTCCACTGACTGTCACTTGATCAGGAAGAGGAATAAAGAATTTTGGTTGAACTTCAGCTTTAACGGTAGTGTTTACTCGCAGGAACAAAACGCTTTCCAGAGAGAATTTCAGTGGAAGACCAACACATGAGGGCTGGTAAAACTTCACCTCAACTGGGACGAATACTTTGGTCATGTTCCAGTTTTTACCTGTAAAAAATTCAACAACAAACACCTTACTAAAGTCTGCATACGTCTGCAGAAGTCTGCCAATCAGGCCAGCTCTCATTTCCAGTTCAGTAGCACGAGGCGACTAGGAGTATTTCTACTCCCCCCTGGATGGGATGCTAGTCCATCGCAGGGTTACCCCCAGCATTAAATTCGCCGGTACTCACTAGTACGCCTGAGTGGAGAGAGGCACTGTGAAAGTAACATGTCTTGCCCTAACACAATGTCCCCGCTCAGGGCGCGAACCCGGACCGCTCGATCCCGAGTCGGGCGCACTAGCCATGAGTTCCCTGTGCCAAAATCTTAAGCAAGTAGCTTTTTAATGATTAGCAGGGCTGTTTTTACCTTTCTTTAGCATGTCTTTGAGATCGTTGTTAACCCTAATGACTCCATCTTCGATCAACTCTCTGACGTCGTCGTAAGTGAAGTAGTTGTAAATCAATTCCTTGCCAAGAACTTTGAAGTAAAACGAGCCCTTGGCTTTCTCTTCTTCGTATTCAGTGATAGGAAGCTAATTAAAACAGGAAACACGCTTGTTAAGACCAAATTTCATTAGAAACTTATCGTTGTCGTGATTTTTTTAATGTTTTTATCCGAAATTGAATGACATTGTCTTTATAGACTATTAATAGAAGGATACTTGAGATAATCGAGAGATTCGCAGTTAAAACTTAAACCAATTTATTAATCAACGTACGTTGTTGTTAGCAACAAGTTTCTAATCGAACGTAAGTTCTTTGAAAATTTCCCTCACTGCATTATTTTTATTTTACTTTTTTACAATAAGGTTGACTTACCAGCTTCTGTATTTCCTTGAATTCTTTGTCATATAAGTTGTTATTCACACTTCGTCTTGGCCTGAGCAAACCAAACAGAGATTTTTCTTTGCTGTAATGTCCTCGTGGTCCTACTACGCGCTTAAGCAGTTCTTGTATTCCTTCACCTCTGACTCCAGTCTAACAAAGTAGGAAATATCAAAGGAATATTCTGGTTAGAGTAGCGTAGTAGACAAGGTATTTGGTGTAGTAATGCAAAGCGGGACACCTAGTTTTAAATCCTATTCGTCAATCTTCTATGTACTTTGAAATGCATGTGTTCCTTTAGCGCAACCGGTATGGGGAGAAATTATCTTTTTAGATCGAGAAAGGGGATTAATTTCATATTTGCTTCGAGCTTAGCCTCGTGCATTTCTTACATTTTAATTCGCTTCATGTAACCGGCGCACTTTATCCATTTCGTGCGTTTAACGTGCTCGTGCACTGCGTGCTGGTTACATACGATTTTTTTTGTGCGTTTCGTCACTTTACATACTATTTTGCGCGTTTTGCACGTTATCGTGCGCTCCGTGCATTTTTGTAGGTTTGGCACGTTTCGTGAGTTTCACTCATCCACTTACCTTGATGTCCTGTTAGTTTTATCAGCTACTTGCATTTAATTTTAGTTTCTAAGAAAATTACTTTTTGAGGTTTCCTAGTGCCCCCCAAGGACAATGATTTCGCTGCATTTTTACTCACCTCAAACAGATTGAGAGATTTTCCAAGGACATGCATGTTGACTTTAGTGTTAAGAGCTCTGGGAATAAAACTTGATGGCGTAGAAATCATCTGGAAATCCACTGATCCGCCCATTTGAAGAAGATCTGAAGACAAAATAAACAATACCTTAAAAATCGGGACTGAATAACGGTTCTTCGCAAGGTTCGCTCTCCACGAAGATTATTTTGAAATACATATATCCTTTTAATTTAGTAGTCGGATAATTTCAGCAGTAACATATACTGTATTCAGTAATATATATGGGGAATTACATGTTTTGCTAAATTCTCTTTCCATTCCTTGCGAAGTCGTATTTTTTTCTCTCTGCAATATATTGCAATTGTCTTTTTTTTGACTTACCGGAGTATTCACCAAAGTGCAGCCATTTGGAGCTACAGAAATTCAGCTTGTACTTTCTGAGCATGCGAAGAGCAGTTCTTGCAGTTGAAGCCCTTTAATAAAATCAAGCAATAAGTTACAAAAAAATGTTATGTAAATTTCAGTACGTCTCAATTTTGAGACTTTCAGGAACAAAGTCAAAAAGGAATATGGTGGTGAGGAGTGGGAAGCGATATTTTGAGGGCATGATGACTTAAACGTCAATATATGATGGGCCGTGTTCGACTTTTTTTGAACGTTAAGAGACACTGAAAAGTATCATACTCTGAAAAGTATCGTATGTACATATAGAAATTGAAATCAAAAGGTACAAAAAGCTTCGGAAGAGGCCCGACTGGCTTAAAAACTGTTTTCTGTTGTCGTAGAAATTCGTAGAAAACTAATTAGTGCGTTTTGACGGTCTCTTTTGGTTGTTCAAACTGACGAGGTGCATAAAACCAGATTGAGACAAAAAAGCTTACATCTTTTCATCACAAGGATATCTAGAGAAGGCCATCCCCTTGATGTAAGACACCACGAATGATCGCACTTGATTGGTTCGCTCGTAATAGAGCTGCCTGATAATCAAGTTGAACACCGCTGGACCTGGTTTGCAGTCACACATAATGACGAAACAAGCCATGCGCAGTTCCATGTCACTCGAAGGTTGACGGAAAATCTGTAACAGCACTGGTAGTACCTAGGGAGGGGTAGGTAAGGACGTTATAAGTTATTGAAATAACATTGTCATACAAAGTCAGCGTTTAATATGTGAACAATGAGAGGTTTTCAAGAATCTTGCGTGACTAATGAAGTGAATTACCTTTTGTGGGAGTTTAGGAGCAATTCTTCTCAAGGCGTAAACTGCTGACACGCGTAACTCCAGCGTGTTCTTGTTGTCTTGGATGATGTCTAGGAGAGGTTTGTAGAGTGTTTTGTGGCCAAAATTACCGATAGCTTTCAAAATGAACATCTTTTCCTGGTGATACTTGGCGTTCAACAAATGGTTCTTTAGCTCCTGTAAAAATGCACAGTGCAGAGAGCATTTAAACATGGGTTAAACCACGTTTTATAAAAGAAACTTCTCGGGTAGCCTAATGGAAACGGAAATCTCTCTTCGAGCTTAACTTCTTTCCCACATGACTGGACTGAAAGATTCCACACTGTTGACGCAACTCTGCAGAAATCCGTGCAGCGTCTCTGATTGGTTGTTACTTGATTTTGAATTTTTGCGCGAAATGAACAACCAATCAGAAACGCTAAACGAATTGATGAGGGAAGACTTACCGTTGCTGCCCCAGCGAGGCAAGTGTGGTCCTTTTTCTTGCAATATTCATGCATCAAAGCCCCCGATGTAAGATAGCAGGTCATTTTCAGAGTTTCATCTTCTTCCACGGCATCAAATGTGCACAGACGCTTAGCAAGGGACGGAAAAAACAAGTGTAGAAATAAGTATAAGCTTAGTTCAACGCAGCATGTGGAAAAACCAGGGGATGGGAGATTTTCCCACAAGTTTTAATGAGTAGCACATAGGATTAAAAGACATTTTTTCTTACCCAAATGTCCTTGCACATTTTTTCGGTTGCGTTAGTAGTTAGCGCCAGACCGCGGAGGACTGGGACTGCCTGCTTCGGTTCCAGATCTCGTGCGATGATTTTCTCCGCAATGAGTTCAAACACCTCCTCCTTGTACACGTAAGGAAGCGCTTCCAGGAGCCATTGCCTGTTTTTAAGAGACAGACTTAGTTAAGGAAGTTCCCTATACATAGATAAAAAAAAGGTTTAGGCCAGATTTCACGATTACGTTGATCTTCGGTCGAACAAATCCCGTTGTTGTTGGTTTTCATGTGACGTCATCACTTTCCAAACTAAAAATTACCAATTCTTATGAAGTTTTAGTTTCATAAGACGTAAGACCCTCTAATGACGACGTTTTACAACGTTTCAGCCCGACAGGGCTTCTCATTTTGTTAGAGAAGACGTTTGAATTTCAGTGTTTTTGAGTTGCGTGGCAGTGAAATGGCGGCACGAGAGGGCTTTCACATAGGTCTAAAGAGGAGTTATCGCTCACGTTTTTGCTAACTGAACAGTTCTTGCAATAGAAGAAGTACTTTTGTCACATTACGGCCGCCATGTTGGTGCCCCTTGGAAGGGCACCAACATGGCATCTCCGTACAAAACTCTATAAATTTGGATGAAATACTTTTCCAAAAAACGCGCCAATGAAAAACCGCACAGACCTAAATCTTGGCAAGGTTGTTTATGTATGAATCATCTATCATATCCCAGATTCTTGACTTATTTTATTGAATGGTTACGATTTTTATTTTTGATTGAGCGACACTTCAACCAGCCATTGCAGAAACTTAGCCTGCGAGCAAGCTCCCATTTGGGAATACACACGCGAGCGGCGAAGAGCGGGAAGGAGTCTGGTGAAGAGGTGCGACGAAAGTGAGCCTACACTGATCTCTGTTAATTTTTTGTATCGTTTCTTCAGAAACGAAACGATATTGTTCAGGGGTGAACTATTTACATAGTGGAGTTATTATCCAATCAGAGTAAAGTTCGTAATTGTTGATGTAAATACGGCGGCCAAATTTTCGCGAAAATTCGGTGCATCGTAATGATGAAAAAGCATGCTTCTAAAAAGCATACCTAATACAAGACGAGTGCAAACACCATACCCAGTTTAAGACCAAAATGACCAAAATCAATACTCTATTTCTGATCAAAATGTCTTAAAAATACCCTTTGAGGCTGGACACATCTATATAGCCGATATAAGGGAATTCCCCCCCCCCCCCCACCACTAGCGCTACATTTCGAAATGTGTTGACCGTAATAACTGATATATGAGTAGACAACTTAAATTAATAATCGCGCCCGTACGTTGTTGTGAAGAAGATAGAAAATTTTCCCGGGAAATTTGACACTGCCAAGGCAAGCGGTTGTCAACGAAATGTCCTCGTTGCTGTCAAACTACAAACCTATCTGTGATATTCAATTGGATTATTTCATTCCTGCGGTTTGGGGCTGGAAGTGAGAAATTTGCAGAGATCAGTGCAGGCTCACTTTCCTGCTCGCTGGCTAGTACAAACGTTATACTCCCCTTATACTATCCTAATGTCTTTTAAACAATGTCAGTTTTTTTTACATTGTCATCTTAATGACTTGTAAGAAATATACAATGATGATATCAAAGATTATCCCAAAAGAGCTCATCTCTGAGTTCAAAGCGATTAAAATCCATACAGTTGACTGAACAAAATCTAGTAAGCACCTGTGTTTTTCGTCATTGTAGCAGTGTTCCCAGATCTCCAGAAGTGTTTGTTTGTCGACCTTGCGTAAGGTGTCTACCAAGGCGGTGAATCTCCATGCCATCCAGTTCTTCTGCTCTACACTCTTGATGAGAATGTCGATCATCTTGGCCGTCTGTATTGAATAGTGAAAGAAAAAGAATAATATAAGAAAACAAAATATGAATTTTGAAACAATGTGTGTGGGGGAGGGGGGGTAGCTATTGGTTGTGTTTCTCTATTTCAAATGAATAAGTTGCCTTTCGCTGGATTGAATACTGGTCTTTTTCTGTTCGATGGTTAAAGATCAAAGCGACAACAACACCGCGACCAAATACATATTTTCCCAAGAGTCTTAACCTTCATCACAAGTCCACTCCTTTCCTCCTGGGTCAGCGGTTTGTGTTCCTCGTCATAATATGTCATTTCAAGTGTCCTCGGAATGCCATCTTGAATATCATCTGAAACATTGGCCCAAAGTCATTCCATGTTACTTGGTAAAAGTTTTGATTTTTCGATTGTTCTTTGTGTGTGCAATTAAGATGTAGAAGAACAATACAAAGGAAAAGGAGCAGAAGTAATATAAGTATAAAAACACTATAATAAAAAGTCTCCGAAATTGCAGTCTGTATAGAAAGAAGTACTTACAACTCATTGAACCAGCCTTTACTTCTGTAAACTTCAGGTATTGTCTGAAAAAGAACAATAGCAAAGTGTTTTTTTCCAGTATTGCACTCGTCTTTTTGGTGGTATTCTTTCGCTTAAAAGGCCATTTCTGACTTGCCTTTTGCCTGTGTGTGTCTAAACGAGCCTTCCCGCGAAACCATTCAAATAAAAATGTGTTCCGTCCGCAGATTCGTTTTCATGTAAATCAACTCATATACATTTTATCATCAAGGCCTTTGCACAAGGAAATCGTTTTTCACAGGGGCACAAGTTGTATAACTCGAAAATGGCCTATGGAACACAGTCTACTTCATCTTTGTGCGGTTATATACTTCGAGTTCATTAAAAGAAACTGCTTAATACTTCGCAGCTCATGATGAATCAGTGACTAAGTAAGAAGTTATGTACTTGGTAATGGTCATTCCACTTCCTTTCATCTGAGTTGGCGTAAAAATGTATTTTCCCTTTGTTTTACATTTCTTCACCACGAAGCTGTCCTCCGATCCCAGCAGGTCACATGACGTGGACACGAGAACCTTTAATGGCTGTGAACAAAAGCGAGATGACAACCAAACAATGAGATGATGTCAAGGTAAATTGCATTTTCTCTTTTGAGTCAATACAGTTCTTTTATGCATGGGCACAACCGTGTCCCTTTACGTGCTTTAGGCGTCCGCCTCGTTTATTTTTTCATTACGGATGAAAAGCGTTTCGTGAAGGTCCAAGTAAAACTACAAAGGGGAAGTATTGCAAATTTGTAGAGGATTAAAATAATCCAAAGAAACTAGTCTAAGATAGCCAATCTAAGAATTTTCTTTTGCATTAAATCGTTGGAATATCAATTATTTGTCGTTTAAATTGTAAAGAAATTCTTCATTTTCCTTAGCAGTAACTCACTATCCTAAGAAAATGCTCAACTTTTCACACATTCATATTAGGGGATCATTTTTCAATTGTTGTGTGTTAAGGCGGGGTTCTACCTGAAGGCCTTATTTTGGCTGGTTATTATGGTTTTGATGCAAATATCTCGTTCACATTTCAAGCAGTCAAGAATCTCTCCGCTCATCCCACACTGTTCTGGGCTGTTTTGTAATTGTTTTTTTGGTGATTTTTTTGGTATATTTGGAGATAGATAGTTTTTCTCAAAGGATTAGTTAAATTTATGGAAATAGGTAATTTTGAAGATTTGGTGTTGTTTTAAAATTAGAAGAGGAGGAAAGGGAGAATGAGCGAGGGGGAAATGTCTTCACAAACTAGAGCTGGACGAACAAGAAGACTACCAAACAGATAGAAAGACACACGAACGCACAATGACAGACAGACAGGCCAACGTGGGACCTACCTCGTCGATGTTGCAGCTCTTGTTGAGGCAACGAACTCCTGGAGCGTTAGAAAACACTCGTGGTTTTCCTGTGCAGTTTTTTATGTTTAAGGTCTTGGAGACTTGCATTTCATTGATGCTCTCGGTCTCGGGGAGATATCGCACATCGTACAAGTTTTCACACATTCCATGTGAGCCAAACTGTAAAGAAAAAAACACAGATATTTTACTTTCCTTTCTAGCTGTTTTCTCTAAATAAAGCTCTTGCTGATTAACTGGCAATTGCACTGAAGTGATTAAAATTAACATTTTCGGAAATGTTTGCAAAACGTTTGGGAACATTGTTTCAGCTTTGGAAATCATCGGAAAACTAGTGGAGACAGTTTGAAGTCTTCGGAGAATGGTTAAAAGCTTATAAAATTCGCAGGTACCTTTTAAAGTTGGACGATTCACATGAGTTTTATGAAAAATGAATTACCTCCCAGTTTTTGTATATCCGTGGTTCCTTATCATCAATGGAAGGCTCAGGCTTGGTCAAGTTATGATGAAGAAAAGAGAGAATTCCTCTCTTGATGTTCAAGATGTATTCCTTCTCATCGTCTTGGCAGTAAATCTTTCCAACTTTTCCTTCCTTGTATTCAAAGTCGATTGGACGCTCAAGTAAAGGAACGAGCTCCTCGGAGACTGGGGAGATCTTGTCAGTCGACTTGCAGTATTGTGATGTTCCATTTACTTCATACAGGATAGGATTTCTGATCTGAAAGGGAAAAAAATGTATCGTTATACGCACCTCCAAACTCAAATGATTGGTGGAGAACGTTTCGCGCGTCATGGGCCAAAACTCACAAACTCCCTAGGTAAACAGCAACTTGAACTTTCGACTCACACGTGATCAGATCGTGCTCCTCAGTTGAGACCGCGCCAAATTTGCGTGCCACCCGGCGTCAAGCAAAATATTTTATTCGCAGTTTGTTCTATTTTTTGAGGTGGGAAGTGTAACAAACCACTTAATGACTGGCTCCAAGGGAAACAGTGAGTTTTGTTTCCGCTCGACGTTCAGTGTTCCCCTCGACTTCACCACTCGTAAGAATTAAAACCAGATCAACAATTCACGCGGGATTAGATCCTGGAGACGAAAGAGTTACCAAAGTAAATGAGGACGTGAAAATAGAAAGAATAACATGACTTCGAAATCACTGAACTGATAACATTCGGTCGAATCTAATCAAAACTGATGTAGCAGTACAGTATAAAACTTGGAAGTATCTGATAGAAATAAGTTTACTTTATGCAGCTGGGCTTTATGGTGCGAACTCGTCGGTGTATTTGTAAAACATCGAGACTGCAATAAAACTATCATCTTCACGGATGTTGTTTCAGTCTAATGCGTGTTATGTAAATTCCTTTTAGCTATGTTTCGGCAAAGTTTCCGAAACTGTTGTCCGAAATTTGTTCGAATTGAGATATAGAAGTATCCGAAAATTAAACGTCCGAAATAAAACGTCCGAAATTTTTGGCAATAGTATTCTCCAGTTAATCTATTCGCTTTCTGGTTTACTTCAAAACCCAGGAAGGATTGTTAGCAAGCACGAGTCAGAGGAATTAAGTATCTGACCTTGAGGTACGCGTGTGAGTCTGAGTAGATGAAGAAATCTATGTCACACGTGATCTTCAGGCCAGCAAACCGCTGCTCAGTTTCTGGGAAACCGCTGGTCACACATGCCTCGTACTCGTAGGTGTAAGTATTCAGCGGTTTGTAACCTAAAATGAACGAACAAACGAATAAATGAATAATTAAAAAGCAAATAACAATAAACAGACATACCAATCAAGCCTGATTAAACTAACAGGCAAACAAACATGCTAAAAGAAACAAATACAAACAAAGAGAGTAGGATCGCTTGCACAAACGTATAAACTGCTAAAAAAAACTGAAGAATGTTAACAAATAACTGATATCAAACAAGAAAACAAACAAACCAAACCACTGCTGCTAGCTAATGAACAAACAAACAAACAATTGTTCAATAGAAAACAACTACACTAGCAAGCAAACAATAATCAAGAAACACACCCAAAACAAACAAATAAATATATTTAGACGCTAAGAAAGAAAAGTGTCTACAGTGATCTTTGGTTAGTAAAAATTCTGACCATTTCACTCCCATGCTGATCGAAAATCTGATTCTCCTAACTAATCATCACTCACTGACTTTAAACGATACTTCTAAGAATTTAGTGGTACATACAGGCATCCCCTAACTGATTATTTTATTTACTCTCATAACCAGTCTGCTTGCCAATGTGTAGGAGAAAATGGATATAGAACAGTCCTGGCAATAAACGCTGGCTTAAAGACAAGAGACCATGGTTTACTTTTATCCCTTTCAACCAAAATCCATGCAATTCCTTCTGCTCCACAACAGAATGTAAATATTGTCGGAGAAAGTGGAAATGAGTTGACAAGATCTTGGGGAAATGACATCAAGATGTGCTCTTTTTTTCTGGAGTTATGCAAGGGAGTCTACGTATAATAAGTTGGTCATAAGACTTCACACTAACTGATAAAATTGAAAGAAAAATATGCGTAGCCAATTTGAAACGGAATTTCGCCCATCCTAAGCCGATAGTGCTATTAGAAAATCTCAGTGTTAAACCGTTTGTTTAAATAAACAACTTGACAAAGGTGAACGGCGTTTTTAAGGATTCCAACATGTTTACATCTCAATTATCTGCCTGCCTGGGCTAGCTATTCATAAGAAATAGATATATCTAGGGAAAATATTTCATGTGTCGTATGTCTTGGTAAGTGGTCACAAGGTTCACGCGTTTCTTGTATCTAATTTCTTTTCCTTTCAATTCAGGGTCGGCACGTTTTCCGGGAAAAAAAAATCAATTTCCGAATCATTTGAGAGTCACTAATCAGGGATTAGTTTCTTGAGAAACTCTCAAACGATCAAAGGTTACATTTTAAAAAATCTTGTGTGTAATAGATTTTCAGTGTTCAAATTGTCAAATGCAGTGGAAATTTCATATTTACTTTAAAGATGTAGAGATAATCTGGACAAAACCTTTATCTCAAAAACTTGCGTGCGAGTTGACAATCATATCAGAAGTTTATCGGTCACGTTCCACGATTATTATTTTCTTGCTCGCTTTCCCGGCAGTTTCCATTTGAACGTTTACTGCGATTTTCATTCATTAACAAAGTGCTTAGTATTTGCCTGTGGCTTTAGAGCTTGTAAGTCAGTGAGAATGGGCCGAGTAGGAGAGGACCCTGGGAACGAGGTTGGGATGATGCAGCAGATTTGTTTATCGGGGAACAGAAGAACGCGCGTGACGTCATTAAAAGGAAATCACGTGATTTCGTTGGGGGTGAACTGGTTTCGTTTTAGCGATTTTGAGAAGAGACAGTATGTTTCTTTAATCCTGGTTCAATCATGCTATTGAAGACGAAATTAGCGCCTGCCGTTTGTATCTCTACATTGCTTTTTTACTCCACTTCAGCAAGATTATGCGAAATTATCAAGATCGATCAGTCACTGAGAACGAAATCTGCAAACTGTTGCGCAATCATTAGCTGAGCAATCCAAACAGTGAAGGTATAAAAGAATTTTAAGCCCTTTATATCAGCTAGTGCAATCTTTTAATCGCTGCTCGCGCTGTTCGTTTGATTTTGCAGTATCTTTTCATTTCACTTTAATATAACTCGAAGTTTAGTATTGCTTAGTGCAAAACGAGAAAGACAACAAGAGAAGAAAGAAGGATTCGACGAAGGAAGTTGTTACCTTTGAAACGGAGGTCATCTAGATCAATCTTGGGTATGTCACGATCACCTGCGTGGTTTGAAAATAATCGTCAGTACATTTGTTAAAACATTTGAGATGAAGTTCTCTCTTGGAAATTAGAACGGCAAAGTTTAAAGTCTAGTTACATAATAACGGAGCAACACTGAAAAACTCTGCGCAATGAAATTTTTAAAAAAGTGCACGTCTAAAGATCAAAGAACATAAGGATCTAATTCATTTTTGACAAGACGTTTCGTGCAGAATGAACTGTTTGGCTGCCTGACTGGCAATTTAAAATGCTTTAGTTCGATCGCTTTGCATAACACTTTGCATCGGAAGAGAAACTCCATGAGACAAAAAAAATTGTTAAGGTCAGTATTTCCGATAGGGACCAATGGAGTGATCAAAAGATGTCTAAATTTTTATGCAGTCAGGTTAAGTGGATACCTTACCTCTTCTATTAGGGTGTGCGGCAAGAGAAACTCCAGCTAGCAGTAGAAGAGCGAAAACCTTCATCTTGTCACGAGCTGGCTAACCTCCCAAAAAGCAGCGTTTTGACATAGTACCCCAGTATTTATAGAAGAATAATTTCAAGGAGATTGAAATTTCATCTGGCACCAATCAGTCCTGGAATCAGTCAATAACAAAGGCCCTTTATCTCTATCCAGCAATTGGCCTTGACTCCAAAGATTAAAATGATATGATAAGCTTAAATTTAAGCTATAATAATACTGTTTGTGTTTCGGAGTGTATTGTTTGAAGCGCACGGTTTTTGTTTGTTCGGGAAAAGCGTTTGTTTTGCTTTACAAAGTCTACAAACACGCTAGCTGCAATTTAAGGGCTGTTTTAAAAATACTGCCAGATAGTATCATTCTATCAGTTGTAGTAAACTGTGATAGGCATGTTCTAAGCGTGCAAGGTAACGGAAATACCTAAAAGGAAAAAAAAAACATTTGAAAACGCTTTCAAGAGTTTAGACCACCTCAAACAGACCAGTGCAGAAGTTAAAGGAAAAATGAATCCAGACCATAAAATAATTTATACAAGTGAATATATGAAAGATGATATATTTGAACTGCGGAGAAAGATATGAAGACATGACTGATTATCGCAGTTATATACGCAACTTAAATTAAAGCCTGAAAAAAAAAAAAAACTGAAAAAATTCAGGCCTGAACATGTCGAACCCATGACCTCCTTTTTCAGGCTTTGATTATATTTCACAGCTGTTTAAGTTGTGTGCATACTGAACTGCGATGATCAATCATGTCTTCGTTAAATAATTATGTTATTCAGCGAAGGGTTAAGCTTGGCCGTTAGATGTACATTGAAATATCCTTAAATAATTACAGAGCAAGAAAACGATTTAACTGCATTGAAATATCTCTAAATAATTACGAAGCAGACATTTGTCAGATCTGAAGTTCTATCTTTTACGCCACGGCATTTCTTCAAAGCGCGTGACTAGAACACGGGACTCTGGCAAAGTCAGTCAAAGTTCTGAAGACATTAAGTTTTTTTATTATTTCACTGAGGTTTAAGACCAAAATGACAACTTAGTGACTCCTGTGGTAATATTTTTATGTATGTTCTACCGCCCAGCATCACCGTTTCAAAGTCATTTTTCCAACCTTGTTCTTTGATACCATCGTGTTTTCAATCCGCAATTAATCTTCACCTTTGGACTCTGAGGGTGTTAAGTTCTATGGATTTAAAAAAAAAAGAAGAGATTGTTTCCACTTTAGTTTTGAACCTGACACTGTTAAAGTGGACAGATTCTGCATCTGGCATCAATTTATTATCTGTTGTATCAACAAGAAAGATTATTTCGTGTTCTTCTTTCAAACAGCACATAGTACACATGTGCAACGATTTGACATCTTATTTGAAAAAAAGAAGATCTTTTAGATCTTATAAACGCGCTTTTAAAATTGAACTGTCTTGTTAGGAACACCCCGTGCAGAGCCCGCGCTCGGCCCATGGCCACGCGGTTAACAAACAATGTGAGTTCAAGTTAGTGTTATTTTTTGCTTAGAAGCGGCACAGGAGACGTAGTGTCGTACAGATAACTTCACTTTAACCCAGTATAGGACCATCAAATCTCGTAACTGGTTACGATACATTTCTTTTAATGTAAGTTAGGAGAATTTAGAATCCAGTTGATGACTTTCTTCTGTGCTCTACACAGTAACAATGTTGATTATGAGGAAGAAAATATATTTGATTGCAAAGAACATTCGAGAAAAAGTCGGAATTTCGACCAACTTTCATTTATAGCAACCTAATTTCACCATCTGGTTCCTACAAATCGTGCACTTGCTTTTAATACGCGAGCTAATTGAAAGCTCAATTCATGATAAGTCGGTCCGGAAAGATTAAACTTCGAGGTCATTTAGCTCAATCATAAGCTACTAAGATTTCAACACGTACACAAAATTGCAGAAATTCTGGCCTCTTGATAATGGCCAATTCCCTCTTATGAGATGCGCCTGAAGGGAATTATGGTACTTCAGTTGTATTCATCCCGTCATCTCGGGCTGGATATTTGTTTTGACGAATACAACTACCATGATTCCTTGCAGGCGCGTCTGAGGGAAGTTACGAAGTAATATTTAACTCAGCTCATTATACCAAACTATATATTTCAGGCTGCGCTAGTTCCAAGGTGATAATTGGCTGTTAATTGTCCACTGTCGTCGATGAATCACTTTGTTTTTCTAATTCTTCAGTCTGAGAAACTATTTATGCCTAGCTGTTTCTAAAATCGAGTGTTACTTAGAAACCCAAAAGACGTCCAAGATACTTAAGTGTTGGCTAAAGTCCACTTGTATTTAGAATACGCCGAAAGTATTTCTTTTGTGCATGCGTGACGTATTGATTATGTTGAACCGAAAGGACAAAGGTACTCCCTGTTATTTCGTTTCTGCTCGGGGAATGAAAGAGCGAGGCTTTTCCCTCTGACTTCGACACATTAATAAAGTTCTTATCTTATCTTATCCCTCCCCCCCTGATCGTTTCTCCCCGCCCCCCACCCTATTTATTCCGCGAGCGGAGAACTCGTAATTTTCATGTGACTTAGTTAGGACTTTTTTTAATGATCGGCAAACAGGCGTCATGTGGAAAACAGTGTTTACTTCAAAGTTGACTCTATAAGATTTTAACAATTATTTGATTATTCTTCACCTTAAACAACATTTAATTCTGATCATTTATTTCATCTCAGAACATATGAGATATGTTCTGATAAAGAAGTATTTCTGACAAGAACGGGCTGGGCGTATTCGGAATAACACATTTGCGCAGATCACGAGAAGGATACCGTGTTATCCAATATGCGCATCTTTTTAGCGAAAAGGTGAGGTTTTTGCGCAATAAACAAAGTTTAGTCAAATTTTTTTACGATAGCTGATTACGTCAAGCAGCAACTTCTCCTTGCATCAAATCAAAATCAATTGCATTCAGCCACGCATTGCTGTCTATTGTAAATAACTCCTTAAAACATCTCTGTTCATAACATTCTTTTCCAACAACAATGATTTGAGGTTAGACAATAAAGAACGAGGAGAACAAAACATTTCTTGACACTACTAAGCTATCAGAGTTAAAATTTGTGTTTGTCACTGACTCTTGTTAACGTTAAAAACAACGTTAATGAAACTTCAAGACGTTTCGACCAAACAACTTTGGCCTTCATCGGTTTTTTTAAAGCCAACTGAGTAACGGCTTTCTAACGGTTCACAGTTCTGCGCGTGCTACGCCAGCAAAAACATAACTTAGAGAACTAACGACCGCTGCGCGTGATTACGGGAGGGATTTGTAAACATCATGGATGTCAATGTGTTCGTTTCCCGCGTTGCTGTCTCTCTGCGAATACCAGGCCTCAAGAAAAAGTCTCTCACGGAAATTACGAGCCCTGTAATTTCCGCGAGAGACTTTTTCTTGAGGCCTGGTATTCGCAGAGAGACAGCAACGCGGGAAACGAACACATTGACATCCATGATGTTTACAAATCCCTCCCGTAATCACGCGCAGCGGTCGTTAGTTCTCTAAGTTATGTTTTTGCTGGCGTAGCACGCGCAGAACTGTGAACCGTTAGAAAGCCGTTACTCAGTTGGCTTTAAAAAAACCGATGAAGGCCAAAGTTGTTTGGTCGAAACGTCTTGAAGTTTCATTAACGTTGTTTTTAACGTTAACAAGAGTCAGTGACAAACACAAATTTTAACTCTGATGTCTATCCCTGTCTGCAATTTTAATATTTTCACTACTAAGCTATTTGGACTCTGTTTTCCTCTTGAAGGGAGAGCGCTGCGAGGGAATTCAAACAAGAGAGGAATGGGACGAAACAACGACCTGGCTTCCGTTTTTGCGAAGTCAAACGAGAACAAGCACTGATCAACTCTATTCAGAGATATTTCAACCACTAACTCAGCATTTTTTGTAAAAAAATTGCTATCTCGTTTCTTAAGTATGCATTTGGTTTGTACAAAGCCAGGTGAAATATTTTTTTTACAGTGATTGTGTATAGGCAATAATTGAGTTTAATAATGTAAAGTAATGTTGTTTAGCTAAGATTTCCGTTGTCCAAGATAAACTACATATAGTTCCCTTTGCCTCCCCCGAAGGAAAGGCTAGTTTTTGTCGGGGTTAGGGGAAGGGAGAGTTCACATAGTTGCTAAAGAATCTCTTGATGTTATGAACGCGTTATTATCCTGTTTCGTATTTCATGATTTTTTCCTTAACCCAAGGAGTAAGTACCCTCAAGTCTGCATAGACGCCATATTTGTTCGGTAACGCACATTGGTCACCCCAAGAAACTAACCCTAAAGCGTAATAGCGCCCGCATTTTGTACACACCAGCGGACCGCCACTGTCGTATTCACATGCGTCGATTTTTCCCTCGGGAAATCCCGCGCACAGGGCAGTGTCGTGAATGGTCCCGTTGTAGGATTTTTCTTCATTACACACCTCACGAGAAACGGTCCTAACTTTGGCCTCGCGTAGAATGTCCGGTTGAGTGCCGTTCCACTGGGTGTGACCCCAGCCTGCGACGTAACACTCCTCATTTGGCGCGAAAACTTGATTTGGACGAGGCAAGCAGAGTGGCTGAACAAAGTCAGTAAATGTAAGGGGTTTGTCAAGCTTCAGAATCGCTGAAATAGAAAAGGTAAGACATTTCAGAATTCTTCCTCGGATTATTTTAGATTTACATCAAAGCCTGCACCAAATAATGTTTTAATGTTTTGTTAGGAATCAGATAAGTGCGCAAACCAACATAGTGGCCCGTGTTCCAATCCTAGACGTGGCGTCATAGGTGGGTTGTGTCTGTTGTTGTTTCTCACCTGCTCGGAGGGTTTTTCTCCGTGTTCTCCGGGCACAAAAACCAACACTTCAAATTCTGATTCGATCTCTTTATAACAAGTTTATCAGAGCTCTTCCATGTTTCGTGGTTAAATAAAAATTACACTTAAATATTTTTTAAACATGTTTTTTTCGCATCGGTGTCACAAGCACTAAATGTACAAAGCAGTTTATAAAGTGTTGTCTTCGTATTACTATTTTGATGTTTTCAACTGTGTTTAAGCAGTTTTCTAAACTGTCTAATCTGTGCCAGGTTTAAATTAAACCGTGTGAGTTTAAAATAATTTTCATTTCAAGTTTTCGTTTTATTTCATGTCAATGACGACATTGGATGAAGGATATGAATTAATTTGTTTCTTACCAACATCGTTTTTGGGAGGGGTGTCATGTATCCCCTCAAAATACATGGACTTGTAACCTTCATGAATTGTGATGTTTACAACTTTTCGTCGTTGTTCATATTTTTCGTTTCTTTCTTTGATGTGATGGTCTCCAAGAACCACAGTCCAGTCAGCTGGAATGACCGATGTAAGAGGATCTATGATCAATCAATCAATCAATCAATCAATCAATCAATCAATCAATCAGTCAGTCAGTCAGTCAGTCAGTCAGTCAATCAATCAATCAGTCAATCAGTTAGTGGAGTTTAAGAAGCTACTACGGCAACGTCGAGGACAACGTCGATTAAAAAATTTTTATATTTGACCTACGAATCTTGCGATACTCTTGAGTCATTTATTTTGTTTATCACCGTCAAAGTTATGACGAAACTGAATCTGGGACATGGCGATAAATTTGAAATAGAAATTTAAAAAAAATTACCCGTCGTGGTTCACGTTCTTCAGACAACGCAGAATTTGGTCATTTCACGTTGTTGTTTGGCAGAGGACGGCAAAGAAATGTACCAAGAATTATAACGCACGTGCACAGCCATTGTTCTCCTCGTTAAACCTTTTGTTTAGCGACGTTCCCGTTGCCGTTACCGTCGTGGTTTTCTTAAACTCCCTAATGAGTCAGTGAGACTGTGAGTCAGTCATTCAGTCAATCTGTCAGTTTGTTAGTCAGTCAGTCAGTAAATCAAGCAAGCAATCAATCAATCGATACATATACCGATCGATTATCAATCACTCAATAAACCAATCTACCTACCAACCTAGCAAGCAAGAGAGCGAGCAAATTTAAAAGCGAGCAAGCAATCGATCGATCAACAATAAATCTCTAAATCAACCTCCCGACTACATGGTCCACTGGCTGACTGGCTCATAATCCATGTCCCACTGGGTTGGACGGGGAGAAGGAGAAGTCATGTGATGAATTAGCCCGGCGGCTCTTGACTTGCTCCACGTCGTTCCGGTGTTTCTTTTTATTTCATTGGCAGTTTGCGCGGAGGCGTTGAGATTAAATATATTCAGTGCGTCTGAAAAGCGCGAGGTAAAAAGCCACGATCGAGGTGCGAGAATACGGCAGTGAAATGCAAGAATGGTGTACTTTTCCTGGCCATTTTGACTCGCCCTTCGCACAAGACATGCAGGAGACAAAAAGTTTCGTTTTCTTTCCATGAGGTATATGACTGTACGAACGTTCTTAAACAAAATACAACTTACTAAAACAATGTCCCGCTGTCAGTATCCATGTGTTAGATATGATTGCGCCACCACAGTAATGAGTTCCTTTGTAAAACAGGGCCACTTGCCAGGGCCACTTTCCCTGGGAACTCTGGGAGCCCCCCACAATTCTTTTCACGCGCCCACGTGTAGTGTTTCGTATTTTTCTAACGCCACAGTCCTGTGGAAAAACTGAATAAGGTATTGAACATTAGTTTGGGGTATTCCAGATTTTACGACCTGTATTATATCCCAGTGAAGCCAAATTACTTTAGAATTCCGATGAATTAAAACTTGTTTCAAGTTTAATTTTAAGTGAATTTTATGTGTTGATGAATAGGCCATCTTCGTAGTGTCGGTATTGGACTGCAACTGAGGCTAATGCGGGGAGTCTTTTCAAATGCATGATATTCCCCCGCATGAGCCTCCATTTCAAGCTAGTTCCAGTCCAATACCGAGAATACTAATATGGCCTATGGAATTACTCTGTTGACGTCACATGACTAGCGTTTGTGTCGCTGAACCTGGATATTAAGATATTTATTATGCCAAGTCTATGGGGCTACCTCGTTTCTGAAATTAAACTTAAGAAAAGAAGTCGGTAATACTACATTTTTTGTCCACTGATATCTTGCTATTTCCGGAGAAAGATCCATTTTCAGGTCCGGGAGAATCTTTGTTTACGAGATAAACATTTATTCTATTTCACACGATTACTGGAACCAAACTTTAGAGCGATGCCTTGACAGTCGAAAATTCGAAAATGTCCAAAAGGTTCCTATCCGTTCAGTACAAGCCAACGATTAAAATTAAACGTTGGGCGAACCAAAAGCTAAGTTCTGACCTAATATATGCGAAAAACGTACCATTGCAAATCTAACAATAATGATTTCGTAATGTTTGAAAGGCTATTCAAATAAACTAATGAATGTAATTGTCTCCTAGTCTTCGGCCTGTAAACTGAATATTAGAGTGCTGCACAATTTAAAACTTTACAAGAATATAAGCACCACAATACCAACTCACTGTTATCTGTTGAAGATGCCACTGGTGATTTGCCTACAGAAAAAAATTACAAGGGAATGCGATCTACACTCTTTCATATAAGAATTTATTTTATAAGAATATCAAGGCTGAAATTTGCGAAATTTTAAGATTATTTTTTAAGAACAAAACCGAGATTACGGTTATGAAAAGTCATATCGTGTGTGGAAAATTTGTAAGTACAATACAATGATAGTTTGTAACTAAACCGTAAAAAAAATTCCGTTCTTTAAACGGCAAAATTAGCCAAAAAACAGCACTAGCTGTATATGTTGGATGCTAAGACATTTCTGTAAGAAGTTATGTGTGTTATATCAGGCTTTAGTCGAAGAATATTCGTAAGAATATTTCCAGCCTAAAATCAGTAGAAAAATAGGAATATTCAGTCTGGGCCGTAAATATGTGGATAGAATAGAAGTTAAGCGTACGTCAGCCCTCTCGAGGTAGGAATTTACAACCATTATCTCGAATATCTGGATCTTGATAATTTATATCTCCTCTACAAGCTAGCTGTAAGGTGAAAAATAGGGCAACTACTTCCTGAGAGATACGCATCGCTATAACTATACAATACATCTAATTTAGTGTCATAATTTAGTCTTTTTCATAAAAGCAAAAGAAAGAGTCCACTATTACCTGATGTCCGTACTCGACTGAGTTTGGCTGCAAAACAAAGAAAGAAGACCTATGGTCAACTATCAGGTCAAGATAAGTAGGTTAAGAACTCGATATAACTAGATTATCACATAGTTATTAAGTTTCTCCTTCATTCAGGAAAGGAAATAACTATGACTTGGCGTTGAATTATTTATTTGTTTGCTTGTTTTCGGGGGGATGTTTTCGTTTAATAAGGCTATTTGGCATCTTTTAGGGAAATAATATGTTATTTTAGTGAAAAAAAAAGAAAGCATAACTTTGGTTTTTACTCGAAACAAAATGCGGCTTCTTCAGCCAGTCACACCGGAAACGTTTTAGAATTTCGTGCTGTCAGACTATTAGACCGACAATAGCTTTTTTTATAATAGTTTGTGTTGGTTTCCTATGGTTCAATTCAATTAGCCACTTCCCGTAAAATCTATTGAAATCAATATCTTAAAGCGTAATAAAAATTCCAAGACAGCGTCCCATGGGCAATGAGGACAGCGATGATACATCACTCACAATATGAAAATTAAAATTAAATAGGTATTAAGATATATCCCACTGAGATGACAGCCATTAAAAAGCTTGAATGTCATTGTATCACCAACGCTCGTCCCGGCTCTGAATCATGACGAGGTTCGTGGCATTTGCTTGTAAATAACGTTCAGGGGCAAATAAAGATATCAGTGACCTGGTGGGATAACTGAACCTTCAAGTCTAGCGAGAACGTGAGAACAAAACAAATAATTAATCTGGCCATTCACTACAACTGGTAACTTGCTATTGCAATTTACGAGTTAAAAATAAAGAGAAAATTCTTGAACAATGATTACCTGACTTTGGGGTTCCATCCAAGGGTGCAGAGTCTACAGGAAGGAATAAAAAATATCAATCCTTTAATACTTGAACAGTTAACTTAACAGTGGTTATTCAAATACGGGCAAAATGGTACAGACAAACTGTAGCCTTTTTATCTTGTCATATGTCACGCACTCCTCTTCAACAAACGTTCAGTCGGGAGGAGTACGCGTGTCTGCTAAGGAGGTTCTCAAGACTGCAAGCTGCCCAAAGAAACGGCCTCTTGCTCCAATCGCTGCTCTTTATTTATGATTAGGTTTTTTAGGATTAAGTTCAAGTGTTCCTGAGGAAAATTGCGTGACCAGTAACCACGAGCGTGACCTGAAAGAACACGCGAGTTTTCCTCTAGCGTGTTCTTTGGCGTTTACTCTCAAAGACTAAGGAAAAACCATCGACTGCTTCTAGGCTAACCCAAGTGAGGCTTAACAAGGGACATCCACTTCCCAAACACAGGTTCAGTAAAATACCGCGAGGCTTAACAAAGGACATTCACTTACCAAACAACGGAAATATATTCAAGCAGATGAAGCACAGTTTCAGTAACACAGGTAACATCGCACTGTGAGAACCTGCAAAAAGAATTTGATCGTATTTGGAGATAATGTCTGAAAGTCGAGTTTGAAGAGTTTATTTGTTTGACAATATAAGAAAGCAATTTATTGATTTTGTAAACAAATTTGGAATCTGTCGCTACTCAAAGTGAAATTACGAGTTACCAAACACCTATCGGAAAGAAACAATTAATTTGCTTAAAATTAGTTATAAGAAGTAAGTTAATATGTGATGTATTATATAATTATGACTTACTGGATTGAACGAGAAAGGACTGGACTGGACTTATGGTTCAACACGCACTGGACAAATCGGTAAAATAACTTCTAGCTATCCTGATCTGTAGCATTCTGTTTTACAGTGCACCTCTCAAGCAATTCACCATCCGATGACCGATGGTTTGTCACATAATCTATGGATCGTCTTACGCCAACATGAAATTGGCAAAAGGATCTTCCGTTTCGCGTCGGTAGGCCTGAGCTATAGGAAACCAAACTGCAATCATTGCACCACCGTTTTCTTTTGCTCAAGGCGCTGGTAAAACCAAACTATGATCTCCTACTCTCTGGATCGGCACGTTATCGCGTAAAACAGATCACAGGCTTAGTAGTGTTACGCAATCATGTGCTTGTTCATTTGACGCCGGGCTGGAGCGAGCTATTTTGACGCTTATAGAACGTTTGACGCGCAATAGCTCAGGTTACGTTGTTTACTAAGTAATTAACACGATGGGCATTTATAGATCTTTATTCGCAGTATCTTCTTACTGCAGGGATAGCGTGATTAGTTCTTCCGACTTTTGCATCTGTTGTTGAAGGATTTACGATGTTCTAGCTCGTTCAGAAAAGACAGTCACGTTTTCATCAGGCAACATAAAAAAGATTCGTGCGCGCGGAGACTGCATAACTTATGTGATCTTATCACGAGGAACAAACACCCTTTACGGAGTAGGAATTTGCGATAGCACCAATCTGTCTTCGCGAAACATTTTTAACCACGTAAAATTGTCGAAATCAAAATAAATCAGAAGAAGTGCTCGTAATATGCGACTTCATATGTGACCCAGAGGGCAGGGCTGTCATCGTTAACAAGGAATCTGCGCCTTAGTCTTTTGTCGGTGTGTCAAAACAGACGGGAAGAAATCTCCATTGTCTTGTTTCATTTCGCAATTAACCTAAATTCCTCAAGCCTAAAATATTTGCATTGGCAGTCTTAAGTATCTACTGCGATAAAACAAACAGGTGAGGCGTGGAGAAAGTACTTGGAGAAAGAACCTTCGGAACTCAAAATTGTGCATTCGCTGCATAGCTTGCTTGATCTGAGTTGCGTTAAAATTCGTCTATTTGAGACTGGCGGCAAATTTCGGAGATCCATATTACTAACGCGAAACCGGCCAATTAGAAAATTAAAATATCGACTGATTCAGGTTTTCGATGCTATTTTTAAACGTCTAAGACTCTGAAACGTGGCATTTTTAGCGTAAGCTAATATACCAGTTCAGGGCTTTGGCTTTCCACTCCTCATAAATAACTGCCTAACGTAAACTGTCTCACCACTTACCCAAAGGAAGATTGCAACGTCTGTCTTTAGAAAATGAGTTCTCTGATTCTTCTCCAACTTCGGGAACACCTTGCCCCAATAGTGTACACGTTGTCACTGCGCTAGGACAACTGAATTCTTCAACTTATTAAAGCAGTGCTGCTTTACAGACTGAGAATTTGCAAATCGTCTACACTTTCAAAATATCGTTTGTTAGTGATTTATCAGGAAGTGGGCTTAACGAGTTGAGGACCACCGACACAAACCAGCTTCCTGTGATGAGTGTCTCTCCCTGACGGCTCACACTCGTCTTACTGGGTAAGTAGAAGTTTAGCTTTAAGGCCCTGAGAGCTTAAACGAAGCAAGGTAACAAGTTTCACCAGAGTATTTCAACCTCTAACCGATCCAGCTCTCTTTTCCTCACGCCAGGTCTGTGTCACTCCGTCCGGTAATCGTTTGCGCTGCAGGGGTATATAAAGGTGAACCCGAAAACAGCCCGAGGAAAGTCGCTTAGATTAGTCTGCTTCGATTGCGTTTGACGCACTTCCGAGGATAGAGGTCGCGCGCTTTCTGGCTAATTAAGAAGCTTCAAGAACATCAAAACATACGACCGTTTTACGCTTGTCTCTGTGAAATTTGAGATTGATATCTGCTGGCTCAGGACCATGGTCAACGTGGTACAGGAAATCGTGCAGAGCTGCACTTTGCTCATGTCTTGTTACTCCGAACAAATGTAAGCTTTGTGTATAGTTCATACAGCAAGATGTCTGGAGATCTGGAGATCTGGATGTCTGGAGATCAGAAGTAAGTGGGCAGGTTTAGCGAAACACGATCCCCATCCTTGAAAGAAGATCCCGATTCTCTAACTGCAAGTCCAGTCTGACAATCACTGGGTAAGATTCTGTATACGAGAATTTTTAGCATGAATTAGGAGGTGCGCACGCAGGGGCAAAGTGCTCAATCCTCCTCGGTCCCTTAGTATCTCTTTTAGCACTAGACTGGGAGAAGTCTCTCTTTTCCTCGAAGTTCCATGGTGAAGAATGCAAAGAAGAACGCAATAGAATTGAGCGGTCGTGAGCGTTTGAGCCCCAAGGATTTCCGAGCAAAAGATAGACTGCTCGCAGTCTATTTTAGCACTTAAGCCTCTTGAGTTTGGTCAGCAGTAACAAAAAGGCTGGTAGACTATCTGATAAAAATCAGTTCTTTTACCCTTCTACTTTTTAAAGCGGCAAAGCACGACGAACTAATTCAGTCCAAAAATGCGATCTACACTTTATTCTGACTTGTATCATAGGCTTGTGTAGTGCTTAGCCGAATGAAAACTGCTCCATTCAAAAACAGTTTTTCAGGCCAAGAGAAATAAATCGGTTGCATTGCCAGCAAGTGACACTGGAAATGATCGTTACAGCTTCTAAGACGGAAACGGCTGTTCATTACTGATCCGAAAAGGGTGGAAATTATGAAGCCGGAAGAAAACCGAGACTCAGATTTTGCAGATTACTGTCAGTAGGTTCAGTAGCAAGTGGGTAATCCCTCACGTTCTCTTTGATCCAGTTATATCATATATATGAATTCTTGGCGCGAAACGTATTTTGCTTTCTCGTGCACCGATCTCTGCTATGATAGGGCGCCTTCACATGACCTCAGGTAGCCATATTGGTGTTCCAAAACAATGAAACGGCGGCCATCAGTAGTGTACCAAACCAATCTTGTGGGAGTTGAAATCTTTTCTTATTTAATTTAAACACTTTCTTTTGTTCCAATAAATTTATGTGGCTTCTAGCCACGTGAGTGAAAACGCTCTATTCTTAGATTAACATCGTTAAATTGCATTGGATAATAACCAAATGATTGTTATCGTGAAAAGTTTGACTTTATAATCTTTTATTTGCGTCAATGCAAAAAATTAATGATAAAATGTGATATTTTTCGGTCAACAACTTAAACAAGCCGTCCATGATAAGCTGCATATATATCCGGTATAATAGAGAAAAGCGTTGTGTTTATTTATTGTTTACAAACAAGATGTTATTTATTAGTTGCCTCTGTGGGCGAAGGCATGTTATGTCGCTGGTTCCGATATTGAATAAGTGATTGCTTACGCAATTCCGTTTGATCTTCGTGTCTTTCTAATCGCCTTAGCGCACATGAAGAGTTGTTTAATTAATTTCCCTTTAAATTCACTCCGAAAACCAAAACGCCTTAGTTGTCGTGATAAAGAACAGGTGTTTGAGAACATTGACGCGTTATTTGTAGCGGAAAGAAGAAATTTGTTAGAAGTCACCCTCTGGTTAAGTGGTTCAATCTGTTTTGATTTACCGAGGGAACCGTGCTAGTCATGTTTGAGCCGAGTGTCACTGATTAGAGCACAAAAAAACAAACAAACAACACACACAATTAGGAAAAATGCGCGGCTTTTTTGGCCAAACAGGGCTAAGCCAAAACTGGAAATAGACCGCGGCGAAATAACGAGACCTAGGATCCAGGCATCCAGGCAAGGAATGTTCCAAAATTGAAAGAGCTCGAGTCTCCCAGATTTTTTCCATGTGAGATTAACTTGGCCTCGTGACTCTTAGTTTTTAACAAAACTTGACCAGTATTTGAAGTTTTCCCTTAGTTTTTAGGAAGTCCAGGGTCTTTCTATTCTCGCAACCAGACAAAAATGTTGCAACTGAGGCCCGTTTCAAACGCCGAACTTTACATGTGCCGAATCTAATGCAAATGAGCGAAAACAATAGATTTTTCTCATTTGCATTAGATTCGGCACATGTAAGGTTCGACGTTTGAAACGGGCCTGATTCTCGCTCCAATCGGGAACCTTAATTGAGGCAGTGCAAAGTAGTTTCTCGTAGAACAGAGCTGACACTTAACCCTGTGGGAAGCTGAGTTACCGGTGAGCCTAAACCACAGCATTTGTCTTCGTCAAGTGTATTCTAAGGCAAGAACACTTTTTCCCCTGTCAAATATGGAATCATCCTTATTGCATTCAGTCAGATGATCCACACAAATGGATGTTTTGATAACCCAGTCACGCTCATCAAAGTTGCGCGATCTTATACGTTACATGAAAAGATTAATTGTTAACTAAGGTATTAATTTCTTAATACCTCAAGCATTAAAAAATCTTTCCAAAAAAGCGTTAAAAAGAAAACTCAAGCAAATTTTACTCAACATTTTAGTTTTACAAGACTCTTATATAGATTTATCTGAGATTATACAAAATGGAAAGTCCTTGTAATACTTCTCCTAATCTGTCTTCTTCCAAATAATATAAACAGTAGCTGTACCTTTAATATTTTAAATTAGGTCAATGAAACGTTTTTTTTTTCCTTGTCATTATGTAACACTGTCTT
This sequence comes from Micromussa lordhowensis, assembly GCA_964020085.1. Taxonomy (NCBI): domain Eukaryota; kingdom Metazoa; phylum Cnidaria; class Anthozoa; order Scleractinia; family Lobophylliidae; genus Micromussa; species Micromussa lordhowensis. The sequence continues at coordinate 20,309,595 of OZ026608.1, forward strand.
TTTCCCTTCACCTTTATTAGTTAACTTCTGTTTTCGTACATTTTTGTAATTCGGCTATTAAGACATGGCCCGCCTAGATAAGCTAGTTGCGGACATGCCCTTTTTTGTAAAATTTAATTTGAAATTCAAAAACTCATTAATAATTCATAAGCACATGAGCCTATCAGAGACGTCAAATTGATCACGTGCATGAACCTTTATACCTGGTAAAAATGAGAACGACTACCATGATCTTTATATAAAGATCACACGTAATCTTTATATAAAGATCTCCGTGTGATCTTTATATAAAGATCTCAATCAATTGTTCTCAATGCACGCGTTTTCTCGGGTTTTCGAAGCCGCAGAAGAATTCGCATGTACGTGTTTTCTCGGGTTTTTGAAACAATAGAAAAATTCGCAGGTAGGTGTTATCGCGGATTTTTGAAGCTGTTCAAAACACTCGCAGCACGTGTTTTATCGGGTTTAAAAACACTCGGCTACGCCTCGTGTTTTTAAACCCGATAAAACACTGCTGCTCGTGTTTTAAACAGTACATAATAAATTGTATAGAGTGTATAGAATTGGGCACCAACCCGCAACAATCTTTCCAAAAACCATCATTTTATTTACAAGTTACAAATTCTACTGACCTTCGCGGACTACAAGTCAAGGCTTAAAGATAGCTAAACTACAAGTTTATACATAAATACGAATGGGGTCTTTGTACAAGGGTTGCAGCTCTCTGATCGAGCGTAGAAGGTTTTGCTTATCAGGGACACCTGATGGGGCGTTCATGAAGTACATATATACAGCGGCACGTGGTTCTGGGCAAACGTTGGTTTGCTTCCAAAAACAGAGCAGCTCTTTTCTGTTGTTTGTTCCTTTGTTTGTTTGTTTCCTTGTGCGAGTTGGCTTTCCTTCTGACTCTGTACTCAGCTGGTTCCATGTCTCATTTTCAGTCCACCTAACCAACATTTCCCTTCCTTGTTCTCTTTACACGTCTACGAAGGCATCTTCTTTATCAACGTCATGTTCACCGTCATAAAACTCTCCATCAAATCTGTGCCAAGAGAGAGAAGCGTGGTGATTAGCAAGACACTTTATATCCCAGGATACTTTAAGTGCCACTAGAACTATAACAAACGAAAAGGCCGGAATTGTAGTCTTACTGTTCCCAGGTACAAACGTTGTCTAGTGCACGTTGGAGGCTGCGAGGCCGAGTCGTTAGGGCGCCGGACTTGAGATCCGGAGACCGTGAGTTCAAGTCCCACTCTGATTACTGAGCTGGAGTTGTTTCTCGGTAGACCCTAGTTCAACTCCTCTGTCATGTTTGTAAATAGCCAACTGGTCTGCCTTCCCCCAGTTGGGGTTTTTAGGCATATTATGTTTACTTGAATATGTCTGTGAACTATCTAGATGTAGCTAAGCGCATTGAACACCGTAAACATTCAACAACAACAACAACATTCAAGGGAAATGAAATGGCTTATTGCTATCTCGTGAGGTCGAGCCTAAAGATGTTTTGTGAAGGATGCATTGCCAATAGACGATACACTTTATCCCCCTTCCGCTCTCCTGTGTCCCCCTCCCCTTCCCTTCCTCTGCCTTCCCCTCCTTACCTTGAGTCCTCGTCCTGTCTGGCGTCAGGGTCTTCTTGATCTTCCATGGCCTCCAAGCACATAAAATCCGGGGGCACCTCTTGCATCTGTACACTGGGGGCCCCTGTCAGGCATTTGATATTTTCGATAACAGTGTGCTTTATATGGTCCAAGTACTGCGAATGGAAAAACGAAGAGGAAAAGCTAGTTAACCTGGGAGTATCGTAAAAGGTAGAAGTTCACAAAGACGTCCATACTAAAGAAACGAAACGTGCAAGTGTTTGAGCCTACATTGGGACGAGGATAGCCACACGCACAGAGGGGAGCCACTACATTGTTATGGGTACAGTTGACTATCTTAGAGCTGCACGTGTACATGTATGTGCCCAAACCACCCCCCTCCCCTCCCCATAACATACCCCTCCCTTTGGTCGTACCCCTCCCCTTGCCCATAACATACTACAAATACTCTAGGTCGTAATTAATTAGTAACTTTTTAGCCATGTATATTTTTTGTTGTTTGTAATTTTTAGTTATTTGGAAATTCTGGTCGATATACCATTTATTGTATAAAACTCCAAATAAACAGGTCTGTCTGTACTACAATGATAGCCATCGTGCGTGCAAAGGAAAAAACGAGCGTGAAACCATTGACACGTGAATGTCAGTCGACCACTATAAATTTCGACAGGAAAATATGTAATTATAAACAATTCACGTCCAATGTCACAAACTTCTTTACGACCTGCAGTTTCCCAGCAAGTAGTCGAGATAGTTATGTACTCTGTCTTATGGTGGCTTAATAGAAGAGGTTGTTCCAGCTTAATGCGCACGCTTGCATTCAATCTTCTGTTTCACGATTGGCACGTACCTGTTTTGTGTTCTGATTCTCTATCCTGGCCGCGATGTCAGGATACAGCGAGAAGTCTGGGGCGAAATACTCCAAGTAATCTGTTTGGAGCATAGAATGTATGGTAAGTTTCCAAGTTCCGAGCAATATTCAAATACATACATGTACGCAGCTATATGTACATCATGGATGGTGCCCCTTCACTGGTTGCAAATTTTCCCGCGCTTGGCGGTGGTAACATTGTTTTACAGCAAACTGATGACAAGTTCTGATTGGTTCATTGTCGGACTAGATTTGTTGTGATTTGCTGGTTCAGGAACTGTTGCTTTGGTTTTATGAAGGTTCGGGGCGTTTTACTATTCAACCAAAAATTCCGCAAATTTCTTTGAAATGTTTCCAGAAAATACGGAAATTGTTGAATTTTCAAAAACCGAACCATTGCACTGAAAATTCCGAAAAATTCGGGGACGAAAGTTAAATGGAACGGAAATTTCTGGTAAGAAGTTTCTGAAAGTTTCGATAAACCTTGCAAGGTTGACTTCTTTTCCGGAAATCACTGTTCTAATTTTCACTAGAAATTTCCGGAAATTCAAACCGGAATTTTTCATGGAATGGATAGCTCCCGTTTGGTTAGTTCTTTCGCTTAGTTACAAACACCAATAAATTGCAGATATATTTACCGTTATAAGGAATTTCACTTGAGATTTCTTGATCCACTAACAGAGATGTTTCGTACGCCCTAAAGAAAACAAAAAAAAAACAAAAACAAAACACAAAAATGGCGTCATAGCGTGTGCAGAATATTCAATTTTTTAACGTTTTATTCTATCACAACTTTTTATCTTTCGAAGACAGTAGACTGGCTGTTGAAAGCTCGTATTTTTACCAGAGAACGCTTTATCCAGTTTCATTCTGACAAATCGTGGTAACGGATCCTGCAAATTTCTAAGTGTGTGTGGTGTTCTCAACAAATAAGATAGGGAGTTGTTTTTACGTGTAGAATTAGCGATGACAACGTTTTTCCTTTTCGTAAAAGAGGAAGAAGAGCTGATTTCTTCAGCGCTTTTGCTTGAAATATACTCCAATAAGTTCCCTTTAATTTAATTGATGCAGAACCAAAAAATCAGAAATCGATTCTTAAACTATTGTGTTTGTTCGATCTCAATTTTGTTTACAGTTAGTCGCTCTATTTTTAAGTACCCTTAGTGCCTTTGCCAGGGGTAGGGGAGGGGGTGGAATTCTAAAGTTTTGAATTGTCTGATACACAACTCAGGGTTCGAAAAAAACTTGAATTCCAGCTTGCCCTTGAGACAAGTAGCCCTTGAATTTTGCTTGTCCCGTACAAGTCTTAGTTTCCTCTTTTAATGACTCAGTTGGCAGACGACTTGCCTGATCCCTTGCCCATTGGGCAAGTAGGAGTGAAAAGTTATTTGCCCAGAAGGAGAATCTACTTGTCCCAGACAACGGACGGCACTTTTTTCGAGCCCTGACAACTTACCAGCACCGTGCAACATTCTTAATAGTGTATCCTCCTCCACCAAGAACTAGCATGGGAAGGTTGAAGGTCTTCGCGTATTGCACGCACTCACTGTAAAAGATAACAACACACAACTTAACCCCTTATGAATCTTACAGTCCAATCATCAACTGTAGCCTATGAACAGGCTCCGACTGGAAGGAACTGACTGCGGCTGGAAAGGCCGGGAAGGAACTGGTTTACAGTGAAGTGGCCGAGGGAGGAATGGGGAGGGTTCATTCTTCTCCTTTCTTCCTAATTTTTTCTCCTGTCCTCAGCTAGGGAACCTGTTCACAGGCTACATCAACTACGTCTGCTTCCACAATATGTCTAAAGGTTGCAAAAGATGCGGAGGTACATACATACTTACATACATACAACCTTAATTTATACACAATAAAAAAATTTCAAAGCTTATAAGCTTGTGGGTTGTGTACTAAACAGAACAAAAAGATATGAATGCTAATAATAATAATTAAGAAGCTACAAATAAGGGATAAAAATCGTTCTTAGGTAATGAACAACAGTTTAAAGTGAGGAGAAGGCCCTCGTTCAGAAGATTCTTACCCGTGTCCTTTAATACTGAGGTTAAAACAGCCAAGCCTGTCGCAGCCAAGTGAGTCAGCTCCACACTGAAAACAAAAAACGGCAAGAGAAATTAAATACAAAAAAGTGTGATCATCTAAAATCTCTTGTATCTCTCATTGGTTACAAACAGCAAAAGAAATCAGAATTAAAATTTGTGCTTGACACTGACTCTTGTTAACATTAGAAGCACGAGTCAACAAGAGTCAGTGTCAAGCACAGATTTTAATTCTGATGTCCATCCCTGACTGCAATTTTAGTATTTTCAGTTTATCAAAAGAAATGTCAACAAGTACTTCAATGTAATTATACCAATCTGAATCTTGATAGGCAGTGGCAGATCTGAAGGGTCCGACCAAGGGAGCCTACCCTCCCCTCCCCCCACCTTTCCTCAGAAGAAAAATTTACGAAATCTGTAAAAGGAACTGGTGCTTTGGACAAAAAGAATGAAGGAGTTACAAGGTCTTTGGTATGGGATCGCAGCAAATCTAAGCTTACACATGTATATGTATGTCTTTAAAACAAGAAGTCGTCATTCAGAAGACCTTTTAAAGCAAAAATGAGTTCCGAGTTTTATTGCTACAAAGAAGTGAAGATAATAAGAGAGACATGAGTAACTAATAGTCTAGCTCCGATTATAAAGCTGACCTGTAAAACAATGCAGCTGGGCTGATAGTGGTTCACTACAGTCTGCATTATGGGCTTGAAGAGGTTAGCATAACCTGAGGACAGAAAAAAATGTACATGTAGATACAATTCTAAGATGTATGAAAACAGCAGCTTCACAAAGCATACTCAAAACTATGGAATCTCTTTTGTGGGGCATCATTATAAAGTAATGGAATGAAAAGACAGGGCTTCCGGAATTATGCGCCGATGCGAAATCGCATAATTCAGCTCTGAGCGCATAATTCGCATAATTCCGAAAAAACGCATAATGGCACATAATGTTGGAAAATTTCGTAAAATCTGTTTATAAGCTATGCTTTTTTCATACCTTGAGAGATGCATGGAATATTTTTTCCCATAAATACGGTAAATTTTCAGAGCAAATCAGTGCTCCAAGCTCACGTTTTTCAGAAGTCGCCTTTTCGCGACCTCCCTCTGTAAAATTACGATAACTTTGGTCACCAAATTCAAATCGTTTTCAAAGAAGGACACTTTGTGCCACTTTGCATGGGCTTAGTACCACTGACCAGAACGAGCCCACATTGAAATCGTTCGAAGAACGTTCCGACGATGAACAGTCTTATTTACCGTTAAGGAAAGTAAATAAAAGAAAAAAGAAACAGGTAAGAAAGACAAGCATACAAAAAATATTGCGCAATTCGCATAATTCACGCATAATTCGCCAAAAAATAGTGCATAATTTGCTGGAAAAAACGCAGTCCCGGAAGCCCTGCAAAGAGAGGTTACATTACTGTATGATGTATAATTCCAATGTTTCCTTGTGATTAGAACCTACCTTGATCATCTATTCCATCCCTCAGAGGAACATTAAGTGAATAAAATCTTCCATTTTCAACTCCTAATTCAAACATGTCCCCTGCAAATATAAACAATGGTTACTATTGGTTAACTTATTTACTAACCAAAAAATATATCATAATATTGAGGATATTCCTCTCAGAAAACAAGAAAGAATTTTGCACAGTGTGGTCATTCAATTAATGACATTCAGATCCCAAATGTACAAGGTATCCACTAGTTGTTCTAGTTCGCTAGCCTGCAAACACAGACAGATTTCCAGCTTTCATTTCATGCCGCCAAAAATTACCATCTGTGAAAACGACTCTATGAGAGATTTCCTTGACGTCATTTTCTTTGGCTCAATCACAACTGGGTTTGCAAAAGTCCATGACTAAACATGCGTGTCTTCCATGAAGCACACAAGTACATGTAAAAGAAAATGAAGGAAGATGTGAGGTCTTGAGTGGAGTCTGCATTACCAAAAGCTTGCAACAAATCTAAAATCCATAAGGTTTATTAGCATGCCTGCAGATTTTTGCAACTGACCACTGCTGATTTTCCCTGCTCACCATTTTAAAGCCTAATCTGCTTTCTGACTCAAAGATGGTTCACGCTTGCCTGGTTAAAATGATGGCCCTTGCAAACTCAAAATACCCCTAGCCTATAGACTATTTAATATGAGTTCTTATCAATACCTTCTAACACATTAATCAAGTCTAAAAATCATGACAGGCCTCAACTACTGAGCTTGGACCAGTGACGTGAAATCTTTACCTGTTCCTGGGAAGAACTGATTGCCAAACTTGTGAAAGGACAGCGTCATAACACGGTCAGTCAAGTAAAACGCTTCCTGTAATTGCACCGGCATCATTCAGTTTACACACTTATAAATAGATACACTGTGAATACAGTAAGATCCAACATACATGTATGCAAACACTCATTAGTAACTTGTTCAAACCTCAAATGTTTAATTGCAAACATGTCAGATCAAAACAATTGATGTAATTTAATTAATTACCTGAACTCCATCACCATGGTGAATGTCAATATCAATATACAGCACACGAGAATGATATCTGAATTTAAAAAAATAAATCAGTCACAAAGCTTTTCCCTGTAAATCACTATAATTATAACTAAATAAATACATGTACAATGTTATATTTTATAAATTGTGTATTGCCATTGTCAATGTTATTATTTCATTTAAGGAGGCCCACAAATTTAATCCAGAGTTACAACTTACTTTAAAAGTTCCAGTATTGCAACTACAATGTCATTCACATAACAGAATCCTGAAGCCTGGTGAAATAATGCAGTTTTTATATCTCAGTGACACAAACATTTGGACATGTGGTCATTCACATACACAGTTCAAGTTATGGAAACTCGAGATACACTGCAACTAGAACTGGCTCATATGACAAGCTATGGTTTTTTTAATGTGTGCTATGTGGGATTAACAAAGACTTGATAAACTAAATATAAACTTGATAAACTGTATCTGTATATGTGTGACAGTGAATGACTTACCTCACATTTCTTTGCATGGTGTAGCCCTCCTGCCCAGTTGACAGCAATGTCACATACCTTTCAACCAAACAAAAAAGGGACAATTCTAACTTCCTCATTCATTATAATAGAACTTCAAGACGCAGATCAACCACTGAATGAATCACTGTGTGCACAAGACCGTACAAAATTAAGGCAATTATGATAATGTTCTTTGTAACATATCCACTGATTATTGCAAACAAGCATGCATGAATTGCAACGAAATACATACCCCTTGATTAAGCCTCACAGCACCCTCCAATGATGCACCCGTGTAAATCGAACAAAAGTCAAACAGGCCGGAAAACACTGGACTACAAAAAAATTGGACTCACAGTTAATGTCAGTTAATACAGACATGCATTCAAATAAACTGCTTGGATACTAATAAGACCCTTTTACAATAGTCATTTTGAATTTAACAGACCATTGGTCTAAAATTGGTTGTCAAGAATACATGTAGTACACCATAGAAAAGAAAAAGGGGGTATGTTTCTAAAGAAACTGTGATGCTGTGTCGGTGGGGAGTATTACAAGATACATTTAGTTTTATCAACTGGTTTGATCACGAGTTGTCATTATTATCAACTCAGCTGATAAAACCAAATTATCAAAGGAAGGAAAAGGCTGCTGCAGTCTTGGCCAACATAAATGAACATGTTGTATATACTGCATGTATACAATGAATAAATATTGCAAGCCAACATTTTTTCATTCTCATCATAATGACAAACTTATTTTCCCTCCAGTAATGTAAACATTAGTATTTAATGATAGTCATAACCAACAACTCACCAGTCTTCTCCAACATTAAAATTATTCACCACTTTGTTTTGTCCTATTGTGTTTTGTGGTGTTACCCTAGTGAGTAGAAAAATATCTTCGAGTTAGATTACTTTAACACTTGACTAACTTATAGTATGTAACATTCAATGTGTAACTTACATACATGTAAAACTACATGTAAATGTAGCTTAGAACAATTTTGATGCTTTTAAAAGGATAACAATGTATGTTCTAAACCTCTAAATTTCAGCTAAAGTTGTATACACGTATATGTTGAAATTCATGTTTTGTAGAACGTTATATATACACTGTAATGCGATTTTCAATGTTTGCAAATGCCAGCAGTATCTTAATCAATTGGCATTTAAGCTGGCCATGGAGTAAAACATTTTCAATTTGTTATGGCCTACCAAATAGCCAATATACTGGTTAAACCTCTCTTTTGAGGGCACACTGGGGTAGATTGAAACAGCCAATGACATGGACATTATAGAGACATAATTTTAAATTAGTGTGTACGAGTATGGGTTGGTGCAATGTCAGAACAAAAACCCTGGCTATTGTAAAGTGTTGCAGAGAGCTGGCCCCTGGTGATGGTTTGACTGAATTACTTGTACATGTAACTCTACAGTGTAAATGAGACATGCCAGGCTTCTTATGTCGAAAGTACATGTAATATAAAATTCTAGAGCAGACATTTTTTCATCCTACAGTACATGTACCTTCTCAGAAACTGTATATAATCATTAGAATGAAATCTGCACATGTCGTGGTATGTCGCCCTGTAAGGCTTGTACACCTGTACCAGAAAAAAATGATTCACTGTAAATCCATGTTAATTACAAGTGTTCTTTCAAATGTACATGTAGATCATAATAGCATGAGCACTTTAAAACTTCAAAAACTCTTTCTCAGATCCTTGAGGGTATAAATATTAAAAGGCAATAACACATTTTCACATTTTAAATTTTGAGACTTCAAAGTGTTATAAACACAAGCATGTCACGTATAAAAAAGAGCAAACCGGTCCTTCAAGACTTTCTTAGCCTTGCAAAACATCTGGTCCTGCAAGACTCCAAGATAGCTTTGTGAAAAAAAATCGAGACTACAAGAGGCACATACATGTATATAACCACTAAAAAAACGAGACTGCAAGAGCCGTGAAACTCAACAAACATTTGGTCAGACCTACATGTACATGTATGGTTTTTGAAGAACCATCAGATTCACCACCCCTACAAATGTACAACACTTGTCTTTGTATAATATACAAAGCAGCTTCTTACCTCCATTTTCTTGTGAAGATCATAGTTGAACACAAGGTTATGTGTTAATGTGAGTCTGTGGGGTTTCATTGGATGGTTTAGGCCTAAAAAATAGAAATACACATGTCATTTTAATAATATAACACAGGGACAGATTCTGACAGATCATTTCTTGGTTGTTTGTAGGGTAGGGGTACATGTCCCAATGTACTTAATTTTCACAGCTTCAGAAATAATTTAGAATGCAATCAGTTTACAATGCTTCAAACGTAATGCTAAAACGTAATGTTAGTAAACAGGACATCTTGTGTATTTTAACCCTACTAACAAAAATTACATGTAAGTCTCACTTTTTTCTTCAAGGCTTTCATCCTGATTTGGCAGTAGATTTGAAGCTTAAGCTTATTGCAGAAAAAAATCCACGTTAACTACTGTACAAAGCACCCTCCAATAGAAGACAGACAAGTTGCTAAGAACGTCCTCATGGGTATTATACAGAAAAACGAAGGCAATTTCAATTAAGCTAAGTTAAACTTCCAAGCTTCCAAATACTCACCATAATGGAAATTTCCAACGTCCTCGTCGTAAAAATAGGCCACTCGTTTCTTCGACATTGTAGCTCGTCCATTAATTTTAAGTTCACTTCAATCATAGCTCCGGAATCAAACGAAATAAAGTCCCTGTAACTCTCATTTTCAACACATTGTCATTGTTCGTGCGGTCCGCCATATTGTATGACGTCACTGAGAATAGGACCCAGTCTCACACAGCTAAAGTCGTTTCCAGGCTCTCTGTCTTCCTCCAAAACAATTCAAAATGGCGGGATGACGCATTTGGAGAACACTTTGAGTTTGTTCACGATATGGATGCAGATGATAGCTTAAAGGTAGGTTTTTGTTTACCGGGCCGGTTGCTGACATTGATTTTAAGGGCTATAGTACAAAAATTGTTTTCATGTAAGTAGATGGAATATAAAATTTTAACTTGCAATTGCCCGTATTAAAATGCTAAAATTGGTGAAAATGCTTGTCTTGTGTAAGCTGCTTTCTAGTCAGTGAAAACCCCCCTTGTCCCCACCCGCCCCCTCAGACTCTGGACAGACGGGGGCATAGACAATTTTGTGTGGAAAAATTGTCCCCTGGGGGTGTGGGATTGAAAAATGTTTAGTCTGCACTTGGGAATTGAGTGCACCAAATGACACAGCTAGTAACTGATAGGTACTACATAATATACTTCACTTGGTTATAAGATGCACCCTTAAATTTTAAACATAATAGACCTTTTTACCAATTGATTGGCCGTTTTGAATTCCATTGTTTCAAATAGCAATTGTGGGATGCTCAGGGTGGCAAATAAATACTATTATTATTCAGCAAATTGTAACACTATCCAAATATGGTCATGATGCTCTCGATATCTGTCATCCGTAGGTAACAGATATCCGGCGGTATACGTAGCTTCGTATGTGGGAAGAAAAGGTCAAGTGAGAAAATGTCGACAGAGAGATTTAAAAATGTTAGGCTGTTTTGTTATCAATTTGTTGAATAATAAAACAATTACCCTGCTCAATCTCGCGTACCGTAATATTGTCTGATTTTAGCCGACAAGGCCATAGGCCTCGTCGGCTAAGTATCAGACGATATTCCGCGCGATCTCACAGGATAATTGTTAAATATTTCTTCCTGAGCATCCCTTAATAGCTATTTGAAACAGTGGAATTAAGAATGGCTGCTGTATCAGTAAAAAGGGATGTTGAATCCAGATTGATTAATTAATCAAGTACCAGACTTTTTTGATCATGTTCTCCTTTATCACAACAATATGCTTCCAAATTTGCTAAATACGGTCCTTTCTTGTAAACAAAAGCAAAAAAGTCACACTTCCTAATAACATACAAATTTACTCAAGCTATTCCTCTGAGGAAACAGTTCTTTTAAGTTATGAATACAGCTTGTATGAAAATCTAACCATCATTAAAATTTGTCATATTCCAGTGCTAATGTCACAAAAGCAGTCCTTCAGTCTTGACGCACCAGCAAAGAAATTCTTTGCCTGCCAGTTATTACGCTGTTCATCAAGTGTCAAGGCTGCCACAGACCTCTGGATGTACAGTGACAGCAATCGCAAAATTTTTTTTAGTCAAGTCTGGGTGCAGGGTATTGTGGTTCTGGTCTCAGAAGATGGTGATGACCTTTTTCTTGATGACGGTACAGGAATAATTGAAGCGAATGGCATAACCAAGATTGTGAAAGATCTGTTCATTCAAAAAGGTGATTATAGATTTTCTCTAACTTTTGACTTAAGTGAGGCAGTGCTTTCAATGAGATTTGAAGTAGGTGGCTTCCTCAGAACAGCACCCGCCAGAGTAATATGAGAAGCCCAGGAGAATTTCTCTCTGGAAAATTTTTAAAAGTTAAATATAACTGTCGACTTTCAACAGAATACCCGCCAGAGCTGTTGTCGTTTTTTTTTTTCACATTTGGCAAAGTTTTTAACATCAAATTAATGCAGAAAAGATTTCTTGTCTTATTTATAGTATAAATTTTGCTAAGCCCTGCTATTCCTTTGTTGATTTTGAGTCTCCGAACATTGATTGTTATATGTCTGTCTTATAGGAATGTATATGATGGTTGCTGGGCAACTGAGGTTAGTTGGCACTCAAGATCAAACACAGTGTCCTTGCATCAAGGTGCTCAAGATTGCTGACCTCAGCAATTATCCACACAGTGAAGCACTGTGGATGATGGAAGTCATTGATGCTCAATCACAAAAGAACACATAACACAATATTTATTTGTCCGTCCATTTTATTGTGTAAATGTTTATCGAGTAGAAGCAGTTGAAGACTGAGTTACCTCAAATTTCTTTATTCTTAAATGACATAATCGGCAAGAACTTCACCATTTTTTTTGCGTCAAAGTCTATTTTAAACCCCGTGACGCACGTCCAAATGATGAATTCTCGTTCGGCAACGCCCATCAGACGTTTTGTGTCATTGTAATGGTGAAACACGCAAAATTATCTTAAAAAATCCTATTTTTGGATAACCGTGACAATATGCTCTAAAGGGGAATTTTCACTTTTGCGCAATAAAATAAAGTGGAGGAAATTCAGGGATGGCTTGAACGTCTTCAACGTGGTTCAAATATTTCGCAGTGTACTGCTAGCCGTCTACACCTTTGTACTTAATTACTTGCAAAAAATTTCGGACGATTTTAATTTCGGACAAAAAATGTCCGAAACTAAAACTGCCCGAAATTTTTAACTGTCCGGAATTTTTAGCGTCCGAAATATTTACAGTACAGTATAATACTTTGAAGTAGCTCCAAAGCGCTTAGTTTCCTTTATGCCGGACTTTATGGAGTGAATTCTAGTTGAGACACGACTTGAAAGAATTTGTGTTATTTTCTCGTCGGTGTACTCGTAAAACCTTGACGGTGCAGTGAAACTATCATCTTTTGGTGTTGTATCCGTCTAAATCGTGTTTTATAGGCGTAAATTTACCTTAGTTATGTTTCAGTTTTAACTGTCCGAAATTGTTGTCCGAAATTTGTCCGAAATGAGTTGAGAAGTGTCCGAAATTTTTTGCAAGTGATATACGCGTAAAGCCAATCCAATTCGTATTGAGACAGTAAACAACTTGTTTAACATCAAGTACCAGTCACGGGCTCCTGCAAGTACCCTTTTAGAGAGGCTTTTAAGTTGCTATGCTTTGCAATATCAAATTTCGAGCCGTTTGTGGTTGTCTGTCACTAAGGGACACTAGGGGCGTTACATATCAATCTGAAAGGGATTTCTTTAGACACTCTGTTGTAGTAACGATTCACCTTTCAACTCTTTACCGCTGTGAGTTATAATATCATGGAGGAACGCCGCTGCAGGAGCAGTTCTAGCGCCTCCAGTTTGTTCATCCCAGCGCCAAAAATTCCGCCACACAAAGGGAACTTTGTGATGACTTATTTCTCCTGCCCGGTTGGAAACCTTGAACAAGCCGCGTCTTCTTCGACTCATTCCTCTCGGCCAAGACCGGCCACCATCACCGAAAACACATACAAGATGACGCCAGACAAAAGATTTAGCGCCGCAGAAGTTAAAAGCATCATCCAGCAACATCTACAGTCGCTAGAATCGCAAACATACGATCCCAAGCTGTGTAGAGAGCTGGCCAAGGGAATGTCGAACTCGATTATGAGCGATCTGAAGATGCTGGGGTATTCTCGATTGAAGTTTGTCTGCTCTGTGACTATTGGGCAAATCAGGGGACAAGATGTTAGAATAGCAAGCCGTTCTATTTGGGACACTGAGCGGGATACATTTGTATCGGAGAGTTTCAAGAACGAGACATTGTTTGCTGTTTGTGTTGTGTTTGGAGTATATCACGAGTAGAATGAAATCAGCTTTCTGAAATTTCAAGAATTTTATTTTTTATAAGAACGTTTATTTCCGATTTACTTATTCCACGAGAAGAACCTCACGGAGAAAGTCTTGATTCATTGTATTTATTGCTTACAGAGAGTAAAAAGCGTGCACGTTTTCAAACATTGATGAGAAGATAAATGTATTGTGTTACGCTTTCGCATACTGCGAGTTCCGGTTCACGTGAGAGGTCGAACGAATTTTTCCGACCCGCTGGTCAGACTCTATATAAAGGATATATCTATGTTCCAGTTCAGTTTATACATTACTGGGTAAATAAGGTAAACTATATTGCTCTCATGTGAATAAAACTGTTGATGATTTCAAGTGATTAACACCTTGAACGAAAGTGTGTTTTGTATAACCTCTGAACTCCCATTAAAATTGTCATTATGTTTTTGCGGTTATATTGATTTTAAGAAATAGAAAACAGTCTTCTTGTATCTCTTGAGTTAAGAAAACACGAGTGGCAGTTTGGTAGAATGTGATGAAATGCTGTAGGGAAACGAGCCGCAGGCGAGGACTTCCACTCATTTCACAACATCACATTTTCTGTGGCAAAAAAATCACTGCTTTTCAAAGGCACCGTCCACACGTATCCGTGAATTTTTGAATCCGCAACTTTTTCTCTCCAGATACGGTTTCTGGATCCGGATGTTTTTGAATCCGCTCTCCAGAGTGGAAAAAAAAATCCGCAACGAATCCGATAAGGTGTTGACAGTGAATCCGAAAACTTTAGAATCCGATGACATAGCAAAATCGCGCCCAGTCTCTTACCGAACAATAAACCAATATGGCGGGACAACGTGTAGGTCTAGTTTCTCTAAAGTGAATCCGGATACCATCGGATGCGTGTGGACAGGCGAATTCGATTTGAACGCGCTACCTGTGGACGGGGAAATTTTTGAATCTGAAAAGAAAAAGTTGCGGATTCAAAATATCCAGATACGTGTGGAAGGGGACAAAGACCTCTTGCACCGTGGGGCCTGGGTACCAGATCGACAGACAGCATATATAGCGATTTTACTCGTGTCCCGTACTGAATCAAAATTAATTCACCTAATAAAATATCCAAAATTTACACTCTGCTTTGAGTCTTAATTACTTGTCACTAGAAGTAAAATTCAAACTTATCATCGTCACTTCAACTGCTGTACTGTGAATATAAAACAATACAATTACAGTCTTTCCATGCTTTTGTTTCTATTTTGTTTTGTAATATTGTAATATGACTGCATTACTGCGAGATACTAATTGCATGTTATAAGTTACCCTGCTAGCAGAGCCGCTTCGATCTTTCCTCTATCTAGGAAAGATCGAAGCGGCTCTGCTAGCAGGGTATGGGTAAATAGATCTCTTTACGGTGGCCAATTCACATTATCAACTCAGTTGATAAAACCAAATTATCTAGGGGTAAGTAGGTCTGGTAGTGGAAGTGTAGTTTCAAGTGTAGTATTGCCAAATTTAATGTAACATTGTAAACAAGAGACCACCTCATTTTCTCATTTTCTCTTGTTGTAAATCATTAATAAAATTTGAAAAAGCAAACAAAACAATCAGTACAATTACGCATGTGCTGTTTTCATTGAGCTGAAAACAACTAAGTGAACGACTACTGTCAATTTCAGTTTCAACCATCGATTTTAATATTTCATCAAAACATAATTGGGATAAAGCACGGAAAGTCACGGATTTATTGGCTGCCTTTAATTTTTCATTTCTTCAAATACACTGTTTTTTTAAACTAAGATTATTGTTTTTTCGGCCCAGGCTGAATTTTCTGATCAGTTTCTGGCGATTTTAGGTTGATAATATTCTTGTTAACATTCTTAGATTATAGCGTATCTTTTATAATGCCTGATATGACACAACTTCTTGCAAAAATATTATTAGCATCAAACATACGGCTAGACCGCTGTTTTTGTTGTTTTTTTGGCTAGTTTTGCAGTTTACAGAAGGAAGAATTTCATCTGATTTGGTTAAAAACATATAATTATATTGCCGGTATTTAAAAATTTTTTAACACAAATTTATTTTTTTCTAAATCTCAGCCTCGACAAAGCAGGCTTACAATTTTGCAAATTCCAGCCTCGATATTCTTAAAATATATAGTAGGTAAAGTCAAGTTAGAAATCGAACATGGATTTCGAAAAAGTTATTCTTTCTTTTTAATGAAATTCTCGCCGGTTTCCGTAAAGTTTTGGCCAAACGGACTCGCAAGTAAAAGTTGAAAGCTTGGGTCTACTGGCGACTTCGTTTAACCAGGCCTTGTGTGCACTTGCGATGACATGCATGTGTGACTTGCGTTCACTTTGGTCAAGATCAAATTTGCAAGCAAGTCGATGCGCGTTTTTCACCGTTGGGCCACCCAAGCCAAGTCAACGCAAGTTGAGTGACGCCCATTCGTTGTTATAACGACCCATTAGCCAATTAAATACAGGATATGATAACTTGCGTGTACCTTGGAGGGAACTTGCTAGTCCGTTTGGCCACGCATGCAACCGTGCGCTAATCTCCACGCAACTTCAACTTGCGGCTACTTGCAAGTTCTTTTGGCCAGGAAGAAAGCCGATTTTGTTCAGTTGATTGAAAATGGTAATTTTAGTCTCAGATATCTGATGCACATGTAGTGATCCCTTGTTGTTACCTATAAAGGGTGCTATGTGAGCATCATTTCGATACAACTATGCATCTATTAGAATTTAAGTGTTGTAACTAAGTGCATCACTAGATTTCCTAGGTGACAACTAAAAAATTTTCAGTCTTCTCCCATCGACTTAGTAGACTCTGGTGAAAGACTCCATTTTAGTAAGTCATATTTGCAATGTTAACCGAACTAGATAACAGAACTGCCAACGATTCCACGGCAACAACTTGTGAAATTGTACCTTTCCGAAAGTCTTCACTTCTATATTTGACATCAGCTCGAGTGTTTTTTTTTTGTACTAAGTGGCTTTAAATTGCCACATTTAAATTTCATCTGTTTCGAACGACAGTCAGTGTCGTTCAAAACGTTTTCAAGTTAAAGGTTATCTGCCAGGCAACAGCTTGAAAATCTGTTTTGTCTTCCCCAGCTTTGTCTTCTTTTGTTAAAATTACGAAGTTTAACTTCAATTTTCATGCACAACATTTAAATTTTGGGGTAAGAAATTCCAGAATGGCTGTTCACTTCTACGCTCTCTTTAGACTCTCTCTGGCAAGTCATTGATCCTTGGTTGAAACTGATATAACGAGTAATAATTCCTAATTTAAAAGCTCGGCGTTATCATTTTTGGTAAATGAGTAAATATCCAAATAAGATCAATTAAGACGCCTACCTTGTTAAATACAACTTAAGTTCCCGCCACACCACGCCGGAAGAATTCAAAAAGCGCAATATTCACCGGTCATTTTGGATTTGTGTTTGAGGAAAACTCGGTCAGGGAAATCACCTGATTATCGTGACTCTATCTTTTTCAAAAACTCCGTTTTCGAAATGCTTTCCGTCTACACTAAAGCGGAAAAGCTGGCATTCAAACTCCTATGGTGTGAAGAGCGTTTTCGAAAAGCTCCGTTTTCGTGACGGATTAGTGTGGACGGTAGGCCTAACCGTAGAAATAAAGCTGCGTTTTCAAACTTTCTTTAGCATAGTGTGTACGCTGCATATAAGACGCCGTTTAGGCGGGGTCCTTGTAGCATTATACGCTTGATAATAGCACCTTTAACCGAAGTCTTGAGCTATATATCGATTTCATACCCAATCATATCTTAATGGATTGAGCGCGCAAGCTGCATTCAGTTTACCACAGACACCAAACTAATAACGAGGGTTTAGGTTTTCAAGGAAGAGCGACTTTAAAGGGAACGATCTAAAAAGAAGACTCCGATATACACAGTAAGTAATATTTGTACATAAATTTGCAACATTAACTGAACTACTAGTCATACATTTTCACTCCCTCGATTCCGTACACAAATTAACTCCTTTTTGAAAGCCAAACAACGAGGCTGTATAACATACCTTATTCTACAAAGAAACCGAACCGATAAAAGTCGCATTTGTTTAACATTCTCCCACAAATAGATAAATTAATCTTGGAAATGTACTCGACGTACTTTTCGAGTCGATATGAAGCTGCGAAAAGTCTTTTTCGGAGTGAAATTTCGATACAACTGGCCGGAGCTTTCTTGAACTGCGTATCTGCTGTGATATTTTAAATTCTACATGCATTATGTTTGATGTTTCAGAGAAGATTAATCAATCGTCTCTGAAAGGGGAGTGTAAAATTTAAATCTTAGTTCTTACCATGTCTTCAGTCTCAACATTGTTATTGAAAATGGGCGGGTATCTGACATCCCCCCAGGTTTACATAACGACGGAAGGATATGTATTCATCAATCGTCAGATCCATGTATCTTCAGTGATTTCGACGGAATAGAAAGGTTGCAGGAGGGTTTAAACTTTGGATTGACGACGCTCGGTTTCTCATTTACCTGAAGTCTCTGTACAGTGTAACTCGCCAGAAAGCGTTGAGCAGTCAACTATCCACTTAAGAGAATATTTTCTCTTACGAGGTAGAAACGTTTACAGAAATCACGCAAACCTTATTTGTAGTCGAGCGAAGCCGCAACGAAACACTTTACTGAATCGGCTCGCCACAAGCAAAACTTGGCCGCTCGCCTTCCATTAGAGTTCATTAGTCGTGACAGCGAATGACTAATATCACACATTTCAAACTTTACTTTCGGTAACCATGACATGTTTATTAAACCAGGACCCCACAGTTAACGTTCTGTGATTTTCTCTTCGGCTATCCAAACTAGCAGTTTCACTGACTCCCCGCAAGCACACAAAGAGACGTCCTGATAGATAGCTTGCAGCCGGTCTTTTTTTCTCAGTGCCCAAGGCTGTTTATTGTGAGACCACGAACCCCTACAAATAAGGAATGGACTAGAGGACTCTTTAAATTTTGAAACCCTCAATCAGACCAGCAACGGAGTAGCTGATTGATCAGTTCATACTCGCTCCATACTCTGTGCCTGATTTCGGGAGAAAAACAGACTGTAAGCAGCCAGGTGCCCCGAGAGACTATTGTACCACTCGTGACGTCATCACATTTCACGACAAAAGATCGTTTTGATAATAAACGGATCAAGGGAGAAAAAACTCAGCAAAAAATCATCTAAACACCTTCATTCTCATAAAGGCGGGCTGACAAATCGCAGCGTGAAAATCAGACGTGCTTGAGATATTTCATGTGGTATTTTTCGAAGTATTGTTAACGATCACTTGGTGAATTTCGCTTGGAGTTAGTTTTATTAAAAGTTGGCGTAAAGTACAATATAATTTTGGTTGCTTCGCTGTCTGTAGTTTAAGCCTTTCTACAAATATCTAATAAAATCGTTTGAATATCTTTTCGGAAATTTTCACAAAATTTTCTAAATATCACAAAAAATTTCCTAAATGTCTCAAAAACATCTTCTATTTTTGTTTTAAAAATAAACTTTGTTTGAATCACTTAGACCAAAATTTTTAGTTGAAGGAGTAGAAAAAGAAGATTCAGGCCTGTACTTTTTGTTTCCATTCGCCATTGGAATATATTTAAGTGAGAAACCGCTGAACTTGATTGTTTCTGGCACAGAATACAGAAAACTCAGAAAGACATCCCTAAATTTTCTAAATATTTTTTCTTATCTCGGAGACTTCTAAATGTCCTGCCCCCCAAAAATACCCGGATAGTTGTAGACAGGGCTATTTGTTGTTCGTTCCGCAACATTGAAAATTAGTAATTGTAAAAATGTATGCTGTTTTCAATAGTCCACAGTGCTGCGAAGAATACACCAGACGATTCATATCTGATCAGCGAGCAAGAATCACTTAAGAATACAATGAGCAGATATCTTATTCTGTTTGCTGCTATCTTCTTTTGGACCGCCATCGCTTGTAAGATCGTAGTTAATTACAACTTGAACATTATTCTTGTAATGTTAATACAAAGTCAGCCCAGCCTCTATTGCACCAGGGACGGGTGGGTTGGGGCTCGTTTTAACACGCCTCGTTATGACATCGTAATGCCATTAAATCCACCATTTTGGTGACCTTTTTTTTCAAAGTTTATTACTAGTGCTTCTCCGACGGCTATATGCGTCGTATTTTCAACTCTGTTGTCCTCCTATTATCGTCTATGTCCAATATACACGATCGAGTACTGGCGAATCGCCACGATTCGGTTCGCAATTTCGTACCATCCGTACAGAAGCAACAAAATATTCGATTCTAAGTTTCGATAATGGCATGCATTTGACGAATCGATCCTCAAGGGATCGACGACTGCAGTCAACATTTGTAGCAATCTTTAGCCTGTTCCAGGCGCTCGGTTGTTAGGGGCGAGCCAGAGAAAAAACAAGGGGGGACTTTCTCGCCATAGTCCTCCCTCGTTTTTTCTCTCGCTCACCGTCTCTTCTGCCCAGTTACAGAGAGCCTGCAATAGGCTAACCAGTCGTCAGCTGCTTCTTCCTCCATTTAACGGATAACTTGTTTGTTCACAGACCCTCTATTTTGCCTTGAGTTTGTCGAGATCGCAAGCTTAGCAAAATATTAACCCGGCCAAAACGCAAGAGAGGGAGGGTTGGGGAAAATAACTCGTAGTAAGTAAATAAACGTATGTGCGGGATAGACTAACGGATAATAGATCAAAGACTGCATCTGACCATGGGTACGCATGCGTGACGAATCGTATCGTTAAGTAGACGAATTGTACCCGTTTGCGTGTATTGGACAACCCTCTCTCTTGTCGGTGTTTGAAAATGTGGTGAGATCCATCTCTCGTGTTTGATATATTACTTGACGCGAGGAACCTTATGTACGTTTCATCTCGTACGTTTACAGTTCAACCGGACAACCCACCGCCCCCAGCTCATGGCAGCGTAGACTGCTTCACATGGGACTACCAAGTATGTGTAATCACGTGTGATGAAGGATATCTACCGGAAAGACCACATGCTCAGGCGTACCTGTACAATCACACCGCTAACCAGTGGATTTCTAACCCTCCGGGATACGAATATCCCTGGGCTAACTGTGTCGAGATCTGTAAAGACTAAGTAGGTAAGCAGACAGCAGTTAAATTACAGCTAGAATAGGAAGAAACCGTCTCGTTGTAGACTTCAGTAACTGCAATATGCCTCTAACCTCGCCATCACTTTTCTCAACGAATTTCTAAGTGTGTGTTACCTATTCGATTTCAGGATGCCTTGGATCTATCAATTGAAGAATTCAGCGATCATCCAAGTATTACATCAATTTCTTTACAAGATTTTAATTTTGGCCTTTTCTTTTCAGCCCGTTAGTGTTGAATACATAGGGAAACTACTCAGTGAGCTCAAGATAAATAAATCTTGTGGTCCTGATAACATCCCTCCTAAAATACTCAGATTATCTGTGCCTACAATTAATGAACCTTTAACTAAACTGATTAACTACTGTATAACGGAGTCTTCTTGGCCTTTGGACTGGAAACGAAGTCATATTACCCCTGTTTATAAAAAAGATGATGCCTCATCTGTAAAGAACTACAGACCAATCAGCATTCTTTCTGCCATCCCAAAGTTATTAGAAAGAGTTATGTACGACCAACTTTATGATGTCTTCAAGTCCAAATTTTCCTTAAATATGTCTGGGTTTTTGAGAGGTCATTCATGTCTCTGACTGGAGACTGGCTCTTGACTCCAAGAAAATAACTGGATCTATTGCTATCGACCTTTCCAAAGCGTTCGATTCCATCTGCCATAATTTACTTCTGGCTAAACTGCGAGCCTATGGCCTTAATGATGATGCTATTGCTTTCCTGCAATCAAACTTGATTGATCGTCAGCAGAGAGTCAAGTTCCATGGGAAATTTTCTGAATGGTGCCCAGTCAAATGCGGTGTACCTCAAGGTAGTCTGCTAGGCCCCTTGTTATTCAACATTTTTCTAAACGACCTAAATTTTGCTGGGCAAATCTCATCTTTGCGTCTATATGCAGATGATACCACAACTTATGCATCTGATCGTAATATCATCGCCTTAGAAATCGCGCTAAACCAGGACCTTAACATTCTGGTCACCTGGTTTTCTCATAATTATCTGACTGTCAACAGTCTCAAAACTCAAGGTATGTTACTTGGGAGTCACACCCATGTACCTGAATTTTTTATTGGTGATATACTAAGGTTGAATTGACTAACTCTCTTAAAATTCTTGGGGTGACTATTGATAATAAATTGACTTTCTGTGAACATATATCCAACATGCTCAAGAAAGTCTATGCCAAGATTGGTGTTCTAAGACGTCTCAAAAGACTGATGCCTCACAGAGTGTCCCTATCACTTTACAAGGCCTACCTGCTTCCTCATTTGGAATACTGCAGTCCCTTACTTATTGGAATAAATAAAACTATGAACTCTAAATTAGAGTCAGCCAACAAATTTGCACTTAAAACTCTATTAAATCTAGGTAACAATCTTGACTATGATTCTATATTATCTTTGAGTGATATGCAGTCTCTTGAACACAGACGCTATTATAGTTCTCTTGCCTTATTATATAATTGCATGAACACTAACGGTCCGCGATATATCAAAAACTTTTTTCAGTTTCGTTATACTAAATATAATTTAAGAAGCAAGGGCATTAATCTGGAACTATCTGGCTACAATAATAAATTCTTCCATAACTCGTTTACATATATAGAGTAAGTCGCCTCTGGAATAAATTGCCTGTACATATTAAAACATCTAGTACATTTAGTGACTTCACTCGTAAACTAAAAGCTTTTGATTTTAGCAAATTAGGGCCTAGCTGTCATTGTAATTCTTGTATATAGTTTTATTTCCATTAGTTTTCTAATAGTATATGTAATTTTTATCCTGTCTAGTTTTTTACTCGTAGCTGTTTTTTTTTTTATAATCTAATTATATATTTTACATAGTTTTAATTATAGATATAGTCATACGTTTTAAACATGAGCCTCTGGCTCGGGCAACTGGGTAACCATGCCTCACGTATTGACATTAAACTTGATTGATTGATTGATAAGAATTTACTGGCTTACGCGCAGAAAAAAGGGTGCTCACAACATTACGCCCGCGAAGTCCGTTTCTAAAGTATTTTTTAAAAATGTTTCTGGTCCGGAAATGATCTCTCCGCGAGTCAGGCTTAGCATTTTCTCCGTCTCTGTACTCATTTGTACTCACTGAAGATGGATGGTCGGCCGAGACATCGTTGTCTCCGTTATCAACGACATCGTTGTCTCCGTTATCAACGCATTTCGAGGTACATACAGCCAGGCGTTCATCGCTACGAACTCAGCGGCTCCAAACTTGAAACTTGGGTTATAAAAGGTCATGTTTGTAGCGTGCGGTCTAATTGTCTCATCCTGACGTTTGTTTTATTCACAGAGCAACAATTAACCCTGGCATTTTTGGACTAGCCCATCCTAACGTTTCTCCCTAACAACCTGAACACCTTGGGTAACAGTGAAATGAGGCATAATAGCTTTTTCTGCTTGTTTGATTTATTCCACAGGTCCCAAAGTAGAACTCAAGCACAGTGATACGAAAGATGAAAACGATGTCAGAACACTTCTCAAACTCATTAATAATTCATCAAGCTAAAACAAAGAAAATCACAACCGTGAAGGAGGTTTTGATACCCGGTCTTAATTAGCATAGATTTTGACGATTTTACCTCTCGATTTTCTCCTTAGTTTTCGCTTCGATTGAGAAGATATATCAAACACTCGAGACAGTGTTTCATCGGCTATCCAAACACCTCGAATTTCGTCAAAAATACTCCGCTGCGCGTCGTATTTTCAACTCTCTTCTCGGTGTTTGGATATCCCGATGAAACACTGTCGCTCGTGTTTGATATATTACATAAAACTAGAAACAGGGGTATAAATGAAACACATAATATATTCCATAAATAGTGGATAATAAAGGAAAGATGTAATAAATTATATCGAGTATAGGGTGTTGTTGCTTATCCTAGCAAAGAGAGCAAACTCAAACTTTTGCCACCTACGTTTTTGTTATTTTCCAGCACTTTCCGCTGAAACTCTACGAATGGTTCTCTCGCTTATCACGCCATTTCAGGGAAAGGGGTGGGGAGAAGGGAGTGGGGAGAAGTTTCCCCGCCGCTTCAGTTTATCCAAGGACCCGGGGATTAGGCTGAGGGAGGGAGATGACTCCTGATATTTCAGGCGCCGTCCACACCACGCCGTAGAAATTTGAAAACGCAGCTCTATTTCTACTGTTAGGCCTACCGTCCACACTAATCTCTGTCACGAAAACGAAGCTTTTCGAAAACGCTCTTTAAACCGTAGGAATCTGAAAGCGTCGGCTTTTTGTTCTGGTGTAGATGGAAAACATTTTGAAAACTGCCTTTTTTCGAAAATGATGGTGTCACGGCGCGAATCATGTGAGTTCCGTGATCGAGTTTATCTTAAAATCCAAAATGACTGGTGACTGTTGCGTTTTCAAATTCCTACGGAGTGAGGACCGAAAACATTTCATGCGTTTTCAGAGTGAAACCTCCGTTTCGAATTCCTCTGGCGTGGATGGCGCCTCAGCCTATATGCTATCCGCGGAATGGATGTGCTATTGCGTGAATGGACATGTACCGGAGTAGCCACATGCCTCTGATGACTAAACTTACGACCCCTATACTGACCAATGGGAAACTCAATGCAATCCATGTTTTCAGGATTAGCGTTAATATTTAGTTAGGGCTTAGAAGTTAATTACAACCTTTAGAAACTGACTCATTCAAAGCTAAAGGTAAAAATAAGCTGAAAATGCACGTTCTAGACTAGACCATTTTGCTCGGGCATTAATTTTTTATTGGGTTCAAGTTGCCAGAATATCGAGAAACGCGAAGCTTGGCATGAGTTCGAGAGGAAGCTACTCATTTATTTCGCAAGATTAACGTGTTCCATGCTCAAGGAATTTTCAGTTGTAAACGGAAGGACAGAGGTAGGGGTTTTGACCCACTGCGGCTCAGTTCAAATTGCAATTTACATTCTGATGAAAATTACTATGGCCATCTATAAGCTCCTGTTATAAATTGAAGTTTTACGTTGCTTAGATTGCGTTTCTTCTCCAGATCCTTTACCACCTCTCGTGTAGCAATTCTTGCAAGGGACATTATCCCACACGCTGACCAAGCTCGAAGTTTATTCCAATAAACCAATGACGGTGCTCACAGCCTCTCTTCGGTGCTCATAGCCTCACTTTGGCTTTCATGGCCTCTCTTTGGGGCTCACAGCCTCACTTTGGCGCTTAAAGCCTCACTTTTTCGCGCATAGTCTCTAGTTTCTAAAGGTTAGCTAGACCCAGGTTCCATTCAGATGTTTCAGAATTTTTCCATTTCTTGTCTCAGACATTTTGAAACGTTCAAGTTGTTTGCGATGCTTTAGTCGCAGTTGTTGATACTTTAACGCAAATCGTTGATAAAAGTCCTCCACTATTTGTTGCAGCTCTAATTTCACCTTGATGTATTCTCTTGTGCGTCTTCTCGTTATTACTAGAAGCGTTTGACAAAAAACAAATAGCACTGTTTATTGGAATTGTCATAAACATTTCAATGCAGGTAGTAATGCAGTCATAAATTAAAGGTGTCCTATCCAAGGGGTGTGGTAGACGCGGTGGCCTCGTGGTTAGTGCACTCGACTCCGGAGTGAGCAGTTCGTGTTCGAGCCCTGGCCGGGGACAGTGTGTTGTATTCTTGGGCAAGTCACTTAACTCTCACAGTGCCTCTCTCCACCCAGGTGTACAAATGGGTACCGGCGAATTTAAGGTGGGGGTAACCCTGCGGTGGACTAGCATCCCATCCAGGGGGGAGTAGAAATACTCCTAGTCGGCTTATGTTATTGAACCCGGTATAAGCTCCGGCCTGATGAGCCACTTGGCTCGTATGCAGACTCTACCCTTTACCTATCCAAGGGGCAACTCCCATGTAAAAAGGACGGGGGGTACTCGTCCCAAATTTTGAAAAGAACCCCTAAGAGGTACCAAGATACTGTTTTGTGAACCTGACTTGAAATTTTCTTTCACCCCATATGAAGTACCAATTCTAAAACTACACATTAGCTGACACTAACTTTTTTCGGCTCAATACCCTAAAAGCTACCGCAAAAGCCTCCGCTGGGAGGTGAGACGAGCTACCCCCCCCCCCCCCGTCATGCATTTTGTGTTACCTTAGATTTCCTTGTTCCACCCTAAAACCACACAACATACTCTGAAAAAGCTTAACATTCGCGAAGGGCCCTAGAATTTTGTGGCAATACCTTGGATCTCGTATCTTCGTTTCTGCATTCCTTTATACCACGAGTGATACACCATGCCTATAAAGACAGCCACGCAGAGAAGAGCCAGCAAAACAAAGATAGTCACGCGATAGATAGCTGTGCCTGGATCCAGGAGAGGTATCTTGTTTGATTGTATACTTTGGTTTGGGATCTCCTAATGGTGAGAAAGATTAACATGTCTTGACGTTAGTTGAGTTTTGAATAAACATTGGACAATTGGATATTGGACGAGAAGAAGAACAACAAGAACAAGAACAAGAACAACAAGTTAACAAGAAGTGGAGGAAGAACAGGAGGGGGTGGAGAGAGTCAGAAGGAAGGAGAGGGCATGGGGATGAGTGAGGTAGTGAAGGGATAAAGTCCGATTACAATCTAACAATCTTTTGCTGTTGAATTCTCCTCGGGGTGTTTGTTTAAACTGATATTTTCCATTTTGAAAACAAGAACTGAAACACACAACGGACAAGCTTTTCCTACCTCCTCGTTGTTTTGGTTTGTTTTCTGCAGTATATCCGTGACAACCGCGGTGCTCTTGTTCCCGATGTAATCCCGAAAATGCTGTTCCAGCTTTGCTGCATTGCCACTGATCACGACCCCAGAAGTGAACTCAAAAGGAATTATTTGACTAACCACCAACCAGGTGACGTTAAACAGATCATTTCTGTAATGTGCTGTGTATAGATCCACTAAGATTCCATCAACTTCACCATACTTCAGGGCATTAACAAGCCTCTCGAGGGTCGGGAACGTGCTGCCTTTGCAAGAAAAATAACCCTCTTAGCAAGTGGTACTGCACAAGATGTTTCAACAATATCTTTCACTCCTTATTTGTCTATTAAAATGTTGTCGTTGTTTTCGGGATTGTTCCGAGGTTCAAATGGTTTTTACAAATCTTACGTTTCTGACAGTTTTCAGCCGGCCTTCTATGGGAAGTAGAGATTTATGGACTATGGTGGACTAGTATTCTCTGGTTTGGAATTGTGATTGGAGACAAATTGTGAGAGGCTTAAAACTGAAATTGGTACCTTAAAGCAGCTCAGTCATGACATTCTGAGTTATTTTGGCCACGTACAAGATAAAATTTAAATTGAAGGAAACCTGAATGTAGGAAAATCCAGCACCATCTGACTTCTCAAACGTATTAATAATTAATCAAGTTAAAACAAAGAAAATCACAACTTAACCTTGAAGGAGATTTGGATACCCGGTCTTAATTTGATGATTTTACTTCTCCGTTTACTCCTTAGTTTTTGTTTCGATTGAGAAGATATATCAAACACGAGAGACAGTGTTTCATCGGCTATCCAAACACCTCGAATTCCATCAAAAAGACTCCGCTGCGCGTCGTATTTTCAGCTCTCTTCTCAGTGTCAGGATATCCCGATGAAACACTGTCTCTCGTGTTTGATATGTTAAAGAAACAACACGAGTCCGAGGATCCTGTGTTAAACTGAAAATGGCTGGTTTGCAGTGTCACTTATGGTGTTTGTGCATGGGGTAATTGTGCCTTGACATTTCAAAGAAAGATCGTAAATTTACAAAAACGGGCCTTACGCCTTATTTATTTTACTAAGTCTAAGGAACACGCCGTACCCTTTTTTCTCAAATCGAATTGCCTTCCCCTACCTAGCCTATTTTTCAGAGATTGTAGCTATTTATTGTATGCATCCTGTTGTATGATATCAACAGACAGACAGCGCCAGTTAGTATACTCAATCAGTTCGTTAAAACAAGTCAGATTCACAACTACAGAACAAGATCTGTCTCTAGCGAGTCGTTTTACGTTAAGTTCTCTAGAACCGATAAAATGTACGCCTTTTTCTCCAGAATCGGCGCCCAAATTTGGAACTCTATTCCTTATTCGATTAAAGTACTTAAACGTTCGTCCTTTCGTAAAAAGATAAAGGAATTATTACTAAATTTCTTGCGGTCTGAAGATGAATATGTTGAAGTCTCCTGTATTATTAAGTTATTTAATACTTTAGGTTAGCCTCTTTTCGTAAAGTTTTAATATATTTGTTTTTGTTTTATGTTACTCTATTCTATGTATTGTATAGCTAGTGTTTTCTCTTGTATTTGTAAAATGTCTTTAGATCTCCCCGCCTCGATTAGTTTTTAAGCTATTTGCGGGGGGAAACTTATGTAATTACTTACATTTGTAATCAATTAAATTTTGTTGTTGTTGTTGTTGTTGTCACGCCATCAGGCATAAAAATCGTAACCATTCAATAGATTAAGTTAAGAAGCTGGGATATGAAAGATGATTTATATAAAAACAACCTCGCCAATGTTTAGTACTGTGCAGTTATTCATTCGAGCGTTATTCAGAAATGTGTTTCCCCTAAATTTAAAGAGCTTTGCATGGAGACTCCATGTTGGTGCCCTTCGGAGGGGCAACATTGGAAAATGATGACGTCACATGAAAACCAAGAATAGAAGTTTACTAAGACGGGCAAAAAACAAACAGATAGTAATAAACCATGAAGTAACGAGAATGGTTGAGGATGGAGAAGATTAACACGGATTGCAAACGCCGAATTTGAAAAAATTGAGGCTAAATTTTTGAAGATGCTCTTTTAACCCCTTGCCAGATTGCCTACTTTAGCTAATTCCGAAACCGCCGCCTGGTTAGACCAGACCGGACCAACACTCAGGGTCTTAAAATAACTGAGGAGAATGTGCTGCCTTTGTAAATTCATCTGCAAATGGTTAGACGTTCAGGTCTTCTCTGATAAGGACATAAACCGTAGGCCCCGTCTCCTGCATCTTCAGTGTTACATGGTTAGCAGGGGACGTTAAAGAACCCACACACTTATTCAAAAGATTAGGGCACGTAGTTCCCGGTGTTGTGGTCTGGCCTTGTCTCATGGGTTGGTGTTTCACATAGGGTTAACCTCATTGCACCTTTCCCCCTTGGACAGAATTGTCCAAGAATTAAAGATGACTATGACTATGACTAATTCACTCTTATTTACCTCAAGTTGATAATCATTATACAGAAACAGCTTACATGGGATTGTCATCAACTTACTATCGCCTGCTTTGGATATAAATCTGATGAGAAGGTCATACTCCGGAAACTGAGCGAGTGATCCCACCTGGGCAAAACAGCGAAATGGTCGGTAACTGTTAATACTACGCACAATTATAAAAATCAACGTGAACAAAACTGAATAATTAATAATGATAATAATAATAACGATAACGATAACGATAACGATAACGATAATAATAATAATACCAAGGCTTCGTAGCAGCACGAAGTAAGATATCGCTTTGATGAACCATACGATGCTTTTGAAGTTCGTTTTTTAATGAAGACAAAACATGTTTCGTATGGAACATCATCTAGCGTCATTTGTACAATGGAAAAAAATTATGCAATAAATAGTGTGACAAAGTGAGATATTATATAATAAGAATAATTAAGGATTGTCTGTGTCCTTTGCGGTTGACTAGAGTAATTCCCTTGGTTTTGGTTTTACGGCTCGATTGAAAACCGCTCTGATAAAATGAATTATTAACTAATAAGTCTGACAGTCATTCAATTAAGTCAAACTACGATCAAAACTCAGACAACTGTTATTCTCACTTTCGACTCCATAGAGCATTTCTTTTTTTATGCACTGAGCAATTTGTCATCCCCTGTTCACCAGTCATAGTCAACGAGGAATTTGAGTAAGCCTAGAGAGACACTTTTGTTTTGAGTACAAAAAAAGAAATTCTAAGAAACTGCAAACAGAAATGCTGACCTTTTTTCCTCGGGCCACATGCAACTGCTTGTCAAGAATCCGCACAGACATGGAGGAAGTGATCGTGCTTACGAGAAGGGAAGACAAAACTATCCCGGTCAAAAACCACAAAATAGCGATTGAACGACCCAGAATTGTCTTCGGATATCTGTCCCCATACCTAGCAGAATAGAACAAGCAATAACTGATGACATTCTAGGTAAAACGCACTGAGGCAAGGAAACACTGATTTTATCAAAACACCGATAAAATTCTGAGGCCAAGAGAGCAGTTTGATGCTAAAGTTACACTTCAGAAAGGGTTTCCTTACCCCACTGTTGTCATGGTAACAAACGACCACCAAATCCCTTCCACTACTCCTTTATGAAACTTTTTTGTGTTGAATTGCTCACCATTAGATTCAGATTCCTGAAGAAGCAACAGTTATAAAGTAAGCCTCAAGACGTACATTTATAACCTGACGTGGAAAATCACGCATCTCCTACAAGTTAAGCCTGACTTTGTATCTTTTGCCTAGAGCGCATGATTTTTTACTTTATATAAATTAGAGAAATAACGATTTGCATGCATGTGCACATGTACGCGCACGCGTACTCCCACTCTCTGGTGCTCGCACTCAGGCACGCATGCTCAAACCGATTCACTTTTCAACAGACAGCCGCGATTTCCTGAAAGCACTCACCGCAAACCAAATGACAACCCCAGTTAAGACCGCCAGCACAATGCTGACTGCAAAGATAGGCCAGCCCGCCAACACAGAATGCCCCACATCTCGAGCATATCCTGAGGGTGTCTTCTTCCTCGTCATCAGAGCCACGCCAGGCACAGTGATGAGAGGGACGTACGGATGGAAGCCCCTGTAGGTTGTCTTCCCAATTGCTGACCTAACTGGGAAACGGAAGTCAACCTTAAAGCGGAGATCCGGCTCTGTGATACTTTCCGTTGTGTTGACAGTGTAACTTATGTTCCACGTCTTGTAGCTGTAACACGTGCCGCAGGAATCTTGAAGCATGTGCGCAAGTAGTTCTGGGATTAGACCACGAGGCTTACTGCGGCCTTGGATAACATATGGGGGACTGGGAACCCAGTTGGCAAGCATGAGGTGTGGACAGCGACAAGTTTCTGGAAAACAGAAAAGTGAAAACTGAACCAAATGATGAAAAACTGACAATCTGCTTAAAGTGAACGCATCCTTCGCAAATAAATAAGCTACAATTTTTAGCTAGAAGTAGCTACAAATTGAAGACATTCTAAAAGCCCAATCTAGCCCACAGCTAGGACTGTAGAGTGTAGAGGAAGGTAAAGGAGTATTTCTACAAACAAACATATTAGCGATAAAACTGCCCTATTTTACCTTTCATTACGTTGTTAATTAACCCTTTTAGTTACGTCTAGTGCACTTGTCTCTATTACCAGAGATCTGGCAAAGACTTATTCCCATATCTGTCCCAATTCAAACGATGTGTACAGAAGTCGCGCTTCTCCATACACAGTCTTGAATTAAAAAAAAAAGGAATTTAATATAAAAGTGAAGAATGATAGACCGTTATATACTTGCAAAAATGACTTTCTTGTTCTCCATCTTGTCATCTCTTGTCACAGGCTTCACAGTAATCTTATAAGTACTGTATGTCGCCAGATCTTTCAATGACACATGTTGCGAAGCCGCGCTAACGTTCACAGAAGACTGGGACGAGTTGGTGATATTCTGGCCAGCCATGTTGATTACTTCATAAGTCACGTGATAATGTGTTAATTGTTGTAGGACTCCATCACGTGGTTTGTCCCACGTGATTGTGATGTCGGTCGGGCTGCCATGATTAATGGCTTTCATTTTAGGAAACAAAGTTTCTGCAGTAGAACAATGAAACTGTTAACATGGCTAGGAAACGTAATGGCCTCTACAGGCTTCAGTTATATAAAATGAAAGGGATTTCGTAAGTTGAGGTATATGAAAGGGTAGGGAAATCTGTCATTAAATTCCAACGTGAACTGAATATAAAATAGTTGTTTTTTGAATAACATCTTCTCTAGCTATACTTGATGTTTTCCGGTAAGTTTAGTTCATTAACTTCATTCCGGCCGAGGGTTTAGAAAAGAGATGCAGTGTTCTTAAGAGGAAATGAATAATCGTGAATTTTACTTTCTTTTAAGAAATAAAAAAACATGTACCGTGTTTCTATCGAGTTATAGAAACACGAGTGGAAGTTTGTGAGAACGAGAAATGCTGTGGATACACGGGATGACATGTGACTGAGTGTTTTCGCAACTTGTTCAAGTTCTTTCACGAGTGTTTCTTCAACTCCATAGGAACACCGAGAACATGTTTTCTATTTCTTTAGCAAAATATCGCGACGAAAACAAGAAAAACAACTTGTTCACTTCGATAATCAAAAGGCAAATTCTCTTTGCTCGCGCCATCATAACGTCAACAGCTCGTGCTAGTTCTGTGTTTTATCAACTATAGAATTCAATCTGCGAACCACTTTGATCATAAACACGTGTTTTTTTCTATAGATTTCAATCCGCTTTTAATATTCAGTGTGACTCCACATTACTTGTGTCACCCATAACCTAGATGTCTGATCACCTTGCCAGCAACTACAATTACGGTATTTTGAAACTGAGAAAAGAGGCAGAGTAGGTGACTATGATTAAATGAAGGCAGACGAGGCATACGCTGAATTGCAGTTCTAAACAAGCATCTTATGCCCATACGACTGTGTTTTATCAGTAATAAGGCATCGATGAGCAAACCAATCAGCTCCTTAGATTTGCAGTGGACGTAAACGAGTGTCTTCTAACATCACTTCTCAAACTCATTAACAATTCAATTACATTTAAGGGGGTAAGTTTCTATAGAAACTGTGGTGCTGCGTCGGTGGGGAGTATTACGATACGACGAAGGGCTAACGCTCGAAACGTCAGCTTTCGAATCTCTTTACGGTGGCCAATTCACATTATTAACTCAGTTGATAAAACCAAATTATCTCATTAACAATTCATCAAGTTTGAACAAAGGAAATCACGACCGTGACGGTGTATAGATATATGATGTTAGTTAACATGTATTTTAACGGTTTTATTTCTCCGTTTTCTCTTTTGTTTTAGTTTAGATTGAGAAGACATATCAGACACTCAATACGGTGTTTGAATACAGTTCCAAACATCTTATTCATCGTATTTTCTACTTTCCTCTTGGTGTCTGGAAATATGAGTCAAACACGGTCTTTCGTGTTTGATATATTGCTTAAAAGTAACCCTTACTAACTCTTACCCTTGGACCAAGTCCAGCCCTCAATGCAGTCACTCCTCTTCCCATCTCCCTTACTTGTGAACGCCAGAAGTATCACACAGAATCTTGAGGCTGTCTTGGATTCTCTCAGCACTGTCATAGTCTGATTGACATGCGCAGTCTCAACTGACACCTTTACTGCGTCATCCATGTTTTCAAGTAATATCTTGTATCCAAGAACAATCCCATTCACGTGATCTAGAGGTACTGGTTGCCAGGTAACAGAGAATGACGTTGAATTTATCGGTGAGGTTGATATATTTATTGGCGCTCGGCTGGGGACTGGGAGAGAAATATGTTTAATCAGCTCTTTCGTTAACATATAATGTACAGCTTCAGTGTACATTTCCATGCCTTTACGGCGCATGTAATTCATTTGAATTAAGTCTGTAGCAATATTTGTTAGTTAATTTTACCATAATTCACCATAATATGACATCTCAGCGAAAAGATTACGTAAAGCTTTTTTCGCTTAGGTGATTTCCAGTTAATCAAATTTGATTTGTTCCGTTTAGTTGTCAGTGGTACAAAATTCTCAAAGAAGGCAATTTATCATGCTTTTTTTATATCAGCTGTGCCTCATGTTGATAAATAAATAAGTAGAGAACGAGAGGAAAACTAAATGCACCCTCCTGGTTACAGACTCGTTAATCAATTTGAGAGTTCACTTGTGTACAGTGACACAGATCAGTGATTGGACCCGATGAATGAATGGATGAAAACGTTATTTTGGGTGTCTATTTATTTAGCTAGAAGCTAATGGGGGACACTATACTAAAAAATATTTAATTGAATACTGTACAAAACAAACGCTTAAATTTGTTAAAAAGCTAAAACGTCTAAATATTTAAAAGAGTTGAAAGGTCAACTTTCCTTGTGTTTCTCTTAAACGAGTTCAGAGTTTCAATCATTCTTAAGTGTTTTGGCAGCTTGACTGAATGAGGGTCCCTTTAGCTTGTCTTTAACGACTATGTTTGAATAAAATCCCATTTCTTACTCCATGCCTAGACCAAATTGCGTCACGTTGTTATTGAACGATCATAATCACAACAGGAACAAAGAAAATTAAATGGACCATGCGTGTCTGTTATAGTAATCTGCTGTGCGAGGTGAGTGCAGGCGCAATGGATCAGGATGAGCAGTCGATCAGGATGCAAAATAGCGCCTGCGTTCAAATCGCTCAGCGGATTCTCCTAACCCCCCAAAACCCCTTTGCCTCTGCGGAGGAGGCCATTGATGTTTGATCTTACCGCCTTCCTCTGTCAGTATAAATTCGCATGAACTCTCTGGTCCATTTCCTTTTCTTGTGAAGCCCAACAACTTGACGCAATACCACGTAAACGGCATTACGTCTCGTAGGACTGCAACATATACGTCTTCGTCCTTTACAGTTGCGAAGCGTTGCCACTTGTCAGTGTCTGTATCACGTGGTTTATTTAAATTGCCAATTGCACTCATAGTCTTGAACGTCAGCCTGTATCCGAGGATGATGCCGTTCTGTTTTTGATCAGGAATCGGCTTCCATCTCACGGTGATAGCAAAATAGTCTGTGTTTTCTGCAGTGATATTCTGCGGTGACAGGCCTGGAACTGAAGGTATCAAAAGAATCGTTTAGCTGCTGAATTGCAAGGATAATTGGTTATAACTTCTCGAGCGGAGAAACCCTAAACTTGCTTCTATTGCGGATCTTATATAACAGATCAATCGCGTTGCCGCATCTCAATTTACGCCCAAGGCAATTTTAAAATTACTGTTGGTAGCGAAATTCCCGAGAATCAAGTTTCCCTACCCCGAAACTTAGCTCGATAATTTTCTTTTCTTTTCTGCGATGTCGTTGTGAAACGGGAGTACACTTGAATTTAAGATTTACAGAGTGCCCTAACTGTTTCCACTCAGTCATCGTCCTATAAAACTTCAAAAGATTTAATTTTGTTTCTTTTAGACCAGTGATCTTTTTTCGGCTGCGTGCATTGACAGCCGGTTTGAATATTCAAGTTATCCAGCTATACATTCCAGTTACCATTAACAATTCATCAAATTAAAACAATGAAAATCACAACCGTGAAGGAGGTTTGGATACCCGGTCTTTCTCCACTTACTCCTTAGTTTCAGTTTCGATTGAGAAGATATATCAACTCGAGACAGTGTTTCATTGGCTATCCAAACACCTCAAATTTCGTCAAAAATACTCAGCTGCGCTTTGTATTGTATAAAAACTCTCTTCTCGGTGTTTGGATATCCCATGAAATACTGTTTCTCCTGTTTGATTTATTACATGACATTTCAAATAAATCAATTCGCCTTACCATCATCCTCTGTAACAAAGTCATAGCAATCCTCTGCCCACACGCTTTCCAAAACGGTTAACGGTTCCACTGTCACACAGTAGTTAGTGAATGTATGTAAACCATCGAAAAGCAGTGAGCTGACGTTTGTGTTCACCAGTTTCACTCGACTGGTGTCTCTCTCGGACTTGAGACTGGCTCTGTACCCACTGAAATCCACCACAGATTCCGCTCTTTTGAGTGGTTGCCATCTTATCGCTGCTGTCGAGGTTGTCACATTATAGACCTCCACATGTAAAGAGGGAGCTTCCTCTAAGATCAGGAAGATATCTATTTAGCTTGCTAGACTGGTGTAATCTAGTCTGGCCTTCTCTAGAAAAGTATAGCTTAGTATAGTATAGTATATGCTATTCTACCCTAATCAAGCCTAGCTTACTCTAGACTAGTCAGCGCAACGTTTATCTACCTCTAGCCAACTCTAGTCTAGTCTATCATAGTCTATTCTGGTCTAGTCTAGTCTAGTCTAGTCTAGTCTAGAAAAGAGGGAGCTTCCTAAGATCAAGAAGATATATATTTTATAGCTATTTAGCATGCTAGACAAATACATCATAAGCTTAAGTATAAGATATATTTACCTTTAAGTGGTTGTCTGTATTGTCAATGAAAATATAGAACTGCACAGTATCCATAATCATAGGCACGCAATGCGTAGAAAGAGCTGTACATGGGGAGCTATATTTTCACTAATTAACTATTTCAACTTACTGTATGAGCCTTCGTGCTTTACGCATGTGCCATTAATAGGGTCCTCGTTTGTAGTGACAACAGTTTTTAGTCCCTCGCCACAAGTGACGCCACAGCGTCTCAGTAGAACACAGGTGGTCTGGACCGAGGAGCCTGAATAAATAAATATATTTTTACAATAAATAGATAAATTTACAATATTTAGAGAGAAAGCCACCTGACCTCTCAGGAAAATGGTCATGTTACATACATTTGAATGTTTCATGCGTTGGTATGTAAGACAAAACATCGCTCTCTGACAAAAATGTCAACTTTCTGGATTGAGACTCTAACAAGGCTTTGAGCTACGCAAAAGTAAATGAGATTTGACTCAAAGTCTACCACATGTGTATTTTCTGACGAACCTTACCAATCGTCACCCCTATTTATCTTGCTTTGGCCATACGAAGTTGGTAAAAACACCATTTACAAAGATCTGCAAAACGATACTAAGTCAGTTATCTTTACCTGGCGAGTAAAGAAACAAATATTCTTTGTCCAATGACCTTGTAGTGTTTGATCCGGGAAATTTGACATGAATGCGCACGTGATCATTTTCAACGTAGTTACTGTGTAAGGCCTCTATGTAATACAACTTTCCCTGCTCCAGTTGCTGCAAACAAGAAGTTTGCTGTGGATATCTTATTAAATGAAAAAGAAACAAGATTGTCAAAACATATTACCAAGGAAACGTCTTCCAAAAGAATGCAAAACTTTGAGCACAATACTTAGTCATTAGTCTAGTGTTATTAAAACTAACCTAGACTAGTCTGGTAGCTTAGTCTAGCCTGGTATAATCTAGTCTGGCCTTCTCTAGACTAGTATAGTATAGTATAGTATAGTATATTCTAATCAAGTCTAGCTTACTCTAGATTAGTCAACGCAACGTTTATCTACCTTTAGCCAACTCTAGTTTAGTCTATACTAGTCTATTCTGGTCTAGTCTAGTCTAGTCCGGTCTCGTCTACTCTAGTCTAGTCTAGAAAAGCAGAACTCGTCTTAATTAGCAAAATCTCTTTAACCATGCAGTGAAAATTCAAGACATGCGCAGCTCACCTGTCCCACTGGTCGTACCCAGTCCTATGCAGCTGATCAATCCGGATGATGTCTTTTTTGTTCACAGGCTTCTCGTCAACACTCAAATAGAACGCACACTCTGAGTCACAGGTGGCGTGAAAACCATAATTTCCACTCTCAGGAGGCACAAAGTAAGCTTGTAGTCTCTGCCCATAAAAGTTGTCGTCGTTTTTGGGCGGCGTGAAGGTTGGAATAGTTTGCACCGTTGTTGGCGTGTTTGGAAATCTTAGGTCTGACGTCAGATGCGTTAGAAACCAGCCCCCACTCAGTCCTCTCCAAATTTCTCGTCGAACTCCTCGATACTCTGGTTTGAGATGAAAACAATAGAAGAGCGTCATCCTAATTAATTTTATTGCAATTACAACAAAAACTAAAAAAAAATCCTTTATGCAATACTGATTTTAACACGGAAAATATTAGATCAGATACCTAGGGACTTCAGGCATTTAGAACATAATCACAAAAGTTTCGAATTCTACGAAAAATTTAGATTGTGTATATGCAGCTTACGGATCCCTGGAGTTCTCGTTTACAAACTTTCTCTGCGAGCTGCAGGCATTACCCTTACTCCGACAATATTTCAAGAACATGGAAAATTCCTGCTAACTAAGTTGTGAATAACCTCATGATTTTTTAGACGCTCTTACATTTTGGTTGCTGACTTGCGGTGCATCTCGATTTTATTTCTAAACGCCAAAGTCTCCTCACAAGCTTCGTTGTGGATGGCCCTATTTTTATCGATAATCTGGTAATTTTAATACCAAGTAGCAATATTTTTCTGAAACCAAATAGCCATATTTTTATAAAAGCAAATAGCCATCTTTTTATAAAAGCAGATAGCCATATTTTTCTAAAACAAAATAGCCATTTCCTAAGAATTTAGATACTTGTGACGTTTCGTCGCTATGCCGAGTGCATTTTCAAAATCTTTATCTAAAAGGAAAGTGAAATGTCATTGCCTTCGTTCTCTGAACAAATAAACATATTATAAGCATATCATAATTTTTTACCTTCAGGGATGCAGAAAGAGAAATCTGCAATCGTAAGCTGAGTTGCTGTAATCAGGAAAATACACTGAAAACAAAAGAAATGCAAATTATTAACTAAGAAGTTTCTATCGAGAAGAAAGAACTGAGGCCTGCTTTTCTTACTTGCAACGTCGAGGCTGGCATTTAGACTGATAAACTTTGTAAAAATCGAAACTAAAAACGCTGAAATTAAAAACTTCTATTTTTCTGGTATATATGCAAAGCTAAAAGCTAGAAAGAAAAATTGTTAGAAAACCGAACGCTTTCGACTTCTTGTCATCATATTGTCATCATATATTTCTCTTTAATGTCTGGCCAGGCACTGAGAAAGATCACATCTGGGCTATCGAATGCAATTATCTTTAGGATGGCGGATATCTCATGTAAAGCTCGTCATTATATGGGTGTTGAACCAAAGCAGCGGGATTTTTCCTATTGTATAATTTCAATTGCCAGTTCTCAAAATGTCACATCAAGAAATCAATATAAAATTTCTCCAGATGTCTTCATTCAAGCACACTTCCTATGAGCAAAATTAAATTTCGTTTTAGGGCCTTTTATACTTCCCTGAACAAAGGAATATTGATTGCACTTATTCTTAGATTCCGCATTGATAAAATATAAAAGGCAAGAAAATTCCAGCAGAGCAAGACAACCTCTTTTTCAGTCATAAACAGACTCTCGCTAAGCCCAAAATTACCAAACCATTTTTGCAATTAATAAAAGTAAAAACTAGACATTTGTGTTGTCGTACGCGTGTATCTCCGTGCTTTTATTGACGTGAGATGGAAACTTTTAATTAAATCAGTATGATATCGTGAAAAAAAATCTCAAGATTTCTCTCCCATTAGTTTTTGAATTGCATTTCCTTTATTGTTGATTGATTTTTCTGCAATTCTATAAGAGAAAGCTTCCTCGGTCTATGTTTATTTGTCTAAAGTAGATCGGTTCCGGTATTGTTCCTTTTACAGAATTTACTCAGTTATTACTTACAGGATAAGAATATTATTTTATGCCCAGTCCAGCTATAAATACCACTTTATCAGTGCAATCGAGACTCTAATTGCACGTTTTTTAATATTTTCGATGCAAGTTTTTCAATATTTTCGCAGCAACGTTGCCCAATATTATTAGGCAAAATCTGTGAACCTTACAAACCTTTGCACAAAAATCTCGATTTCCAGTGCAAGCGAAGTTTGTCCGACGATTATTTAGAACTAATGGGTACACGAAGTTCTTCTCTCCTACTCTTCCGAAATTTTCCGAGGAGGCGATCACTCTTCGAGAATCGTTCAAAGTTTTTCGAAGAGCTTTGAACAGAACCGAAGATGGTCGACGATTCCCGATCATTTTCTAATAAACCCGCTCGTTATCCCGTTTTGAACAGAAGGAAACAAACAACAACCAAATATAAAAACCTTATTCCTTTTCCGGAAAGCTGTCGATACCTTATGTCAGACATATTTACCTTGGTTCAAGGAAATATGAAACAGTGTGTGCATTATATTAGTTTTATTCCACGACATGGCAAAATGTATGTTTAATACTTTCAGAACAATTTGCGTGACCTACTTAGAATCGGCAATACATTAAAATATTCTTAATGATAATTTTGGCTGGGACTTTAACTATCAGAAGAAAAACAAGAAAAGTACACATAATTTCTTTCTAGAAATGTCACTGTTTCAATATGTCTGAATTAGTATTGATAGTGACATTTGAAATTGCACAACATCAATATCTGAACAAATGATTAATCGCAATAGTAATTTTAATAAAAAGTTGTAATATTTTTATCTGCAGTCCATTTAGCTTGTATTACTTTTTTTTGTTCAAGTTTGAACTGCAAACAGTGATAAAAAAGGAATATTCGGGTAGGAAATGTCAACGTACGTTTTTCCATTTCCGGCAAAACGTCAACTTTTACAGTCTTGATTGCTTGTAGTGTTTGTGTCTCATTTTGGGCTCGCGACAAAGCCCATATATTCAGTTACTTGCTCGTTTTTCTGTGGGGTTCAGCCACATTTAGGTCATTTCAGAAAAAAACAGTCACAAGGAAAGGAACCGACTCCATAGACTCAATAGAGCGATCTTTGCTGAAGCCACTGTTTACATTATTTTGTTTTCATTAACATACGACTTTGCACAGAGAAGACATCACGCTGGACACAAACTGACTTGAAATCAGTAAAGAGCTTGTGAGACTTAGTTACTGGTGAACGTTTTGGCTTTTCTGGATGTAATTTTTAAGGAGAAATTGGCTTTCAGAAACTGGAAAATTTCTGAGTGGCAAAAGCGGAAATTCCGGGTTTTGCATTCTTTGCAAAATTTTGAGTTTTTAAACCCGCGTTGCACAAAAAGTGTTCAATATGGCTCAGATTCTTTGGGACAGGCTAATCGTGTTACGTTCTTTTAATAGTTAGAATGAAATCTTTGAAGCTTGATCAGAAACTGAATCGCTTATGCTAATGAGGCAAATATAGAAAACAAAGATTCCCCTATAGAAACGGGCGAGCACGCACCGTTTACAAGGGTCTCTATAATTGGCCAAACGAGACAATGGGTAAACAACACAAACAATGCCCCTGGTCTTAACAACAAAAGAGGTGCAGATTAACAAGAACGAATCAAAATAGAGGTTGTAAAGAGGTGCAGGCCATCTCATAGAAACACACAACAAAGTCAATCTTTTGAAGTAATGATGCAACGAGCAATGAGAATTTAAAATTTGGTAATCGAAATAAACGAGTTAACGTTACTTTCCTACTAATTATTCCCGTAGCATTTTCTAAATTAAGTGAAATAAGTAAATGACACTCGAGAAAGTTTGGGAGAACTCGGAAAAGCTGTGGAAACACTCGCCTGCGATTCTGGTTCCCACAGCATTTCTAGTTCTCCCAAACTTCCATTCATGTTTCTATAACGGAATGAATCTCACAGCAAGCCTTATATTAAGGGAATCAAGTCGAGAATGGTGAATCATGAAACTATTCGCATAACGTTTCGGAGTTCGACGGTTGTAATTCGTCCTAATTAATCTTCTCCAATTTCAATCTTCCCTCATTACGCTTCGGGTGATTATTGCTTTGTGTACTATTTTTTGTCTTAAGTGAGATTGTACTGTATGGTTCCTTAGTTCGAATTGGACGATAATGAATGCTGAAAGTATTTTAGCGGAGAATAATATAAATTTCCAGTTCAACAAATTGCAACTATCTAACAGGTTTTAACGAGGTGAGGCGTGGTCGTACATATTACTTCTTCTTGCAGTCCTCTCTCGTTTTGGTCTTCGCAATTTTTTTAAAATCACTCAATGGTTAATGATTTCAATATTAGTATTTGCTTTTTCTTTGTTTCCTATATCTCCTCTGGGAGAATAGGGCCGTATTAGTATTTGCACCTATCCCATATTATAAACAATAGTTTGATAAGATATCTTTCATAAAAATCTAGAATAATAATTATCGAAGTATATTATCACCAAAGATAAATTCACTGTTATTGTGGAATTTCCTTACACATTTTCATATATTCAGTTGCAAGTAAACACAATTAGAGTTTCATTTTTGCAAAAATCTCTTTAAAAAATGCTTTTAGAATCATGAATCCATGCAACTCATCAACCATTGACTGATAATCAGAAAATCTTTTTTTGCAATTTGTAATTTTCCTTATTTTGTTTAACTTAGACAATTAACTACATACCCAACTAAAGAGAAT
This sequence comes from Micromussa lordhowensis, assembly GCA_964020085.1. Taxonomy (NCBI): domain Eukaryota; kingdom Metazoa; phylum Cnidaria; class Anthozoa; order Scleractinia; family Lobophylliidae; genus Micromussa; species Micromussa lordhowensis. The sequence goes on from OZ026608.1 coordinate 20,351,887, forward strand.
AGATGTCTGTTGAAATATATAGATACCGCCTCGGAATACTAATACAAAAGTTGAATATATAGAAAAGGAATCCGGCTGATTTTCTATTCAGTGCGACTGTGATGGTCTGCTGATTTTATTGTTGTTGTTGTTGATAATCTTCATTAGGGCTAATGAAAGTAAACTTCGATCATTATAATTGAAAAAACAGCAGACTGGAGCATTGTTAAAACCAGACAGGATAGAACAAGCCTCGGGGAAAAGTCCAGCTTTGCCTGAAAGCTTTTATTCCTACGCGAAAAGGTTGATATCAGATATAACAGAATTTCTTGATTGATGTTATTTTACTAAGGGCGTACGTAGCATTTTAAGATTTTAGAATCATTCAAACACATCAAATAAATAAATAGATGTTCTGAATATTTTTAGCAGCGTCATGCGAGCAGGTAAAAGTATTTCTGTGTTATCATTCTACCTGAATTCTCCTGAAGTTCAGAAACCTAATTAATCAGGAGATAATAGCGTTATCGAACAGCCGTCGAAAAATAACAAGACCCCATTAGACAGGAAGACGTATCAGACTGCTGATATTGCATGACGATGGAAATGAATTCCAATATAACACACTTGAAAATGTCAGCACTACTCACGTTTTTAATTTTAACACACTTTAATTTTTCTTCTTGAACGCACAATAATCAAGAATCTGGCAAAAAAATAATTTTTTTTCTTAAAAAGTGCTTGTTGTGTATTAAACAGTAAAAGCTAATATTCTTCTTTTCCAAAACACTGAAGAAACATTTGTACAGTTTTGAAAACGTGACGGTTCATTATATGATACGTGTTATTTTACGAATATTCATCGCGGTAGAATGTAATTATCAAATTTGTCTGAAATACCTCGGCAACTTTCTTTGGTGTTGTTTCTTTAATTAATCAGTGCCGATTCTAGTTAGAGGTATCTAAACGTTAATTTGAAAAATAGTTTTTGTTCAGTCGTACTCCAAAATGAAATTTTGTTTTTTGGCTTGTTAAGATTAAAAGGAAATGAAGTAATTCATATGAAGAATAATCAAGCCAACGGGTGCTTTTAATGAAAGAAGTTATGAGTTTACTGTCAAATCGAGATTGAGCTTTGAATAAGAAAAAAGATGAAATAACAATGCACTCGATGCAAAGAAAAGATGATTGATGAATACTTTCCGCTATTTGCTGCCAACAGGGAGTTTACAACAATTCTATTGACATTTCTATGCTTTCTTGTTATAGATAATTAGAGAGATCTTAGCTTCGCGAATTCTTTTAACAGTGGTAATATCAACGTATCAAATCTCCCTGATGATCTTCACACAATTCTTATAGCAAAAGGTTGGGAGAATTGAGTAAAGAGAACATAAGGTCATACCAGCTCTGTTCGGACTTCGAGGGTTAAAATGACTTTATCGCTCGTTCAAACTGACTTAAAATCAGTAAAGAGCTTTCGAAACTTAGTTACTGGTGAAAGTTTTGGCTTTTTGGATGTAATATTTAAGGAGAAATTGGCTTAGAAAATGACTCCATCGCTCGTTCCGCGTTATTTTTAGCAAAGTCGTCAAAACACTGCTAACGCACATTGTTCTTTGCCACCCAGGAAAACCATTTATTAATCCAAAACATTCATTACACATAACCTAATTTTTTTTCTTTTTGCCAATAAGGACGCTATAGTCTTGTTTTTTGCTCCATGTTAACGGCGTGTTTATGAATATTTCCATTTCCTTAGTCTAGTCCATTGTGAATATTTCGTGAAACAAGACTGTAAAATATTCAAATACAAACCTCGAGTCACATTCGTTATCTCACACGTACAAAAGTAAATAAGTCAACAGTGGATAAGGACATCAACCGATCAGTACATAACCGTTGTCGCCCGGTAGATTTCAGCCTTATTTCATCGCTTGGATTCCTGCAGACCACGATACTACTCATTAAGGATGACAGGGTCTTAGAAATAATTTTTATAGGCATTGAGAAGTGGCACGGAAAATATTCCTTAACAAGCATATGCCCAGGAAGTATATAAGTGTTACGCAAAATACTGAAGGAATATTTCTTACAACAACGCGTACATTTTAAGACGTGCTTACCAACGAAATGCCAAAGGTCTGTCCACAACACATCGCATTGCAGTCAGGTCAAGTCGCAGATCTTAACTTCTCATTTATAAAACGGTGATCAATACCTTAGAAGCCTGCTCCGCACGAATGTATTTTGTTGAATTAATTCACCTCCAAGTCCTGAGTGTTTCTTTGATCTGATTGGCTCTTGCGATTGTCCACAGCAGGCTTACAAGAGTTCCTCTCTAGTTACGCTGTTATTCCGCTTCGATCTTATTTATTTATGCGTCGCTTTGGGTTCTCAGTGAAATTTAATTTCCGTCCTGGCATTAAGCGAAAGGAAAACTACTTTGGCTCGTCAGTTGCTATTTACAAAAGAGTCACCAGTAAAAATGACACGATTTTAACTTTAATTTGATCAAATGTTTCATGTATCTCCACAAATTGACCAGCGCAAAAAAAGCACATGAATTTTTCAACGAAAAAAATGAGCAAAGAATTTTGCTGAAGCCAACTTATACCTCCGCTTAAAATTGTCGTTGTCGAGTGCAATATGTAAGGGAGAGAAAAACAAACTTTCAGTTAAGACCGCTTCCTATGTTTTTCGTGTCAAATAACCACTCGATTTTGTTTGGAAAATACCTTTTGTCTTCAAACAATGGATATTCTATAGCCCTGCTGCACAAAATTGTATCAATCAATTTAGCTCTCCCAGCAGCAGATGCATTTTCGAGTTTATTCAGTTTATTGAAACTGCGGTTACGAAAATGCGGTTAAAATCCATTAAACAATCAATTTTAAAGATAATTTTCAAACATGAATTTAGAGACTTTAAAGAAAAATCTACAGCACCGTTTTGTGATAAAGTAATAGCTCAAGGCAATGGTGTTAGGCAAATATCACCTGTTTTGAAATTAGTATTTCGTGTTATCTTCAACATCATTGATTTATTTTGACACAATTCTGAAAAGAAAAATGGTTAGACTACCTATTAATTCTCATAACTGTGATTCTTAGCTTTGTTTCAACGTAACTTTTGAGAATTTAATGGCACATCAACGCATTTTCCCTTATATTAGTTGATGTTTTTTTTTTTAAATGAAGCTTGACAGTTCAATAATTTAGTACAGTAACAATGAATTTGGTTGAGGGAGGAATTTAAAATGCAGCTTTTAACTCAAACGCCGTATTACCCAACTCAACCCCGTCCCGCGCAGTACATTACGCCGGGGGAATTTGAAAATACAGCTTTATTTCTACGGTTAGGCCTCCACACTAATCCGTCATGAAAACGGAGCTTTTCGAAATAAATCTTCAAACTGGAGGGATTTGAAAACGCCGACTTTTCGTGTATGTGTGTGGACGGAAAACATTTTGAAAACGGAGCTTTTCGAAATAGATGGCGTCACGACAATCATGTGCATTCCCTCGGACCGAGTTTTCCTCAAATACAAAACCAAAATGACCGATGATTGTTGCGGTGTTTTCGAACTCCTCCAGCGCAGTATGGACGGAAAACGTTTGATACAGTTTCTTGCATGCCGCCCGAACATTTTAGCGTGGAATATCGTTTTTCATGTATACTCGTAATTCGCATTTTAAATCACCGAATGTCAGCCGGGCGCCTTCTCGAGTCGCACACTTCGGGAAAGTCTTTTCGGGAGCTTGCTGCTCGAGTAGACAGCTGAAATTCAAGCAATTGCCCTCCGGATTTTCGTCATTTGCAAATTAGGCTCTCAAAATATACCGTGTTACCACGCACTGAATTATATCTAAAGAGATCCATGTATCAAGAAACTGTCAACGCTAAAAACACAAAGCACTTGAATATGTAATTAAGGCTGATTCCCAAGTTCAGTAGCAAAACTTAAAATGCCAGTTTCTTCAAATCTGATCTGTTTTCCATTTCATATGTAAAAGGATCTAATCTATCTTTTCTAATCTTCTCAAGGACACAGACTCTCGCGAAGCTAGGCTTTTGTCACAACGTGCCAACTTATGAGGTTACAGTATACCTTAAGAGCACCTTTGAAGATGTGTCAGTTCTATGCGATGTAGCGCGTCCGGTTTAGACTGTAGACGCCTAAACCTATATATCCAATTAAAGCTTATAGAGCTGGCTATCACACTATGCTAGAAATTTTGAAATAAAAGAAATTCTAGAGTTTTTCACCACCTCTAAATTTGAGCGTCTGAATCATCTTTTGGGTCCCTTCTGAAAGCTACAAGTGAAAGAGAATTTGTCGTTTGTCCTCAAATTTGGACAGTAGCTAGTTTGAAATGTAAACAACAGAAGCCTGTCTGCGAATTATTTATTTCCAAATAATTTTTCTCCGAGAGCGATTTTTCTACGATAACTCCATATTTTTTAATCTTATTTTGAAAATGTTCTGTAACGTTTCACTGAAATTGAATATGGCAAATTGCAGACATTTTTTTAGAGCTTTGGATCATGAAACTGAGGGACAAATTAATTAAGCGAAAAACAAAATTTGCTTTGACTTGTAGCTTTCAATTCGGCCTTATGTGCTACCGAGCACGAAGAGGATTAAGTAAGTAAGTGTAGCTTTCAAAAGGTGATTTGGACGCTTGGATTAAGAGGTCGTAAAAAATCGATAGTTCATTTTATTTCAAACTTCTTGGTATAGCTTAATAACCAGCTCTATAAGCTTTAATTTGATATTGGGGATTAGATATCTACAGTTTTTAATCGGAAGCGTCATCGCTTGGACGCGAGACACCTTTGAAGATATATGTTAACCATTAATCGCCATTCTAGCCTGAATTTCAGATAGCCGTCTTCTTGAATCGCTCACTTCGGGAAAGTCTTTTCGGGAGCTTGCTTCTCGAGTAGACAGCTGAATTCAAGCAACTGTTCTCCGGGTTTTCGCCATTTCAGTGCAAATTACTGCAAAACTCTGAAAATATACCGTGATACCACACACTGAATTATATCTAAAGAGATACATGCATCAGGAAACTTTCAACATTAAGAACACAAAGCACTTGAATATATAATTAAGGCCGATTCCCAAGTTCATTGGCATACCTTAAAATATTTTCTTCAAATCGAATCTGCTTTCTACTTCATATGCAAAAGAATCTGATGTATCCTTCCTGATCTTCTCAAAGGCACAAAATATGACCTCTCGCGAAGCTAAGCTTTTGTCGCGATATGTCAAAACATTTGTTTACCAGACTGATATAACTTCCTTTTTCAACAAATGGGCCTAGAATATAATATTAACAGAACAAAGATAGGAAGGAAGCTTGAAACTGAGATAATGAATGACAGAATTTTAAACACCATTGTAAATACATTGTAAATAAGCTGATAGGCTACAAAGTAATATTTCCGTACACTCGATCGGGAAGCCTGCAGAAGGGATAAAAATAAAGCGGGGCGATTGAGGTTTAAAGGAGTTTCCAAAACAGAAAGCCGCCAGCTGTAATAGTCTAACACTGAATGATAACAACAAACTCAAGTTGTTTTACTGTGTGTAGTAGGAATTTCCTGTGAGCTAGGGGAGGCTTTTTTATTAATTTTGTTTTATTTTGTTCTTTACTACCATTACTTATAGTTATGTCAATATCACTTAACCTATTTCACTTATTGGTCTGTCTCCTGCTCTAACATTTTATGCCTCTAATATTACATGAACTTACATCTGTTTCCACATTACAGCATTACATTACTCGCATATATATGTCTTATGTCTCATACATAACTTTACTATTTAATTTACATCACATTAGTTAAATTACATTTATCGAACACATTACTTAACCTATATATTTCATTAACGAAACGGCATTGCCTTATATACTTAAACTCGTCACTTAAAGTACTTTTTGGAGGAGTTATACAATAGTCTTTTCGTAACTAATGTAAAACGCTTTCTACTCTGTATTTAAATAAAGTTTTTAAAACAACGAAGACAGAACGGTGAATAGCTTTGTATCTTATTAGTGTAGATGTAGTATCTCATAATTAGGACCGTATGATTTAATTCCTTTTATTATATAACTGAAAAATTACTTCATTGTGATCATGGTGATTGGCTGAGAACAGGTCAAGTTATCGTTAATTTTTAATTTGCACTGCATGCACAACAAATTAACACGCTTTCTTTCTTAATTTTCCCAGTCATGTAATAAATAAGTAATCGTACCAAAGGCCCAAGCAGTTATGGATTTACAGTAATCGTGATATTTGCAAATTGTTTCAAATTGCAAACGCCTAAAGGCTCGTGCAACTTTGAGAGAATTTTCAATTATCACTTGTAGTGTAAATCACATTGATACGATTACCTATACTTACAACTGAAGGTCTTGGCAGTTAGTAAATGTGTGGTCAGAGTACTGAGAGACATTTTCCTTCTGTTTGAGCGAGGTGAAATAAAATAAGAACTCTTCACTGACCTCTTGTCTTGCATGCAATACATTTGCTTAGCCAGAGGACGTCAGATTCAAGATTCGCATTAACCCACTTACCACCATAGACTCTTGTGAATCTTTCAATGTTTCATTATGATTAGTTTCTCTCTTTTGCATTATATATTAAAGTTTGATACTAGCATAGGTAATCGTACACTACCAGCGATATTTGAAAATTCAATCGAAACTGCACGAGCCTTAAGGCGAGTGTAATTTGAAATAATTCGCAAATATCAAGCCAAGAGTAGTGTAAATTCTTAATTACACAAGCTTCCATACGATTACGCATTTGTTATATGACTGAGAAAACTACAAACGCGCGCGCGCGAATTAAAATTAACGATAAATTGACCTGCTCTCAGCCAATCACAATGAAGTAATTTTGTCAGTCGTATGATTAATAAGATATTTTATCTGATTGCTAATCGGTTCGATTGTTGCATCCAAGGCGGGGGTAAACCTAAAATTCTGAAAAAAGTTCTGTTTTTCAAGGAATTCGAATCTTACTGAAGGTATTGAGGTTTTATTTTGAAAATTCCTGTTACTGTAATTTTAAAGCTCGTTTTCTCAAAACGAGTTATTTTCGCCTTTGAGAAAAGATATTTTGAGAAGGATTTTTCCAATTGAGCTGAAATTTTCGGGATTTGTTGTTCTGAGAAAGTTCTGTGCAAAAGCAGAGCAATTTTCCATATGAAGTATGTACTTGAAGATATGAAGTGAGACTCTCCTTCGATTTCTCATGTCAAGTTGATTAGAATCGATCATTATTTGAAATGTTTTCAACAAATTAGAAATCCTTTTGCTTATAACAATAAGCAACAACTGTTCTTTAAAGTGATACAAAAAACAATATGTTTTATCAATTCCAGAAGGAGCTATCTTTTCTTAAGTAACCTTGATAGAACCTAGCAGGTGGCAGAATTAAATGAGTGCTATCCTACAAGTCATAAGCTTTCCACGGATATAGTTTTGTCAACTTTTCAATTGAATCCTACTGTGAAAAATTGTTAAAAAAATGACCAGTTTTTTAGGTTCGGGCTCCAAATATTTCAAAAACCCACTCATTCTTACTGAGCAGTTTACCCTCTTGTGAAGAAAAAACGAGTGTTTTGCAGTCTAAACTTCTTGAGATCTTTGAACAACATCAAGCTTGCATTCTCTAACGTATTCGTTTGGTTCGTTGCGGTTAGATTTAACAATTCATAACTGAAATCTAAAAATAAATACCTCAGTGATGCTGTACTGAGTATAATGATGTTCTTTCCCTTGAGATGGGTGCCGAAGAAACAAAACGAGAGCGATGATATTCCTTGGAACCGAACGAGATGAACTGTTTGCTATAGAGCTTGCATAACAAAATGTGTTAGGTTCGACTCCTAGCTTCCTCTGGATTATTTCTCGGAGTACGCCTATGTCTCTAACAGAAAAAAACAGACGCCTGCTTTAACCCTTTGACTGCCAAATTTTCACAAACCGAAAGCCGTTTTTAGCCATTAAATCAGTTTCTTGCCCGCCATGACGCTAGATAGGCCTTAGTTTTGCTGCCCAAAAGGATAGATTCCCCTAGGATTAGGTACAAAAATGTACAATATTTTAATCTGGGGCATGCACATAAGCCAAAATGTTAAGCACCATTTTTGCACCATGCCAAAACTGATAACGTTTTCCAATTTGCTACGTCAGAATGCCGTCGATATCCAATACCGACTGTTGTGCGGATTGATCTACCCAAGCTCTACTATCTGCTTATCAAGAATATCTGGGGACATTTCAATTAATGACGTCACAAGTGGTACAAACAGAACGACCTCTGAAGGCCACTATATATTACCCCTTGGCAGGCAAAGGGTTAAGCCATAAGTTGCTCCAACATATGTGAAAATACTGAGCAATGGTCGGTCAACATTTATACGATCGGCACTGCCGAAAACCTAACGGTTCATTTACCCCCCAGTCTCATTCAAGCAAGATTATGACAGTGACCTCATCTAAAACGTACTACATATATTAGATAAACTAAAAATGATATACTGTTAAGAAATAAAGATCAGATTCTCTTATTGTTTGTTGTTATCTAAAGACATTTTGCAAGTTATAGCTGTTCAGAGACTTTTGGCGGAAAGCAGTTTTATAACTGTTAGATGTCATGTGACTTTGAAGTAGCCAATGAGAGTGTAGGCTTTTGGGAATACAATTTCAGCTGTATAACAATGGCGGTGAATTTAACTTTGATGACAGTCGCTACATGTACTCTTGTCCAATAATTATCAATGAGCGATTTATTGTAGATTTATTCTGCAATAACAGGTACCAAATCTCTGTCCACCAAATCTGTGTCTTGATGCCCGTATCCACTTCGCAGTTGGGTCGATACCAGCTATATATCCCTCAGGCCCATCACCGTTTCTTGCAAATTCCACTGCCGCTGTCCAATTGCGGTCATCAAAATCTCGATAATTCCATCCGGGATCCCGACGGTTGTTGCATTTCCAGCTTGAATTTGTTACTAGTCCATTGCTTAAGGAGCCGAGAATCCCCGGAGGACGATGAGAGTTCTTCGCTGCCACTGCAATAATTGTGGTATTGCCTGGTATGACGAAATTTGTGGCGGTATTCCACTGCTCGTTGTCTTTTCCTAGGCTTATCCCATCAGCAAACAGTTCCATGGAGTCTCGACAAGTAAATGTTGCGGTGAGATCTAGAATAGAAAAAGGGATTATTGTAACGACACTTTTTATTCCATGTGCGAGGAAACAAGAACTGGGCAAACTCTCAAAGAAGTCTGATAAATCATACTTGTGTACTTCTCGGATAAGGACGATAAACCGGAGGTCCCGTCTCACAAACCTTGTTCACATATATAACTCTGTGGGGCGTTAAAAAACCCACACACTATTCGAAAAGAGTAGGGGACGTAGTTCCCGGTGTGGTGGTCTATCTTCGTAACTTACATCATCACTCATCATGGGTTGGGAAGGTTCAGTGGCTCATAAATGGACTGATAGCGGCTGCCTTCGGCGCCCTTAGTATGCTGATGTCCGAGCCCACTGTAAAAAGCAATGTAAAGAGGACATGTATGTTTGTCCTCTCAATCGCGACATTACACATTACACTTGTCATTCTCCTCTTTTTCCCCTCCATCCAATGTTGTTAAAATATTCGTAGCAAAGTACGAAAAAAAGAAGCTCAAAAGGCCATTTTCGTATTTTCGGTACTGGAATGGAACTAGCAATATATGTTGGGAGGGGATATCATTAAAACGAGACAAATGTCATTTGCGGTTGAAATGTCTCCCGTATTGGCCTCAATTGCAAGCTAGTTCCAGTCCAATGCCGAGAATACAGGAATGGTCTTCTGGACACCTCTCTGAGTGGACTCGATCATGTCTCACCCAACACGTGCACATTAAATTATAGGAAGACACTTCTCTTAAAGGAGCTCGGTCACTGTACTTTAACCAAGTACAATCTTACCTTTGAATCGAAGAAAACCTGAAAATAGTATTTTACTAAGATAGAAAAACACAAAAGAGATAATAATAAACCATAAAGGAACAAGGATGGTTAAGGATGGGGAAGATTAAAACGGATTGCAAACGACGAACTTGAAAAATGTGGGCTACATTTTCAAGATGTGACAAAGTTCTTTTAATTAGACACTTCTGGTCTCAAGAATGGTCACTAACGTGAGAATCAAAAGTATTATGGTTTATCTTATAAACATCACTGGCATTTAACACTTACTTTTTCTTCGTACTGGTTGTTTACTAGTTACTCTCTCGTAAGGTGAGTCGTCCTGCAAGTTAAAATAATCTTCATCGGAGATTTAGCAATTATTGAATTCGGCGTTCGTAGGATGTGAAGAATTCTGCAGAACAAGGAGGGTGTTATCCACAGAGGCCGAAGGCCGAGGTGGATAATACCCTCCGAGATCTGCAGAATTCTTCATATCTTATGAAAGCCGAATTCAATAATTGCTTTATTATTCATTCAAAATATTTCCCCGTTCTTAAAGGAGTTTCGCTGTTTCGCTCTTTGTTTTTTCGCTCACTAAAAATAACATAATATCGTCTTTAGGTTTTCTCGGTCAACGGTTCAATAATCTGCAGCGGGCTGCACTTTGACGTCATTGATTCAATATGGCGAAGATTCTTTCCAAATTTGGTGAACAGCAGCCGGTTACGGTAAATTATGCGTGTGGTTTTAACCCTTAACAGCCTAACTGGACACTAAAAAATGCCGTTTTTTGCCGTAAAATCCGATTTTTTGCTGCCATAACGCTAAATGGACCTCACATTTACTGAAAAAGCGATTTTCTACTAAAAAGGAAGTTTTCTTTGAAGATGAGGCACATAAATGTACAATATTTTAATTGGGCGCATGCGCATAAGCCAAAATTTGGACTTGTTATTTTTGTTTGTTTTTTTTTTTTTTGCTGGCCCTTTCCGATTTGTTCCTCCTGCCCTTCTCCTTTCCTTTCTCTTTGCCCTTTTATTCTCGTTATCTTCTACTACTCATATCCTTTCTGTCGCCCGTAAAAAGTTGGGTATTTATAATGGGTAAACCTTGGAAATGGGTTCTTGATCCATTGTAGGTATAATGGACCTTTTTGTCACCATTTTTGCCCCAAAAACTCATCACGTTTTCTTCCAATTGCTCCGTCGGAAAGCGGTCGATATCCAAAACGGACAGTTGTGCGGATAGACCTATCCTAGCTCTATAATCTGCTTATCAAGAATATCTGGTGGCGTTAAATTGATGACGTCACAAGTGGTACAAAGAGCATGACCAATTATAGACGCATATATGCGTCGTTAGGACGTTAAGGGTTAATCATTCATAAGCGGGGAAATATTTTGAATGAATAATAATGTCAATTACATCATGCAGCTAAGCCATAGAACGTTTTTCTACAAATATCTTCCAAAAGTATACAAAAAATCTTTAAAAAACAGTATTATTTTTATTTAGTAAGAAACACAGAGGAGCTCTCATTAGCTCCTTTTAAAATTTGCAATGTTGGTTGTGCAGTGGGAAGAAAATCACAGACCCCGGAGATAAACCCTAGAGCAAGGACGACAACTAACAAAAACCTCAACCCACTTATGATGCCGGGACACGGATTGGACCTCGGGCCACATTATCGGGAGGCAAGCGCTCTTAAGGTGGCTCACTAGTCAAAAAACTGACGACGATGACAAAATATGCAGTTTTTTAAACATAAAAGATTTAAAGCCCTTGAACACTTATAAAAAGTATTTTGGATCGATCTTGCTGAATTTACCTCTAGTTAAGTGCTAAATTCAAGGAAAGTACAGAGTGGTATAAGTTTTTTTACGTAACTACGGCCATAGCAACGGTTGTTTACAGTAAGAACATGACCAAAAATATAGATTAATTTTAACATATATGAGCAATACTTTGTAGTAAGGCTGTAAAGAGACGAACAACTCGATTGGTATAATTACTTGGGAAAAGCTTTGCTTGATTTACCATCACAGGCTCATTCATTTCCCTTATGAAAAAGAACATTTCCTACAATTGCGGAAACTTTTTAGAAAATAGAACAACCATTACACCCCGTTCCCGGAGATCCAATTTGTACCCCTCCCTCGCAATGTTTGGCTTGTTAAATGCTGAATCAATCATGTAAGAAACTTTAAGTGCATTTTTCTCAAAGGTCTACTTTTGTACCTACTGACTTCACGCCAACATTTCTACATTGGAAAGTAATGATGAGAAATTCCTGAAATTTGGGGTCATCAAAGACTAATAGTGTCGTCATGTAATAAACTAAAAAATTCATAGCATTTGTAAGTCTGTCACGTGACACTAGGTAATTTGTTCACTGGGTTTGGTGCAAAATAAGGTTATTTCCAAATAAGACCTGTAGAAAGCATAGGAAACAAGAATCAAATGCAAACATTTTAGTGTATTGCATAGAACGAAGCAGAAACTTATATGCTTGTTTTAAAATCAAATCTTGTTTTGTAAAAGAGCAGGAACTGTTGGCGTCAATGCTTTAAAATCAAACCTCAAAAGGCTGTGGCATTTTCAGGGAAACCTTCAAAATTTACTTTCTCTTCATGAGTGCAATCGAACGCAATTGACCTTTCTTTACCATATGTAAGCAAACGTTTTGGTCCCTTTTTGACTAGTGAGCCACCTTAAACTGAACTGCGTAACCTCTGCTTCTCACAACGCGGGAATGACTCTGCCGAGACACTCGCGCACAGCCTGTATTGCCACAGCTTACCAAACATCCACCAGTGTTATTTTAACCCTGTGGGAACATGAAAAAAAACGAGTTTCTAAATTACCTTCAGGATCATTGTGAAAATGACACCTTGCTGATCACGAAGCTTGCTGTTTTCGCCGTAAAGAGACATCTCGTGTTTGTTCAGCTCACAAGTTCCTTTACCGTTCTTGGAAGACATCTCGAAGTTTGCAGAAGTACACCAAACGTTCTGTAAACATGACTGACTGCATGAAATTAAACTGGGAGACTTGAAGCTTTTCACAACGTGGTCCGTAAGTCGTTTGTTTTCTTGCGTTAGGAAATACGCTGAACGCCGAGATCGGGATTTTCCTTCGACTACGAGAACGATGACATTTATCATCAGTTGAAACAGAATGAAAGCGAGAACTTGCCTAACCTCCATCCTTTAACAAACATGAATGCGAAGTGAGAAGTATAATTAAATAGTTATTTTTTATTACTTTTATTTCAATCAGAGTGGGAAGGTGGTAACTAGCTTATATTCCAATCTGATTGGTTCGGAGAGCGGGTCGAATTTTGTGTACTATTACACTTTTATTTATAATTTTATCTATTTGACTGATAACTTTATTTTCTCTTGTTTTATTGTTATGCGTTGTATGCATGAGCCCCCAGCTCGGATACCAAGGGCAACCTATTTCCACGCATGACATTAATAACTTGGTTATCGTTGATTTTGCCTACTAATTCTGTAAAATCGATCTTATATATCTGGGCTTGCTTGAGATGTATTTCGGCGCAGTAATGCTGGATGTATATGAATGGCGGGCGTTAGAATAATGAAATATAAGGCTCAGTGTGTATCTTTAATCCAGCAAGTTAAGACATATCATGCTTGTTATGTTTATTCCCAAACTTCTTTTGTCATCTCTTATGATCGACTTGGCAGCTAATAAAACGAATCACACAAGCATTCCGTACAACAGTACTAGCTTGCCAAACAGCAGGTCAGCTGTATCTACGATTCTTTCTTAACAAGTTATCACAAAATTTCACAAGTTACTATTTGTGACAGCTCAGTACAAAGAGCATTAATGTTCTGCTAGCTGTTGCTACAGTTTGCGATAGACTTATTACAACAAACTGCCAAAACAAGCCCAAACTATTTATTGAATATTTTTTACATCATATAAACACAGTCTCTATAGCAATCAAACTTCATCTAAAACTCCTCAGTATAGATTTTTTTAAATCCGTCCTTTTTACTTTTAATAAGTACTTAACGACTGGCCCTAAGGGAAACAGTGAGTTTTGTTTCCCCGAGACCCTCGGCAAAGGCGAAGCCTCGGGGAACATTGAGGTCGAGGGCCAGCCATTCAGTGTTATATTATACCTCCCAATTTGCACGCCAATTTGCCGCGGTTTCAAAGAGCACGATCTGATCACGTGCGAGTCAAAATTTCAAGCTGTTGTTTCCCTAGGGAGTTAGTGAGTTTTGACTAACGGCAGATGACACGTCCTCCTCCAGTCAGAAAACGTATTTGAGTTGGGAGGTATAACAAAAAGTTTTGAACATGCCATGAAATGGCGGCATAATTTAAAAGTGTCTCTCAATCGGAGTTCACAGAATGAGACAAAAGTCCAAGGCTTATAAATGTAATTTATTAGTGAGACAAACAAAAGTAATGTAGGGTCTTAAGCTACTGCGTCTAATAGAAACCTTATGCACGAAAAGAGAGTCAGTTTTAACAGATTGAGGGTGAGAGTCTCACTAGATGATCATACTACAGTTATAAAGCACAACTTGTGTATTTATGTAGCTACGTTTGGATGAATTTCACGCAAATCCGAGCCACAGACGAGGGCTTACATGAGCCCTTGGTGAGCTTCTCGAATACTTTTGCCAGGTTATGAAATATTTTTTCACAATAAAACGAGGCTATCAAAACGCAATCTCTGCTATACACACATCATAATGCAAAGCCACTACACGACCAATCAGGATTCACTAAAAAATACTAAGAAAACTGGCAATGTAATTTTATTTATTTATTAGGAAATAACGACCTGAGTCTCTCCTGTTGGTGACAATTTACCTTTAAGCTGATCGCAAATTTTACTGCAACCTTAATCTACAATAAACGTTATCCGCGTCGTCAGCTGTCCATATCCACTTCGCAATCGAGGCTATACGAGGTCTCTTTTCCCAGGGTTTATCACCATGGCTTGCAACTTCTACTGCCGCTGGCCAGTTGCTGTCATTAAAATCCGGAGAATTCCATTCGGGACACTTAACGGTGTTACATTTCCAGCTTGCATTGGTGACCATTCCATTGCTTAAAGAACCAAGTATTCCATACTGGTGACCCCGGTCTATTCCCGATACGGAAATAACCCGCGTATTTCCTGGTATGACGTAATTCTTTGATGATTCCCAGTCGTCGTCTCTCCCAAGACTCACACCATCAGCGAACATTTCCATCTCATTATCACAAGTAAACACTGCGGTAATATCTGAATGTGCAAAAAATTAATTCAATTTATGACTTTTTTATTGTGTACGACACAAAACGTAATGACGGACCCACAACTCCCAGCGCTTAGCACAGGTTTCTGTAACATAAGGTAACTAGATTAAGTGTTCCACCTCTTGGAAGGAATTCCGGTCCACTTGTTACGTACTTATGATTTTATAATTTCCGCCCGTAGCATTTTATATAATAAAGGAAAAAAAAATAAAAAATAAATAAAAATAATTTTAATAATATTAACATAATCTATGCTTCTGTACTCCAATAGGTGATATACTGTAAGGAAAAACCAATCAAAAGGCGAGAAACATTTGTGTTCTTATATAAACCCTAATAATGCCCGCGATAACTTCAAGCATTATCACGTTTGAAACCAAAAAAAAAAAAACGTTTGAAACCAAACTTCAAGAACAGCAACTGGATAGTGGCAACCCAACCCTAACACATTTGAAAATATGAAGCCTAGAGTAGCCACAAACATTAAGCTCACATTTCGTTTTGTAAAAATCCACCCCGTCCCTCGTTTTCTTTGCTTAAAATAAATATTTCTAACATTTATCACTCACTTTCTATGGGTGTTTCTTCACTGGGCTTCATATGCTGTAAGTCAATTCAAATAAGAGCTATAATAAGGGACAAAAATATTGAGACACTTCGCGGTGAAACTTGATTTTCGAGCGTCTTGGAAACATTTCCTCTAGTTCACCCTGCCCCCCCTCCCCTCCCCCTCCCCCCCCCCCCCAACAATGTTGATTTTTCGATTGCACAGACCACAGTTCCGGCTACACCACATTGAATTGGGGGCCGCAGATATCGGAAAAATAACTAGATGTAGATGAAATAGAATAAGAGGTTAACTATTGAAAAGCCTAATTTTCTAAAAGTATCTAAAATTACTTTTGTCGCCCATTGTAGCTCAATAAAAGATGAAACGTTCGACTATTTGTAAATTATTTTCGTGTGCAAGGTGTCAGTTAACGAGTTAGCAGTTTGTCGGGTGCCAGTGCGGATGTGAATCAATTTTGTTTGTTGATGTTGAGTTACCATTAGAAGCCGGATACCAGCAAAATTGACAAAAATACTGTGACAATGAACACTAAAAACAAAACGCAATATCAGGTTTCAAATTCCGGCTCGTTTAGAGCTGGCATGGGAAATGCGCAACTTGTGCTAAATTCGGAAACAAAGCCTTGGCATATGGAAGAAAGCAAGAGAATAAAGAAACAGAAAAAGCAGACAATAATAGTTAAAAATATTACAGCTGTTGAGATAGAGAAGTCATTGCCATCAACCATCGCTCCAAGAAAATATAGTCAACAGTTAACCTTCTAACGTACGACTTGCGAAATCTTCCAAATCTCAAATTCGAATAAACCTTAAATACAAGACAATACGCATATAAGACAGTTGGAGTTTAGCTCAGTTTAGATTGGCGTACGAAATGCCCATGCCTACCTCAAGGAAACATCGCTTCTGTTGAAAGCTTTAAGAATTAAAAAAAAATGCATTTGAATGTCAATAGGCACATGTACGCTTTACGGAACCGGTTTCATTGCTCTATAACTGCTCAGTTGTTCGGCAGCGCAATCGTGATAAAATGTCATGAAGATACAAATATACTCGTTCATTGTCAACCTCGTAGTGTGAGTAAGATTAGAATCGACTTTCCCGGCAGCGTAAATTATATTCCGTTTTTTTTTTTTAATTAGAAGTGAAATTGCCAGATCACTCTCTATCTTAAATGTTGAAAGCATGTTGATCTACATCTAAATTCTGAATATATTTTTCAAAAAATAAAACAAAACTGCCGAATTCGTGCTGTTTTCCTCGGCATCATCATAGTAGAAATATACTACAAATGTATTATTTCACAATAACCGTAATTTATCTCTTTTTATGTCTTTTGAGATGCTTAATTGAAAAACCAAAAAACTGACAATATTTCATTTTGCACTGCCAATGTGGGAAGAGACAAAATTTGAACAAACAACGAACCAGCTGGTAAACACTAATACAAGAAGAAGCCTCGACGCCACCTTTCATTCTAGGTAAATAAACCCAGAAATAAAAATTCTGCATACTGATCTACACGAATATATTTTCATCTAATTTTGCTAAAGAGAAACAGAAAGGCTTGGAAAATAGGACTGAAAAAAGTAAAATTATCGTGAAATAAATCGCGATAATTGCATGAAGGGTTGTATATTCACCTCTAATGCAGCTATTTCGTGGTAAATCCATCCAGTGTTCCTGATAATTCTATTATCAGAATCACACGGGTCTTTTAAGCCAGAGTTGTTTAACTCGCATATTTCACCCGAAGAAAAGAAGTTGTAGGAAACGCACAAGCCGTCTTTCTGGCACTCTTGAGCGCATGAAAGCCAGTCAATACCAACATAGGTCTTAAACACATGACCATTAAGTAAGCTGTTGTGCATCGTAAGACCCGCGTTTGAGCCAGGAATGCAGCCGTAACACACAAAGAATATTGCATTCAACCAGGAACGCTGGCGAAGCATAATTGCGTTACATCGAAAATGACTTTTAAAGTGTAAATTTGAGGGTGAATGTCAGAGAGTTCAGAAAATTATCTGTTAACGGGCCCAGCACTTAATCCTTGTGCTAATAGATTTCCTCAACGCGCTATCTTTAATTTACTTGCGGCTAACGAATTAATCAGACGCCTCTTAGAAATTTGCTTGCCGTTGATTGGTGAAGAGCACGTCATTGAACTCATCTGTCTTAAAAAATGATAGCAGCTGTAATTACGCAAACCATCGAACTTTGACAAAAATGAAGGGGACTTTAATGAAAATGGTAATGTCGTATACTTACCTGTTCCTCTTGCTGACAAGCCATGCAAGATTCTGCAACTGATTCATGGAAAATCTCTGTGCCTGCTTCGTTTTCTTGCGAACGACTGTTCCGTTGAGTCACAACAACTGAACAAACAGAGAATTGTTTGGACACAAACGTTTTCTACCAACTTCGTCCCTTACATTTTTAAGCTCACAGTTTAGGTTCGTATCAAGACATTTTGAGCCTTGCCGTGCCGTTTTAAATTGATATATAAATAAATTGATGCACTGGTGCAATTTTTCTCAACGTCTATGTAATTTATGCCAATGGTGATAGACTGCTGCAGGGAATAAGGAAGGTTATGTCTATTGTTCAAGTACGGGGCATTAAAGCTGCACCAAACATTATTGCGGTTTTTCTCCGGTCGGAAATTTCGCGCACCTTAATTGAAAGATATCTATGTCTGCTCGAAATTTCTAGTTTTTAGAATATTTGCTTTGTCTATCGGCACTAGATTGAAAAAGAGAGTAATTTTTTATCCTTGTGAGGCACCTGTTTTTTTGTTTTTTTTTTGTGTGTTTTTTTTGTTTTCGATCTTTTGTGGGTTCTGATCTTGTTATGCAACAATAATTTACTGCGTTCTACCCCCGTAATAAGCATTTCACCATGTTTTCAAAGAATCGGTTCATTAATTGAAGTTAGCGGCGAGGGAAAGAACTCACTGTATTTAGTGTTTTATGATGCCCCTAAACTTTAATTATAAACACAATACCGTGAGCTCTTGAATTTTGCATCGAGATAATGAAAGACCCTACAGGGCCACTATGTGGCGGTAACCTCCTACCCTCAAACGGAACACTCCTGAGAGAGGCCATAACTTCCTCCCGTCACATTTTAGGACCGTGCGTTTCAAAAAAAATTTTTTTCTAAATAAATTCCTTTTTAACTTTACAGTATTTGATAATACTCTTAATTTTAAGCCATTTCTCTGTTTCTGCTTATGTCTTATCGCATTTCATGTACTTTTACCTTTAGGGTTATGCTTTTAATTCTAAATTCAAACGGATGTTTTTAATTCTATTCACTAATAAAGACCATTTATCTTTTTATCCATATTTCGGCGTAATGTACTTTTTGTGAGTACAGATAATTTTGAATTCCCGCAATTCAGGACGCTAGGTTTTCTACGCACCATTTAAATGTCTTGCGTTAATTTTCCACCGTTTTAGTCGCTATTTTTTGCCATAATCAGGTTGTGTATTTTGTTGCCCAAGGAAGGGATAGCTGCCACAGGAAGTTATACAGTTTTGACGTGCGTTTTTTGACGTGACAGTTTTGACGTGCGTCACGTGATACGTGATACACTGTGCCGGAGGAGTTTCACTCTAAAAACGCATCAAATCTTTTCCGTCCACACTTCGCTGGAGGAATTAAAAACGCAGCAATCAATGGTCATATTGGATTTGTGTTTGAGGAAAACCCGGTCAGGGAAGTCACATGATTATCGTGACGCTATCGTTTTCGAAAAGCTCCTTTTTCAAAATGTTTTCTGTCCACACGAAAACGAAAAACCAGCGCTTTCAAATTCCTCCGGTTTAAAGAGCGTTTTCAAAAAGCTTCGTTTTCGTGATGGATTAGTGTGGATGGTAGGCCTAACCGTAGAAATAAAGCTGCGTTTTCAAATTCCTCCGGTTTAAAGAGCGTTTTCAAAAAGCTTCGTTTTCATGACGGATTAGTGTGGATGGTAGGCCTAACCGTAGAAATAAAGCTGAGTTTTCAAATTCCTCCGGTTTGAAGGGTGTTTTTGAAAAGCTTCGTTTTCGTGATGGATTAGTGTGGATGGTAGGCCTAATCGTAGAAATAAAGCTGCGTTTTCAAATTCCTCCGGTTTAAAGAGCGTTTTCAAAAAGCTTCGTTTTCATGACGGATTAGTGTGGATGGTAGGCCTAACCGTAGAAATAAAGCCGAGTTTTCAAATTCCTCCGGTTTGAAGAGCGTTTTCGAAAAGCTCCGTTTTCGTGATGGATTAGTGTGGATGGTAGGCCTAATCGTAGAAATAAAGCTGCGTTTTCAAATTCCTCCGGTTTGAAGAGCGTTTTTGAAAAGCTACGTTGTCGTGATGGATTAGTGTGGATGGTAGGCCTAACCGAAGAAATAAAGCTACGTTTTCAAATTCCTCCGGTTTGAAGAGCGTTTTTCAAAAAGCTTCATTTTCGTGATGGATTAGTGTGGACGGTAGGCCTAACCGAAGAAATAAAGCTACGTTTTCAAATTCCTCCGGTTTGAAGAGCGTTTTCAAAAAGCTCCGTTTTCGTGATGGATTAGTGTGGATGGTAGGCCTAACCGAAGAAATAAAGCTGCGTTTTCAAATTCCTCCGGTTTGAAGGGCGTTTTCAAAAAGCTCCGTTTTCGTGATGGATTAGTGTGGATGGTAGGCCTAACCGAAGAAATAAAGCTGCGTTTTCAAATTCCTCCGGTTTGAAGAGCGTTTTCGAAAAGCTTCGTTTTCGTGATGGATTAGTGTGGATGGTAGGCCTAACCGGAGAAATAAAGCTACGTTTTCAAATTTCCCCCCCCCCCCCCCGCCCCGGCGTAGTTTGGTTGTCTGATGATGAAAACTGCATTTCATTTGGTATTTCAGCATTATTTGTTATTCACTGCCAGTTTGTTCAAATATGGTAGTTTCGCTTCATACAAAGATTTTTGCTTGTTCCGTTTTGTCGCAAGGGGACTGGTGATTAGAGTTCATGCACTGTTTGTCAAAGGCGGATTCATGCTGACGTCATTGTTTACATTTTTGCTCATTTGCAAACGGCTTTGCGTACAGAAGGAAACATGTTCGATATGAATCGACTTCAGGCAGCTAAAGAACTAGTGAAACTTAGTACATGGTGACATTTTTTGCTCTTTGGGTGTAATATTCAGGGAGAAATTGTCTTTCAAAAACTGCAAAATTTCTGGGTGGCAAAAGCGCTAATGAGCTCATATATTTTTTGTTAAATTTTGAGTTTTTAAACCCGTGTTGCACAAAAAGTATTCAATACATCAGGCTCATATTCACTGGTAGAGTTAATCGTACTATTACCTTTCAATATTCAGAACTTATTTATTTGTAGCTCCATCAAAAACTGAATTGCTTATGCTAATGAGGCAAATATTGT
Organism: Micromussa lordhowensis; assembly: GCA_964020085.1. Classification (NCBI taxonomy): domain Eukaryota; kingdom Metazoa; phylum Cnidaria; class Anthozoa; order Scleractinia; family Lobophylliidae; genus Micromussa; species Micromussa lordhowensis. The sequence continues at coordinate 20,373,109 of OZ026608.1, forward strand.
AAACAAGGATTCCCCTAGAAGTTCGAAGGAAATAAAACGCTCATTCAATATATTGTTTGTCTGAAGGTTTCCACATAGATAACACGTTTACAAGGTGCAAATAGTTGTTGGTATCGTTTTCGAAGTTTTCGTTCGTTATGTGTAAATTCTCTGTCTTGTACGAAATTCGGTAGCTTTAACGAACAAAAAATAAGGACCGAGCATTTTTTAAGTCCGAAAAGTAAACAAAACTTAGTTAAGTTAAATTAATTTGAAAGCAAAGTTATTGAGGTTGCATAAACAAACACGAAACAAGCCGTCAACAATGTGCATGCCTTTGTAGAGAAGACTGAAAACTCGCTGACAAGCTTTGACGTTAGACAACATCAAGCAAAGCCGATCAACATAGAATTTAAATGACAGCATAATTAGAATTGAGCGTGGTTTAGCAAGGGAATTTGCACGCAGTCTCAACGAAAGAGAAAGAGGACTCGTAAAGCACGTATGCTGAAATTCTGTGAGAGAATTCCAATGGCTCCCGTGTCTAGTACAACGAAAGCACGACTGATTTCCCCTGAAGGTAAAACAAGGTGCTCTTTACTGTCTCTTGGCTACTGTGCTAGATATAATAGCAAAGAATAGTCTAACTGCTTGTAAGAATAGAAAGAGAGTTTTATAGAGAGTTTAGTGAAACAACTGTAAACTGCGCCTGGGTAAGTTTGACCTCCAATAGTAAACAGAACTTTACTCCGAAATTCAGCGTCAAGTTTGACTGACCCAATCTTCAGGTCGTGCGCATTTCTTAGAAATTGTTGTGTGACATCGTTAAATGTATCTATTTGGAAGTAAGCGAAGTCCTTTTTAACCGAATAGTTGTAGCCAGTTGTCTTTTGGGTGCAAAAGTTTACAAACGTCAGTTACCAGCTTGAACACATTAACATTATATTAACCTTAGTTACTAAACAGTAGAGCCGACACCACGGAATTAACACCAGTTTACTTGTCAGAACTGTGCTTCATTTGTATTATTTAGGTTAGTTTGTGGACATTCCAGGGCTTTAAAGTATGTTATGACTGCGTCCATTTTCAATTAGTACGAAAAAGCTTTGGCCAACAGTGTATTGAGCTTTCAATAGATCATAGCCTGAAATGTCAGTCATCTCCCGCCCTCAGCCTTCCCCGGTATCCTTCTCTCGCCCGGGGAAGGCTGAGGGCGGGAGATGACTGACATTTCAGGCTAAATAGATCACAGTAAGGTTCAAATTTAAAAGCTGAGAAAAATAAAGTTGAGTTGAAAAGTGCCAAAGCTTTGTCCTATGTTGTCGCTCTGGTACATAAAGTATGTTTGACGTATTTCTACCAAATCCCAGAAGACTTAGTCACGACATTTTAAGTTATTTCGGTCACGTACAAAAACAGTAGTTTACTAAGATAGAAAAATACCACAGAGATAATAATAAACTATAAAGGAACAAGGATGGTTAAGGTTGGAGAAGATTGACACGGATTGCAAACGACGAACTTGAAAAATTTAGGTTTAACTTTTCAAGATGCGCAGCTGCCTAGGGCTTTCGTTTTTACGGCCAGTAACGCATGCGCAGTGGTGTACATGAAGACATTCAAGAATGAGGACGGAGCGAAATTTGATTTGAGCCATAGAAATCAACCAGCGCAATTTATCCTGCAAATAGAGTATTCTATCTATTACTGTGTAGGTTATAGCAATGAAAACGTCACTGGGAGTATGTTTATTTACCACTTTAGTGGTGAATTTGTTTCCCCTTAATTCAGGTGACCCCAAGGAAATAAAAGAATTCGTGGAGACTACGATAACCCTTGACAAAGAAACGGCCGACCTTGGCCTTGGGATCGTGGGAGGCTGTGACACCTATCTGGTAAGGAATTGCTAGACATCTTCATTTTGTTTGACTTGCGACCACAGCTAAGTATTTTAGTCAAAAAATATCAGAAAATTATGAACCTATCTAAATTAAGGAATAGTATATAAACGGCTTAGATTTTAATAGTAAAATACAAAAAACAAATCTCAAGGAAATAACAAATTAGAGAGAAGGAATGCGCCCAAAAAGAATATTTTTGACAATATGAAAGCCTTTGAAATTACGACTTAAAGCAGCTTGGTTATGGTATTTTGAGTTATTTTGACCATGTCCTAATTTACCTTTAACTGATTGAAGGAAACCTAAAAATAGCAGTTGACTGAAATAAAAAAAACACCAAAGAGATAATAATAAAGCATAAAAAAACAAGGATGATGGCTAAGAATGGCTAAGGATGGAGGAGATTAACGCGGATTACAACGACGAACTTGAAAAATATAGGCTTAACATTTCAACACGTGCAAACCGTGACGTAGTACCTTTAATATGTTCAACCAATGAGAATATGTAGCATTTGGCGGAAGTAAAAGGTATAGAAACCTGACGTCATTACTTCACTCTCTAGGGAGGGATAGTAATAAATGTCATTGAACAAGGAGGCGCGGCGGCTAAGGATGGGAGAATAGCCGTTGGAGACCAGATTATTATGGTAAGTTTAACAAATTGACTTCAGTTTTTCATGCATCTGTTCTGTAGTTATTGAACAATAATTATTATTCATTATTGCATTCATGGAAAATACAAAATCATTTTGTTTTTCATATTGAAGTATTCAACATACAAATTCCCCTAGCTTTCAGGCCTTCATGCAGTCGGTTTTTGCAAAAAAATACTTAAAGAAGTTTGATGACTGATTTTGTGCCCACATTGTATGGAGACAGGTAAAGTCGTTTATCTTATTAAAATTTCTCCTTTGTGACATCTTAAGGTAAACGGCGAGAGCCTGCGACAAATGAGTCATAAAAATGCGGTTTCCGCTCTGAGGCTAGCGTCATCTCCCGTGAAGCTAACTATTCTACGAGAAGAGCCTGAAAAGATTTTCACTTCAACTGAAGGTAAAGGATAACGTTGGCTATTACACAAAATGTGTCTGAAGAAAGAGTCTTTCTGACTGTCTGACCGTCTGATTGACTGACTGACAAACTGACTGACTAGCAGACAGAGACAGACTGACTGACTGACTGACAGACTGACAGACTGACAGACTGACAGACTGACAGACTGACAGACTGACAGACTGACAGACTGACTGATTGACAGACTGACAGACTGACAGACTGACAGACTGACAGACTGACAGACTGACAGACTGACAGACTGACAGACTGACAGACTGACAGACTGACAGACTGACAGACTGACTGACTGACAGACTGACTGACTGACTGACTGACTGACTGACATGACTGACTGTCTTACTGTCTGAAGGGGGTAAGTTTCTAAAGAAACTGTCGTGCTGCGTTGGTGGGGAGTATTACAAGATAATTTGGTTTTATCAACTGAGTTGATAATGTGAATCGGAGACCGTTAAGAGTTTCGAAAGCTGACATTTCGAGCGTTAGCCCTTCCTCGGATTTAGCCGATTCGCTCCGACGAAGGGCTAAAGCTCGAAACGTCAGCTTTCGAATCTCTTTACGGTGGCCAATTCACACTGTCTGACTGTGTGTCTGTCTGACTGACTGACTGACTGACTATGCATATTTTACTATTGCATACCATATTATATCTTGTATAATGACTGATCCGGTGATTGAAGCTATCTTTTTTTTCTCTGTTAGAGCCATCATTAGTCTTCGAAGTGAAATTGGTGAAACCCATCACTGACTACTTAGGACTCAGCGTTCTCGCAAGGAAGTAAGTCTTAAATAAATTAACTGATTACGGCGAAAAATAATCGAAAAAGACAGCATCAAGTATAAGGCTCAATCATTAAAAAGAATAATCAACTAAAACTTTCTTTTTTATTATTTCAGGGACAAGAAAGGAGTGTTCGTTACTTATGTGGTAAGATGACTGACAGGCCACGCATTCTTATCTTCTAGCTCTCTTCACTATGGAACTGAGATAAAATGAATCAATTTTATGAACTCCGCATTTCAAAACGCTTTTTCAGAAGTGAAGTAACATATATTGTCACAATTTTAAGATTTTTCCAAGTACGATTTCCAGTTTAGGTAACAATTATTCCACGAGCGTGCGTTGGATATTGGCTTTTATTAAAAACTGGATCATTGGATAATGCAATCCAAGAGTTTTCATTGGCCTAGCCATCATGGGTTATGAGCCATTATCCCATGCTCTAAAAATATGGTAAGCGTACGCGTGATTTGTTGGGGAGTTTTTTTATTTTAGTTTTAGGGAGCGTTTTTAATAAGTAAGTAAGTAAGTAAGTAAGTAAGTAAGTAAGTTTATTAACGTGACCAAACACTTAGCTAACCAGCTACTTTACAGGAATAGTCACAAAATAAAATAGTAATAAAAATTATTAAAAGATTATTAAATATTGTAGTATAAAATATATAAAATGTTTTAAAATATATCAGCATGTGATTACGACATGTAGCGGCCAGCCAAATCCGTATCTGATATCTGTTTCTTGAACAGTTTGTAAGAGTCCGCTTCCACGGTAGTATATCCAACCTCCCCATCATGCGCCGCGTGTATATCGCATTGATTGCGTATATTTTTTGCTACTGTGTGACATAGTATAAAATAGTTATGCAACGCTCTCGTAATACCATGGAATATTCCACCTGTCACTTCAATTTTCTTGGTATACACACCTGCCTAAAGGCTCGTGTGTATAAAACAATTATTCCACTCGCGCTTGTTGGATATCTACCATCTCATATCCAACGCACGCTCGTGGAATAATTGTTAAATATGCCATGATTGATGGCTATAAGCCAATGAAACTGCTCTTGAATTGAATTATCCAATGATCTAGTTTTTTAATAATTGTTGTTAGTTTCAAAGAACGCTTGATCAAAAACCAATATCTTTCACGACGAAATAAACCTTCCCCCTTTGCGTGTGGCAATTTTGCTTTTAAGCTGAGTACAGGAAATATTCTCCAATGTCTTCAGGTATACTTCCATCTGTAGACGTTCTCTTTTTTCTCTAAGTTGTCTTTCCGTGCGTAATCGTTCAGAGTTCCCGTTTTTTCTAAGGGCTCGCCAGCCTATCATATTTATTTTGCCTGTCTACTTTTCTTACCTGTTCTCTTTACTCACTCTACTTCTTTTCCTTATAGTCCGAGGACAGCATTGCTTACAAGGAGGAATCGATTCAACAGGGAGATAAGCTTCTTGAGGTAAACGGTATAAACCTCAAGAAAGCAACTCAAGAAGAAGCTTGTAAAGCTTTAAGGGTGAGTTAAAGAGAACATATTCCTCGAATACTGTGTGTCGACACGTGCTGGTTATGCAACGCTTTCAAGTGGTATACCATGGAATATCACACGAGTAACTTGTATTTTCTCGGTCGTATACACACGAGCCTTTAGGCAGGTGTGTATACCAAGAAAATTGAAGTGGCAGGTGGAATATTCCATGGTATTACGAGAGCGTTGCATAACTATTTTATACTATGTCACACAGTAGCAAAAAATATACGCAATCAATGCGATATACACGCGGCGCATGATGGGGAGGTTGGATGTACTACCGTGGGATTTACAACGGCTTTACCGTATTCTGATTGGCTGTTTTTGCTATGACATGGTATAAAATGAAATACGATTAAATACAGTCACAAAACTACTGAAATCTGTGGACTCTGAGTTTTGAGACATTTACTATTGCTGAAGTTAGTGTGGTTGCCCCATCACACTGTATTAAGTAATTTGGTCTTGATATCACATGCCAAAGACTGGAATTTTCTAAGTGTTGTAGCGATGATCTTTGAGAAATACCACACTCATGTTACAAACCCTTAAAGAAAAAGATTAGAAAGTTCGTTTAACTTGAACTAACACCAGTCAATGAAACAAGACAGAGACTGAATTTCTTACTTCTTATCAGCAGTTTTTCATTCAGTTGATATAATTATTTTTTCCTTCAAACGCAGCGCGCCTACGGAGCTGTGAAGCTAAAAGTGGGACGAATTTCATCTTTGCAATCTTCCCTTTGGTCGTCTAAAACCGAAGCATCCTACATCAATCACGCTCTTGAAGACGACAGAGGTAACTATACTCTCTTCATTGCTTTTCAAAAATTCCAAACCAGCAAATAACAAATCACTACGCTTTCAGGACTCAGCAAGGAATTCCGACGGTGGAATAGCTTTGGCTTTGAACAGAAGAGGAAGCGTAAACTACCACGTGACAGTAATAACAAAGTTCCCGGCAGACGAAGATCAGTCAGTTGCCAAGATTATAGCCAGGCCAATATAGATATTGACCTGGAAAGACTGGAGCGAGCGTCTTCCGAACACGACATAAGAGCCGGTTGGTTTGCTTTGCTGGTTTTAACATTTATTTCTTAATTTTAAGGCCAGGTTTTTGACAATTTTTTATCGACACACTCCCCGTGTAAAAGGGCTTCGTTCAAGTTCATCTTTCCTTTTCTATCAAGCTGTTTGGTTTTTCTACCTTTGATGTTCGGTACATAAAATTCTTGTGGAGGCGCGGTTGCCTCATAGTTAATGCGCTCAACTCCAGAAGCGGTCCGGGTTCGAGCCCTGCCCGCGGGAACAGTGCGTTGTGTTCTTGGGCAAGACACTTTATTCCCACAGTGCCTCTCTCCAGCCAGTGAATTTAATGCTGGGGGGTAACCCTACGATGGACTAGCATCCCATCTAGGGGGGAGTAGAAATATTCCTAGTCGCTTCATCGGTGCTACAGAAACCGGGATAAGTTCCGGCCTGGCTTCATGGACTGTTCCCATACGTCAGAACAGTCAAATTCGCGTCTAACAATCACCACAGAGTCGAAGATTTCACGGTTTATTTGGAGTGCATGGTCATTACACAATAGCCAAGATGGCCGCCCTAGTCACAATCTCTCACCACGAGGGGCATGAGCCCGCGATACAACGAGGTAAAATTACTGTGGCAACCACCGAATTGGTTAAGCATTAACTAGCAATTCATTCGTTTCTTAACATCCCCCTCCCGAATACAACGTATTCGCAAAAATTTTACATTTTGATATTCCTTAACCTATGACGAAATCACTTTAAAAATGTCAATACTTTCATCACTATCCAAATCATCAATTGTTCATAGAATTAAACGCAACAGTTCATTAAACAACAGCTTGCAAGTCGTTTCTGCCAAATGGCACCCATTTTGGTCATCATAGTCACGTACTTGATAGTCCTCATTCCACAGGGTTGTCATCTGCATACTCAAGGGGACACAAGCAATGTACAGGACGGAGAAACTCTTTGTTCTTAGACTTGACTCGAACAACTCTCACTAGGCCATCATCACCTGGATACACCTCCATCACACGACCGAGTGGCCACTCTCCGCGCTTAGCCTTAGATTCTGCAATTAGCACTACGTCTCCTTCTTTCAAATTGTGTCTTGGATGGAACCACTTCCTTCTGACATTGAGGGTAGGAAGGAATTCTCTTCTCCAGCGTTTCCAAAACTGTCCAAGAAGTTGTTGCACACGATGCCATCGTTTCCTGGGATTGTACACCTCCTCAACATCAAGTAATTCAGGAGCAAACGGCCCTCCCAACTGACCAACAAGAAAGTGGTTTGGGGTCAATGGAGAGTGGTCATTAGGATCTGCACCAACATAGGTTATTGGTCGAGAATTCAGCAACCTCTCAGCACCACAAATGGCAGTATGAAGCTCTTCGTCATTAATATCTGCGTCTCCGAGGATGGCCTTGATCGCTTTCTTTGCACTTTTGATCAGTGCCTCAAACACGCCTCCAAAATGAGGGGCAGACGGGGGGTTGAACTTCCAGTCGATACGGTGATGTTTAGTAGACTCACGAATGATCCTGTCTTGGTCAAAGGACTCCACTAACTCACGTAGTTCACGATCTGCTCCTACGAAGTTGCTTCCGTTATCAGAAATAACATAAGTTGGCGTCCCCCTCCTTGACGTCATCCGGGTGAATGCATTGATGAACGAGTCAGTATCCAATGAATACGACATTTCTAGGTGTACTGCTCGAGTTACTAAGCACGTGAACAGGCAAAGATATCGTTTTGCCTTGGTCCTGCCTCGTCCTTGTCTCGTCAAGTATGGTCCGGCGTAGTCCACTCCAACTTTCTCAAATGCTCTTACAGATCCTTGCAACCTTGACCTGGGTAAGGGAGCCATCATCTGGTTTGCTGTCTTAGTTGAGAAACGACGCCGACACTGTGGACAAGCCTCAATGATGTTCCGCACTACGCGTCTACCCTTTATAATCCAGAAACGAGCCCTCAACTCAGTCAAGGTGTGGTCAACTCCAGAACCATGTCCAATCCTTTCATGGGTATCTGTAACAACAAGTCGGGTCACAGCATGGTCCTTCGGCAAAAGAATTGGGTGTTTCGTGTTGTAGGACAGGTCATCCGCAAGGCGTAAGCGTCCATCCACCCGTAGTAAGCCTTCATCATCCTTCTTAGGGTTAAATCTTGATAGTGCCCCTTCTTCTTCTCCTTTGGGAAAGGCTTCATGCTGAGCTCTTTTTAGCCAGAAGGTTTCAGCTTTCGACATTTCGGCTGCCATTAGCGTACAGGCATTTCTTCTTGACCCTTGCGGGAGTCTGCAGTTGTCAGCAAAGCGCCGTACCCATCCTGTCACGCGCACTAGGTGCTTGAGACTTGAGAATTCACTCGGGTTAATACTTGGGTTGGCATAGGTCAGATGTGCACTGGTGGTCTTCACTCTCTCAAGGTCATCACACTTCTTTGCATCTCCAGTAGGTGGCAAACTGGGCCAAGCTGACTCGTCCTCTTTCAAAAACGTTGGCCCTTCCGTCCAAAACTTGCAGTCAGCCAATTCCTTCGCAGACACTCCCCTTGTTGGTAAGTCAGCTGGGTTACATGTTCCAGGTACATGCCGCCATTGCTCTGGACTTGTTGTCCGCTGAATTTCGCCAATTCGGTTGGCCACAAAGGGCTTAAATTCACGACTCTGACTCCGCACCCAGAACCAAACATTTTCTGAGTCAGTCCAATAGATTGTTCGGTCAACAGTCAACACTTTAAGGATACTCTGGGCAAGGCGACTTGAGAGTAACGCACCCATGAGCTCTAGACGGGGAATCGTCAACGCTTTTAAGGGAGCCACACGACACTTTGAGGCGATAAGGCGAGAGGACCGAGTGTTGTCCGGATACTGGCCCACCAAATAGGCACTTGAGGCGAAGGCATCTTTTGAGGCATCAGAAAAAAGATGTAAGTCAACCCTCTCTGGGTTGGCCAGGCGTAGACAACGAGGGATGGCTATGTGGGATAGGTCTGGCAGCTCGGAAACCCATTTTTCCCACTTGATTGTTAACTCTTTAGGCAGAACATCATCCCAGTCAATCCCAGCCATCCAAATTTCTTGCATCAAGACTTTTGCTCTCATAGTGAATGGTGACAGGAACTGAAGTGGGTCAAATAGGGCTGCAATGGCACTCAAGACATTTCGCTTTGTGGGCTCTTTACAAGCACCATGTTGTTGAACTTGAAAGGTGAAAATATCTCGTTCTGTTTCCCACATCACTCCTAGGGTCTTGATTTTGGGGGTCCCTTCTTCCCGAATCTCAAGGCTTGGCTGTCTGTCCTCCACAGGAACATCTTCAAGAACGGCAGTTTTATTTGAGGACCACTTTCTAAGCTTGAAGCTGGCCATAGATAACAAGTCTGAGAGTTGATGTCGGAGGTTCTTAGCCTCTTCTACAGTCTCACATGAATCCAGCACGTCATCAACATACATGGCATTGTCTACAGTCTCTGCAGCCTCTGGATAATCTGCACGATGTCTCTCTGCATGGGCATGGAGGACGTGTTGAGAACAGAACGGAGATGCTGTATTTCCAAAGACAAGTCGCTGAAACTCATAGACATCCGGTTCTCTTGATGTGTCGAGATTGCGCCAAAGAAACCGGTGGTATGGACGGTCTTTCTCTTGCAATTTAACTTGCAAGAACATTTCAGTTATGTCTCCAGACAAGGCTACTGGGGCACGGCGGAACCGGGTCAGTACATCTACTAACTCTCTCTGGAGTTTTGGGCCTGGTCGAATAGTGTCATTCAAGCTTTTTCCTTTATGCTTTACTGCTGCATCAAGGACTATGCGAACTTTTGTAGTCGCTCTGTTCTCTCTGATTACCGGGAAGTGAGGCAAGAACCACTGGTTTTCTTCTTTGGAGCGTGGTACCCTTTGGATGTAGCCTTTTTTCTCATAGTCCTCAAAGATTTCATTGTAGGCTTTTGCAACTTCAGGACCTTTCTTCTTAAGTGACTTCTCTTGACTCTTGAGTCTCATAAGGGCTACTTCATAATTGTTCTCCAATTTCGGCTCTCCTTCTCTCCATGGGATGCCGATACTGTACCGTCCGTTCTCAAACATTAGTGTTTTAGATACTTGCCCTACTGCAGCTTGCTCTTCTGGTGTCAGTGCCTGGCCAGTTTTGTCCTTAATCCCCAAGGATTCCAACTCCCAGAATTTACGTAAGACATCATCAGGTGGTGGTTGCTCTCTGATTAGACTGCTTCGATATGTTCGCGTGGAATGCGAACGAGAATGGCGACGAAATTCTTCCACCAGTGTGGGTCCAAAACACACCCAGCCCAAATTTGTCAAACGTGCCACAGGATCGTTTGCTAGGTTGCCACAGGCTTCCTTTAACACGTGGTGAAATACTGGATGATCGCTGCCAATCATGACGTCGATTTGGCGCCGCCTGGATACACTCTTGAACGGGACTTGTCGGAGGTGGGGCCACTTATCTTTCAGCTCTGACCACGGTATAGCTGGAGTGTCACCAGCAATGTTGTTAAGGACGTGGGCCTGCAAAGGGCTTGAAAACGTAGCATCTACATTCCTCACTAACACTTCTACTCGGCGTGATCGTGTCCTGATTTCTGTCCCCCCTGTGCCTGCAATCGTAAGATCTAATGCTTGTCCCTGTAATTCAAGTTCCTCGGCAGCCTCTTCTGAAATGTAGGAGCTTGTCGAGCATGGGTCCAACATGACATTGACCTTCAGTTCTTTCTTGCCGTTACTAATCAGGGCCGGGAGAATCATCAGTGAAACATGATCTGTATGGCTAGTGTTGTGTGTTTGCTCTCGCGGGTGAGTGTTGGCCAATGTTGGGTTGAAAACACTTGCTTCTGAATGCGACTGCTCCTTCTGTTGGAATGGTGGTGCTTCTACTCGAAGTTGGCCTTGTACCTTGTCTGCATGTTGAGGATTGCTTTCGTGGAGATAGCTGCTGTGGTTGATGCTTGAACACCCTCCCACACCACATGGCCTTGAATTAGGACAGTTCTTGCTATGATGGCCAGCTGCCAGGCAGCTATAGCAACGACCACTATTTGTGATCAACTCCTTTCTCTTCTGTAAGGGCAGTTCTTTGAAGGCTCTGCAAACCCAAGGTGGGTGGTCCTTTCCGCAAGTGCTAACAATACACCGTCTTGCTTTAGATCTTGTGTTAAAATTTCTGGTACGAGTGCGGTCGCCTCGAAAGCCACCCCGTCGGTCTTCTTGCTTTTCAAATTTGTTCTTTTCAAACCCATTTGTTTCTTCTCTTGCTTCTTCCATAACTTGTACTCTAAGGTCAACCCATTCAACAAGTGATTCAAAGTTATCTTCCAGGAAATGATCACGAATCCAGTGTTTGTAAGCCTGTACATCTTCTTCAGGGAGCTTTTCTTTTGCTGTGAGGTTCAAGCTTTGCCCTTGTAGTTCTTGTCCTGGTCCACAGTCTTGCATTGCTACCATAACTCTCTCTAGCATAGCTTGAAACTCTTCCATGTCTTCCAGCACTCGAGGTCGAACCTTTTTCCAACCACGTAGAGCAGTCAGATGCTTTATTTGCAAACGTCTTTCTCCCCCATACTTTTTTTCCAGTTTGGCTTTTGCTCTTTCGTACGCATTTAGAGTGTACCCAAGGTCTTTCACTAATGTCAGGGCTTTTCCTGTCAAGCTGCTCTGCAAACGTAACATCTTCTCATTTACTGGAATAGCCAGTCTGTCAACAATGGACATGAATGCAGCCTTCCAAGGCTCGTAGTCTGCTTTGTCTACTCCTGAGAATTTAGGAAGATCCACACCTTTTAATTTGATGGGCAAGCTCTTTTGTGTTAGTTGCCCCCCGTCTATCTCAGATACATGCAGATTTGTGCCTTTGATACCTTCCCAATTAGGAACAACTGGATTTCTTGTGTGATAATTTTGTACTATATCACGTGGCTCAGATGCTCGCTCCGCTTTTTCTGCTTTGGACTGATTTAATGCTGCCACTTTTCTTGCCTCCTCAGTTCGCTGTTTAGTTAGCTGAAGTTCAGCGGCCAGTTTTTCTAACTCTTGTTCTTTTTGCCTTTGTTCTTGCTCCATTTCGAGCAGCCGTTCACTAGCCTCTTTTGCCTCAAGCTGTTTCTGTTTAACATACGAGGAGGATTTGAACACTAAGGAGGACTGGTCATAACTTTTTGTGAAGGAAAGCAAATCCGATTCTTCCTCTCCATTCGCTAGTCTTTCCTGCAAATGATTGTCTGCAGTCTCGATAATCGAATCTACTGAGGTCAGGATCTCGTCAACTTCTTTGTCTAATGCCTCTATTATTGTGTCAGTCCCTTCAATTTCTTCACTTGTGGCATAAACTTCTTTTAGACTACCAATGATTTTTTCGATGACATTTGATTCAGACTTTACTTTGTTTATCGCCCTTCGTATGGCATTCTTACTCGGCAATGCTACATCAATTTGTTGGCTCTCTAGAAGTTCTTTTAGCTGATTTTTTGCTTTAGTCAATCTAGTTTTTGCTGACTTCTTATTATTGCGTAAGTTTTGTATTTTCTTACTCACTGTGCTGCTCGTTTCGAACCAGTCCACGTCATCTTGATCCTTTGAGTCTTTTTCGCCTCCTTCACTAGCGGGGTCTACATCCTTCGGTGATTTTTCCTTGTCTGAGGACGGTAGGTCTTGTTTTCCAGGGTCTCCGTTGACTAATTCCTGTGCTGTATCCTGTGCTGTAGCACTGGCCGCCATTTGATTGTGTCAACAATTTGTACGGTCTGTTCGTCTGTTCACTCGTCAGCAGTGAAATCTACGATCTGATGTCGATAAATCCGGCTCGAAGGACCACATTTGTTCCCATACGTCAGAACAGTCAAATTCGCGTCTAACAATCACCACAGAGTCGAAGATTTCACGGTTTATTTGGAGTGCATGGTCATTACACAATAGCCAAGATGGCCGCCCTAGTCACAATCTCTCACCACGAGGGGCATGAGCCCGCGATACAACGAGGTAAAATTACTGTGGCAACCACCGAATTGGTTAAGCATTAACTAGCAATTCATTCGTTTCTTAACATGGACCGCTTGGCTCGTATACAGACTTTACCTTTTCTTTTTTACATCAAATTCTATACATTACCCAGGCCAGTAGCCTAGAAGCTTAATAGGGAGTGTTATACATTTCTTTTTTTTTCCATGTATAGGGAACAATCAACCCAAGCAAGATAGAGGAAACGAGGAACACCGAGAGAGATTTAGATATGTTTACCCTGACCGGATTGAGCTGTCATTTAGAGATCAGCCGAATCGACATGTACAATCCTATCGGAGAGAAGGTAACGTATATAACAGCTCTAAAGACATTTCCTTGTTTTCATGATGCACATTTGGGAAGCAGGGTTGACGCAGTTGTGCGAGCGCTCGCCTCCCATCAACGTGTCCCGGATTCGATTCCAGTCCGGTGCCATATGTAGATTGAGTTTGTTAATGGTTCTCGCCTTGCTCCGAGTTTTTTTCCGAATTCTCCGGTTTTCCTTCCTCATCTCCAAAATCTAATTTAACCAGGATAGTGGACCCACATGAAAACCAGCTAAGTCTGATGTGGCTTCCTTCCTAAATATTGTAATTTATTATATGATAACACGATGTTCTCCTAATGACCGTTATAAATCATATCTGACCTATTACAAAATAATAATAATGATGATGATGATGATGATGATGATGAAGATGATGATGATGATAACTAACAGTTAGATAACGCTAATTCCGTGTAATTCATTAGCCATTATAGCCCATTAAGCTAGAAGAAATAACTTGAAGCAAAAAAACACAAGCAGTTTCAAGCACGCGAAAAACCAGTGCAAGCCACACCAAGCGCGGGAAAACGCCAACTGGCGCCAATGCCAGCGCTTGAAAACACGAAATTGACGCCAGTGCAAGCGCGGGAAAATACAAAACTGGCGCCAAAGCAAGCGCGTAAGAACGAGTCCGAATCAAGTCGCGAATGACTTTGGTTTGCTCCTGACCGTTGAAAATGTAGCGTTTACCGTATTTATTTGAAAGAGCGTCGTCCCGTTTATTAAGCGCCGCACTTGAAAAGCGCCGCGTCTCGATTTCGAGTATAAACAGCGTGCTAGCTCTGATTGGTTACTGGCAATGCGTTGCAAAGACTTTTTAACCTGGCAATTAGAGAGCTAACCAGGCGTGAAGTGAAATAGAAACAACTCAGTTTATTCATTAGCTTAAAATAGGCCATGTGACGAAATTTACTTTCCCCTGTGTAACTGCCTTTCTCTCCCTGTGCTCCCACGAAGCTCTGCTTTACAACGTTGCCGCCGTTTTTATTGTTATTGTTAATTTGCAGATTATGTATAAAATGGAGAGCGACCAACAATGTCAAGAGCCGAGCTGAAATGCAGTGCAAGCTGGCTTGAGCAAGGCAGGGGCAAGTTGGAACATTTATTCAAACAAGTCAAACAAGGGAGATACCGTATCCGCTGAGAGATTGGCAATTTGACAAACATAAAGGAATAAATGACTGATTTTCTTTTGTAAACTAAAAGATGAGAAACTGGTGAATGAAACTGAATTAATATTGTGACGGTGTTATTTACTGGAGGAGGGAGAATGGACTTGAGGGGAAAAGAATGGGTAGAAACAAAGATTCATAGATTACCCAAATGAAGCCAAATAAGTCAATTTCGTATTTGATTGGTGCAAAAATATTTCAATGCGAACCTGATGGTTTATCCACAGACTTGAAAGCTAGGAACCGCTTGCACAGCTTTATAAACAATATCAAACATTATTATGGGAACTCCTTTATTTAGCTCAGTTATTTGTTATTTGTTTTGTTTGTTTATCTTTTGGCTGCTCAGTTTTGATTTGTATCGTCGCACGGTGGTTTGGTTCTTCTTAAGAATTGGTTCAATAAGCGAAAGAGCTTAATCAATAACAGGAAGAGTTTAAAATAAATTCGCTCAGGTAACAATACTGTTGTTGCCAATTTCCAACATGGACACCTTAATTTTCGATCGCGACAAATGTTGAAATTCAAAATACTTGGAGAAAAGCCTTCATTAATTAAGTCCGTGGGCGACAATGAATTTTTTGGAATTCTCCTGTTCTTAAAAAGGATTAGCTTTGTTTTCCTTTGATCGGTGTCCTCCCGTCTCCGTTTCTTAGTGTTTTTTTGTGGCATGTGTCTATCAGACTTCTATCTTTGCCTTGTTGTAGCTGCACTTATTATGTCGTTTTTCTCCGTCAAGTTATCACCAAAAAAAGTACTCGCCAAAGATTTGTTTTTAATTGATTACGTACGACGTTTTCCTGCCTATTTCTAATTTGTGTGTCATTAAGCTCGTTTTATCGCGCGATACTCGAATACTAATCTTTTAAGTGGCCCCGGAATGATTAATTTTAACTTAATTCGACCCACCTACTTTTTCGTGCTATAGTGATATTTTTACGCCCTATTTATAATGCAAAACCATGTTGGACACAAAATGTTGCTACTGTTTTCGAACAAAACATTATTTGAGCATTTCAGCTGCTTCAATATTTTATATTTATCGACTCTTGGAACAAATAAAGATCTATTCTTTATATTTCCTATGCCTAAGTGGTGTGACAAAAAGCTGTATGACTTACACATAAATCAATTACGTTATAATCGCACCATGTATAATAGTCAAGCCTATTTCAGCACACAAAATATATACATGAAAAATATTTTTCCGATACTTCTTATTTGTTGCCATCGATACTGCGTAATTTTGTTTCACTTTTTAATTAAATAGTGATGTTTGCTTAAAACCTTACTATATTGAATTTAAAACCTTTTTCCTTTTGTAGGCGATAGGCAATTTTGACACTTCCAGTTTCTTTGTGTATTTAAACTGTCCTGTTATCCCTTTGCGTAATTTAGCTTAAAATCTTTCAAGTTTCTGTGGATTACGCCTATATCTGTGGCTGGAACGTAGAAACCCACAGATTAATAACGCGACAAATGTTTTCGATTTGAGGCGAGCTCCAGCTGAGATGAATCATCCGTAATCAAATCGAAAAGGACCCTATAACAAACAGAACGTTAGAATGTAGCACAATTATTTGTGATCATTTTAAGGCAAGAATGAATTATGCTTTTTGTGCCAGCTACCACCGCTAGCCACCAATGAGATGGTCGTATTAATTAATATCTCTGCTTCTTTGCATCAAGCAGGTGAAAGAGCATCGATCGTCGCAAATTTAACGACTTAACCGGCGTCATAGCACAAAGATGTTCGGCCCTAACGTACAGCTGAGAACGACACGGCTTTAATATCGACAGTTTGAAGAATTTTTAGCGAAATTTTGAGCTATTTTCCTCCAAGTTTCAGAAGAAGTCGTTTACGTAAAGAAAACTGTCGGAAGGTGATCATGGTTGTGGCATCATGGACAACGGCTCCGGTTATCGTAACAGCTCTACCGCTTTGCGTGGTGATTTTAATCGGTATTTTTGGCAATATAATGGTGGTTCTTATCAGCACGAAAGGCAACAGAGTTCGTACAAAGGGACGAGCCTTGATAGCCAGTTTGGCCCTGGCAGACACCCTGGAGTCTACAAATCTGATATTTATGCTAGTATCAGTGGCACATTACGGGCACTGGATTTTTGGCGATGCGCTATGCCAGTTGAACGGGTTTCTCACTACAGAGTTTGTTATTTCGTCCATGTACAGCTTGACTGCAATAAGTATCAATCGCTATTTCATGGTGGTGAAACAAAACTACTATCGAAAGGTTTTCAACTCAAGAAACCAAGGTTTACTTGTAGCTTTTATTTGGTGCGTTCCTCTCCCATTTGCCATTGGACCATTGCTTGGTTGGTCAAAGTTTGAGTTCCAAACAGGAAAATGCATTTGTATCTTTTTCTTCAGTCGCTCAATCGTTTTTTCCGCCGCCCTTCTCGTAGTCGCTGTTCCTCTACCGTTGGGAATAATCTGTTTCTGCTGTTTCAAGATTTTTAGACAGGTTCGTCACCATTCCAAACGGGTAACCACAATGAGCAGTAAAGCACCATCGGTGAACGTTGAAGAAGTACGAATTACCAAAACCTTGGCCGTTGTGATAGGCGCGTATCTAATTTGCTTCATTCCAGCTGCAACCATAAATCTAATTGAAATGGTTCATCCCAGCTTTGAAATACCTCTCTGGATCGACATACTGTCGATGATCTTGGTCTTTTGCAACCATGCAAATAACCCCGTTATTTACGGAGCGTTGAATAAGCAGTACCGTAAAGCGTTCAAGGACATATTGAAAAATCTCCTTGGAGGTCGATGCTCGTTGGACAAAACGTCTGATAGTTCGAACAATAGCACGGTGCTAGAAACAAGCACTGCGCCGCCCAGATCAAGAAAGTTGTTTAAGACTACTGTGAACGTAGCAACAGTGGCTAAAGCCAAAGAAAACGGTGAAGTTAAAGACATCGACAGCCCTGGAAACTGTTTAGAAGTAGTCGCACCAAAATGAGATTGTTGGTGTACAAAGTTGAATATAAGGAACAAAATTAAAACACTGACATAAATTGGACTGTATATAAACCGATGAAGGCCATGAACTGGCTCAAAGCCTTGCGGCAGTTGTGTTGTTGTTGCTCTTTTTTTTGGCATAAACCGGTTGCTTAAATAAGATTTTATTGAAGTGAACGGAGTTTCCAGTTTAAACAAAATTTGCAGATGTGCGAGAAATTAACTAAACGAGGGCGTCCTGTTATTTTGTGACTGATTTTAAGTTAATTTTTAAGCGAGGAAAGAGGTTTGGATATTGATCGGGCCAAGCGCATATGTTAATCACGGCCAATATTTCGGACAAGTGCTTATCTGTCAACATGAACATTTTATAGCAGGTATAGATTTCACAAACGGGTGGTACGGTGAATTCAATTATCTAAAGACGTAGCACTGAATGGTATTAAATATTAAAATGCTTCTTACTGGGAGTTCTCGTAATGCCGGACCAGAGCAGGGAAAATATTTAATGATGGACTATGGAAAGTTAAAATTGCCCGAAATATTGCCCTCGTGAGATCGTTTTAGTTTTCCTTCGCTCAAATTATCTCTTCTGTTCTGACTCTCTCAGGGTCGCCTACGTGTTCATTGATCGGAAAGGCCTATTTATAAATTGAGCAGAATGCAAACGAAAGCATAAATAATTGATTATCGGTTTACCTCAATATTACAATCGCCAGCCAAAATAGAGCACTTTTTTATTCTTAGCCACAGTTAGATTAAGAAAATCTACCTATGTTTATAAAAGCACTTTACATGCTTCAAACTCGATTCGTCCGCAAAAGTCTTTTATGCCGTGTTAGTCTTTTATAACTTCATAAATGTATTCATACGGTTATGCAAAGAGTAACATATTACAAAGAAAGGTGTGAAGAAAAGATTATGCCGACACCAGTGCATCGACAATTTTTTATTAAACGAAACTACTTCATCAGTGAACTGTGAAGCAAATTTTGCTAGAAAAAAAAAATAAGTTTAACTTCTTTTATGGGGCAAAGTGCTTGTACATCGGTGTAATTGAGTGCAATGCATTTCACTCACGTCTAATAAATAACTGAGAGCTGTTATTGGAAAACTACCCGGCCTTTCCAGCAAGACAAAAACAAGTTCAGGGCTTTTAGTCAATACGAACATTTTGGTAATTGCCTTAAACTGCACTGAGGTATTTTCATTACTAGATTCATTACTACACAGTTTCATTACCTGAAAATAGGAAATTTAGCATTGAGTGAAGGTTCTGCCTGTCAGCTTTGTAATAGAAGTGCGTTAAGACTTGAACCACAACACGACAAAAAAACAATAAAAGTGCAAGGCCTTAAGTATATGGGGAAGTTGTTCAATTCTGACAGAAATACGTGTTTCTGACTCATTTCGAGGAAGTTTATTATTTTTATATTTATTATTTGCACTTAAATTTTGCCTTTTTCCATGACACATGCATGCAGCCCAGAGGAAAAACGGTAACGAGCAGAACTTGAAATTAATGACATATTACACTGCCATCTACATTACTTGCAAAAATTTTCGGACGTTTCGTTTCGGACGTTTAAGTTTCGGACACGTTATATTTTTTATTTTTTATGTCGGGAATGAACAGGATTTCAATTGCCTATTTCTATCGAAACTACCATTTTCAGAGAGAAGGAAAAAAAAACGGAGGTTCCCTTTTACCAATGAAACCGTAAGGTAAGAGCATTCTTACAACAAATAAAGTCAAACGCAAATCGTCAAAAGATTTCACAAGCTTGCACGTTTTAGTGTTTATGCAAAATTACTATTTTATCATCTGGAAATGAAAAGAATGAATTCTGAAATTTGCATTTTATTTCTCAGTCCCTAAGCAGCATATCTTAATTCATATTTTATGAGGGTGTTTCTTTGCGGAGTAGGGTTTAAACGCAGCTGTGTAAAGTTTACAGAAATTATTATAACTCTGTAATGATTCAATGACACTTCGGTCTTTTCGCAGCTTTTACTAATGACCTGTGAAACGAATCTCGGCCTTATAACTGTTTACTTTTATTAATGTAGAAACCAGACAATTTATTACGGGCTTGACTTAAAATGCAAATTTCTCGACAATTATAGTGCTAGCCTGCTATGAAGGCCTATTTTAGCGGACAAAAGCTCAGTACGTCTTCTCGAGATGTTTGGCCGCCATCTTGAATTTTTTAAAGCAGGAAATTCTACCAAGGGAGTGTGCAATAGGCGAGAGGAATTTTCGCTTGTACTCGGTCAATAAGTACGGTATCGGCATGGGGATATATAACGCAAGATTGAAAAAAAGACCGTTTCGCCACATATGAAATGAAGAAACAAGAGATTTTCAAATGTGAAATAAATTTATCGACAAATTTACCTACACGACCTTTCTTTTCCGCCATCTTGAATCTTATATACAGGATTTGTTTACCTGCCGATGGCGACCGTGGTTGTTAGTGTGAGGTCTGGGGCTAACTACTTCTGACTGACTGAGAGCCTCTTGAATTCGGTGGAACCTCATAGAAACAGCTAGAGAAACAGCAAGTTCCATTTTTTAACAGTTGCACTCAGAATGTTGATTAACCTCTTCGTAGTCTTCACATAAAAAGGTGGCAAAAATGACGGGGGAGTGGCAATAATGTGGCCCGGGTTCGATTCCCGGACCCGACGTCATATGTGGGTTGAGTTTGTTGTTGGTTCTCTACTCTGCTCCGAGAGGTTTTTTCTCCAGGTTCTCCGGTTTTCCCCTCTCCTCAAAAACCAACATTTCCAAATTCCAATACGATCCAAGAATGCACGGGCATTTCTGAAACGAGTTCTTGTGAACTCATTGGTGTTCCGTGGGTAAACAAATTACAAATTACATACATCCATGATAAGTTCAGTTGAAGCTTAGGTTAGCTTGTCTTTCTCGACTTTCTCGGTGAGAGCTTTCGAAACATTTTCGTCCAGGTCAAAAATCATGACATAAACAAATGGAAAAGTTGAGAGAATTTCGAAAGTAAGATTAAAACAAGACTAAGCAATAAGAAATTTGGGGATTAAGATTCCGCGGGAAAGGGTGCGGGATTGGAATTTCATAAGCCAATAGTCACGCCCTATTAAGAGGAATTACCATAGGCTCTCTAAGCAGAAGTGATTATATAGTTCTCGAAACGCGATTTAGCTATTAATAGAAAAAGATTTTGAGGATGAACATAAGCGATTATACTTTGCGAAGGTTACAAAATGATGACTAGGCAATACACTTGTCTTAACTGCAATTCGTCGACTGATATAAATTCGGTTTCTTTTTGGCATATCCTCTTTGATTTTAAAAGTTGTTTTCTGTTGGAATTGACAAAAATTACAAGAAGATTGACTGGTATAAGAATGTTAAACTTTTTTGTCGCCGCTGTAAAAAATATTCTTGGCACCTAGCGCTTCCAGGAGCCGATTGCTCCTGGCGCTTCTACTCGCATTATAAGGTCAAAAGGGGCACCGCATGCTTCCATAGTCTGGAAGATTTGGGCCAATCAATTTGATATGTTTTATTTAGGATTCCAAACTCCAAATGTTACGAAACAAAGGGCATAAATTTAAAAATAGCGTGACTTATTCAATAGAGCAGAATACAGAATCGTGACCTCCGTCATCCATGTGGCATGAAAAACAATAGTTACGGGATTATCATTGCAAACTAACATTACTTCATTTAAGCGTTAACAGTTTGCGAAGTGGAACAATTTAAATAAGGCAATTGTTCCGTGTCAAACAGAGAAACTGTTAAGGATCGCTGATTAACATTGACAGACCACGCAAAGGTTGTTAAAATGAACGAAAGCAGTCCTCAAGTTCGGCGACAAAGTCAGACGCGGCGCTATAGCCGCACACTGTCGGATGAAAGCGGGCAAGGAAGAAACGATAATCTGCGTCGAGTGTCAGTGGACAGTTCGCAAAGCAGACAACGTCGTCTTTCGGTGGAAAGTGTGAAGAGCGAACGCAAATACTCCCAAGACGGTGCATCACGAAACCTTTCTGTCGCTGGCGCAAGACGAATTTCAGGCGCGTCATATTTCAATAGTTGGAAGAAGCCGACAGAAACAACCGTGAAAGATGACAAAAAAAGATGCTTCGAGAATACATACCGTATGGAGCCGAAGATTCGTTTTCCTGAAGGAAAGGTTCGAGCAGTGATCAAAGAGGCTTTGGAGACGCTAGCTTCACACACGTATAGCGCCAATCATTCACCGTTTGTTGCCAAGTTGCTGAGCGCTCGCGTCCTGGAAAACGTTAAACAGTTAAACATTGAGCGCTACAAAGTGGTTTGCATGGTTACCATAGGATCCAAGGGGAGACAGGGGCTGAGAATAGCGAGCCGCTGTTTGTGGAATGATCAGTTCGATACGTATGTTACCGCCTGCTTTGAGGAAGAGCACTTCTTTGCGGTAGGAACTGTGTATGGGGTTTATTACGAGTAACGAAGATTCATGTTTTGGAGAAAAACACACTGTGTTTTGCAATCGGTGTTGAACAGTCTGTTATTCGGAAATTCAATATTGTTATCTGATAAGTTGTTTCGAGAATTCGTCCGTGTCTTTCACTGCAACGATTTGACCTCAAACACAAACATCGATCTATTATAAACTTCTCATCACACTTTCATCCATTTCCCCTACAAATGAATCACGGAGTCATGAGTACCATTCGTTACCTTGGGAACAAGTAAAACGGTTCACACTGAAGTAACTCGATAAGAAGATTATGAAATTCAACCTTAAACTGGCTTTTTTAAATGTCTTCGTTATATGTTTGCTTATGTTTTTTTTATGTTGTTAGCTGTATGTTATTAAAGCGAGGATAAACATCTCTAGCTTATAGTTACAAGAAGATAATTGCTCGACAATGGCCGCTCACAGCAGGGCGAAGTCTGTGATAATTATATAATACACTGTGCGGGCATTCAAAAAGAATTTTTGAACAAGGTTACGGGTACTGTACACATCGGTAACTTAACGTCTTTTGTCGATACACTCTTGCTTATCACGAACGTATTAAAAGACACTAGTATTTCTAATTCATAAACAAACGGATGTTAAGCCGTTGTCGGGGTCCATTTCGAATAATTACACCGAAGTTTGATAATATTAGCGTGAGGGAAATACTAAGAAATATATATTTTTTCCTAGTCAAAGTTATCTGCTAACGAGTGCTTGTCAGCTTATGTGCTCTTTTGGGAGTGTTAGTGTCCAATTAATAAAAAAAACTGGCGAAGTGAACAAAGGAATCATCAAATAGTTTCAGTTCAATTTAAGGTTAAGGCCTTAAGGCTAACCGGTCGCGTGAACATGTATGGATGGGCGTAATCCCAAAATAAATAATATTTCACAAGAAATGAATATGTCAGGCAATAACCATTGTTTATTAAATGGCTGATATTTGTAGCCGATATAACCTACGCTCTGATTGGCTACTTGAAAGGGTGGATTATGCCCGTAATGCTAATGGAATTACGAACAAAACGCCTTACTAAAAAAAGACCAGAAGATAATTGGAAACTGTTGCGGTTTTTGACGAATTAAGTGCATTAGCTGCAGAAAAATGAGTTTCAACAAACGCTTTGAGAGTGAATCTTGACGAGTTATAATTCAAGAAAAAATGTAGTTTAATTTGTAACATGCAAGACGAGAAGCCCGTAAGAACGTTGATAAAATATCATTCTCTCAAGTTCAAACCATCACAGGACAAATCAGTTTTGCTTTTCTTTCCAAAATGAAGGAAGGTTTTGAACGGAATACTCTGGAAATCATTCGGCTAAATAACGTTGAAGGGTTTGAACAAAAAAGATTGAACAGATATCCATTCATGCGAAAAGAATTTTAAAAGCGCTTTCGAAACCGAACCAGGACATTTGACCATGCAGCCGCCTAAATCATCTTTGGCCAAACAATTGCCACATGACTTATTAACCTCGAACGTTCGGTCTTTACGGTAATGATTAAACGATAACAAGGTCAGTACAGCAAGACCGGAGACTGCTCTCGGTTAACAGGTCGTTATGATCATTGTTAATGACATCTGAAACCCCTGGAGCATTTGGCATAAGCTTTTAAAATATTGATCGAGACTGCTCGCTGATTATCAAGATAAGCAAGAAGTAGCTAGTAATAAATCGACAATTAATCATAGGAAGTGAATACGTGCTGGCAGGGTGTTAGTGAAAAGCCCGGCCATACACACTGAACAATTCAACTGTAACATATTACAACAATGTTGTATGCCCCATCACATTTGGCCTCCCTGATTATTGCAATAGAAGTTGCATAGCGGTGCGCCTGATCCAGTGCAACTTTGTTGCCCGTGGCAATCTTCGCCATCTTTAACCATCCTTGTTCCTTTATGGTTTATTATTATCTCTTTGGTGTTTTTGTATCTTCGTAAACTATTATTTTCAAGGTTTCTTCAATTTAAAGGAAGTTTGTACCTGGCCAAAATTACTAAAAAAAGACCTGACTGAGCTCCTTTAACTTTATTATTCAGTTATATCAAAGAGCCATGTCTCCGTGATGTCTCTGTAACAGTCAAGAACAATATGTGTTCGCTAATCAATGGAATGCATCATCATGCCTGGACGAAACTGGCGGGAAAAAAGATGAAAACCTGAAAACGTTGACCAGCTATGGAAAGCACAAGTTTCCAAGAAAGAAAAAGGTATAGTATTCTTTTGGTGAACGTGGAAAAGGTTTATAAGCTGTCAGTTCTTTATTGGCGATGAATATAAAACGGTTAGCTCATTTACTGTAAGAATAGTCATAAATTTCTTTTTTTGACCGATCGATGATTTGTACTCGCCCGACGCTTTTCATTCTCGCATTGGCGAGCTGGCGTAACAGCTTCACATGAATTGAAGTACCCTGTGCAACACAAAATGAAAATGACCAGCTGAGAAAGGAAATGGCATGCTGATAGTTTATCTTTAGTCTTGTGTGACGTCACAGTAAATGACGTCATAATATTAACCTTTTCAAACCTACAGGTCCTACAGAGACCTACCCAGCTGTGTTAATCTATTCAAAGTCATTCAACTTTAATTAAGCGTCTACCAACCTTGATAAAGTTATTCTCAGCCCAGATTATACTGACAGCTGTTCTGTAAAACGAGACAAGATTACAGTGTACTGTTTACAACAAAACGATAGACTTCATCCCTTAATATAATTAGGTACTCTGCTGGTTTTTATAAAAGTGGTGCTAATACGCTCTACAAATTAATCCTTTTTAGAACATGACAACTTAGCTGTCTTTTAGTTTTCATAATTGCATATATCTTCTCGTCAGCTACCAAACGACTGGAAATATTTTCACTTGTTTTTCATGGCTAAAATCATAAACTTATGTTTGTTCTAATACGTATTATGTATATTTGAGTCAGATAAGGTAAGAAAAATTACGTTCTAAGAGCAATTACAAGGGATTTTATTATGATAGCAAGAGCTAATATCATAATGTTTCAGCCTGAGGGGACAATAGTGTGTTTATCTGACTAGCCATTAATTATCTCTAACGCCCATGACATGATATCAGCTGAATACTTGGTAGCAACAAGGTGATTGAGTAAATCAAAGTTCAGGTGAAGTCTTACGCAAAGATCTATAGCTTAGGATACATAACTCAAGGCTCTCTCATCCATATTAAATTCAGTTACTCGAAGTAT
>OZ026608.1:20403622-20501111 GCA_964020085.1 Micromussa lordhowensis
TGATGCGAGTACAACGCGAAGAACTTCTGAAACTCAACAAAAAGGTGAAAGCGGCAGAGGACGGCTAAGACCGAGCGTTGTCGAGGAGTTTTCGTCGGTTCCGAGCGCCAACGATCCACGGAAGACGAGTCTTAACGCGCCTCAGTATCCATGGCAGAGGAAGAGCAGCCTTGGAGATCGGAAAGGCAGCCCGATGGCTGGTTCGCCCGGCCGGTATGATCTGCACGATGCCGAAGTAGTGTTCGATGCTCTGCCGGACTATCTCGGGGGTCGAAGATTAAGTGTCGCTCATGGCAGGGCACGGAGAATCTCCCGGGGTACGGGCCTTCCGCCCTTGAAGGAGGAAAGGGCCGCTCAGAAGTTGCAACAAGAAAAGTCTGCCGAAACTTGGAGTGATTTGTCCAATTGTAGATACTTAAGAAAGGAGGAGCAGGAAATTAGCATAGATGATATATTTAGCAAGGAATAGAAACTGAAAGAGAAGCTTAGCTTGAAGAACCGCCTTTGGAACGCACTCAAGATGTCAGTAATGGGAAGTTTATATTCATCTCAAGAAAAAACAAAAACAATAAAAACCTCTGAGGTATTTTAGGTAACTACAAAACTGGATAATGAAGTTCACAAGAAAAGGTTCAAAATAGCATGAATGTATAACGTTGTGTTTGAGTAATTTGCCAGATCCTGACACAAATGTGCATTCATATCATGCCTTGATGTCAAAATATTACTAGGCGTATTTGAACAAATAACACAAGGTGTAGAATTGTCTCAATAAAGACAATAAAACTGACAATCAGCCGAGTTTACTTAGACAGAATTAAGCACTTTATCCAAATGGGCAAAGACAGTAACACTGTTAACATTGGTTTCTATAGCAACGACCTGGTAGGAATATATTCTGTAAATGCTATTCACTCTTTTCAGGGGCGATTGAAATTGTTTTGACGTAGTGTGGGAACGCGGAGGGAGTAGGAAAATTTCTGCAAGAATTTTATTTCTTGAGATTAATTGTACTCCATCCACTAAAACAAATATTTTTAATCTCGTACCTCTGTTGATACTCTATCAATGTAGAAAGGTAATAAGCATAATGCTTAGTTCCCAGGACTCAAAGTCACAGCGGTCAATCGTTTCAGGTTCTTGGTCATCAAACCTTGAAGGCCTGGGAGAAAGCCGTACAGGAACGAAGGGTGTATAGTTACCACCAGCTTAGGTTAGGTGAGCAACGAGAAAGCGAAAAACATTTTTCTTAACTTTTTTTCATGTGCTTCACTTGCTTCACGTGACTTCCGCAATAGTTTGAAGCGAAAATGCGCTACAAAACCAAATAACAAGATTATGAGCTGTTAACTCTTGTGGATAGCTATTCTTAAATTTTCTGTGCATATTTGGCATACAAAGCTTAACTTTTCAGCGACTGTTGTACCTTTTGGTCTGTAAGTGGAAGATTTCAGAAAATTGACACCTTTTTAAAGGAGAAGGTCACTCCAAAAAGCTTACTTTTTGTCTTCGCCTATAGCAAGTAAACTTTCAGCTTTTCCGCTCACCGAAGTTTCAGCCTCTGAAGTGCCTGCTATCCTGAAGAACTTCGTATCGAAAGAAGCATTCGAAACATTCGACTTCGGAGACCGCCATTTTGTAACTGTACATGGCAGTCAGGTCGTGTTTATGTGACGTCATTCCGTCCGACTCGAAATAATTGTCGGGAAGCAGAGAAACCTGCAACTAACTTTGCTTCAAATGGTTAGCAAATGTAATTTTCCACGCGTTTATCCACTTCACTATCTTCACTGCTATCTTTTTCGGAGCTTGGAACATGTTTGGCTCAAAATAATACGGCTCAAGAGCACCCATAACTCAGAGTGGTGGTTAAAAGGCTTGTCAATATCTCTTATAGACGGAATGACGTCAGGAAAACGCCGCCTGGCTAGTGAGTACTGTTAAAAATGGTGGCAACGATGTCGAATTGCGGGCTTCTTTGGAGACGAATTTCATAAGGAAAACCTGCACCTTCGGAGTGAGGCAAAACTTGGTGCGAGGTTTTTATTAGCGTTAAAAAACGGGGTTTTCAAAGCTGTGTTAAGAGGGCCAGAAATTTGGATAATGTAAGCTTAAAAAGCAAATTCAGTTTATTTCTTTTTGTCTTCAATTTGATGATTTGGAATTCGTTTAAAGAATAGAGAAAATTATGGGAGAAAAAAAAAACGGATTAAAATTGAACCCCAGGTTAGCGCTAATCGGCCTAGGCGAGGGCGGCTGAGGATGATTGGTCCTTAGAATCCGTATCGCTTTGCGTTATAAAAGAGGACAACTTCAATAAGACACTTTATTTATCATCGTTTCCACGTACATCAATCAAGCAGGAGCAATCAGAGTTTATAAACTAGTTTATTACGTTTCATTCATGCTGTGTCTGGAATCAATCCAAATTTTAAGACACGTTCTTATTACAATATCTAGTCCGTTCCAGACTCCCAGGAAGTGGAGGAAACGCGCGGATGGCGCCACCTGTTCGTTTTTCCACGAGCTGGGAGCCTGGAGGATTTGACATGCGAGAGAAAACCAGCATCTCTCGCTTGGGTTGCTACACTTGTTTACGAGATTCGGAGATTTTACGCACACACGGATATCAAACTGTTCTCACTCTCACGCCTAAACACGCACGTACGCGCACTAAAACACGCACATCTAGACACGTTTAATTACTCCATCCTCAATGACATCCGATTTCGTAATTAAATTACCAAAGAATCTCTCTCTACGTTATAAAATATTACTTTACTTTAGGCTCTATTCGAATAGTGTGCTAATTAATAGAGCATCTGCGACACAATTCCCTTTTTCAATCTGCATCAAACACGCGTTCGCGTTACTCGAACAAGAACTTTTGTTGACTTTCAGTCGGGTTACTTTTACGGCAACTGAATACAAGGGTAAATTTTTAAGGTAATCACCAGGCAACTCCTTACTAGGCGGTCAATCTTTTGAATCCCAAGCTACAAATATGAATCCTCCTAAATGACTTCCATACAGTTCTCTTAAAGCCAGTTCAGAGAATTTAGTGGTAATTTGTCTGCTAACCAATGTAGATACCGTGAGGAGAAAATGTATTTTGATAGCTTGGGAACAACAGGTTGGCCATGTTTGATTTACCTCTGCAAACGTACACAGCAATTCACTACTTTCTTAAATCGAATTTGTTGATCGGACTTATAAATTAGTATTTCATGACATTATCTTCTCTCTATTTACATATGTGCATTAGTTTACAGATATTTACAAGACGGACGTGAAGCATAGTCTAGCCTCTTCCTTGGGAACTGTCCTCAACTTTTTTATTTACTAAGGATCCGGCGTTGATCTAAGATCCATCAAATAGCACAATCAGCGATCGTTAATAATTAAAGCTCAGTATTTTTAGCATCGATGAAACCACGACCACCAGTCGTCACAACTTCGTGTCATGTTCGGTTACTTCCGACTTCGTGCCATGTTCGGTTTGGTCTAACTTGGTGTCATGTTCGGTTTCTTCCAATCTCTCCTCTGGAGAATCCTTTGGTTCACGTTTCAGATTTAAAAACGTCTTGGGCGCCTCTTCCGAATGTCTCCGCAGCTCGCATTTGAGTTCAAGTTTGTCTTGACTCTTAGTTTCGTTTAAACTGATGCTGCGCGCTCGTTCTACAAAGCTTTCTTGCTCAAGAACACAGCGAACTCCTTGATAAATAGTATCATGTTTGCGATGATGTCGTCCCTTCAGCTCAAAGCTGTCCTGTCTTCCGAGGGGAGTCCTCTCTTCCCTGGAAGTCTTTCTAGTACGGAAGTCCGTCTTTTTATCGTGTTTACCGAGATGGAAATGCTCTGGTGATAGCGCGCGCCTTAATAAGGGCGAACCAGGCCTCGGCGAGGTCTGGGGCGTAATTGTGGCCAGGTGCGGTGACGCAGGAGACCCCCGCAAGGTCAAAGGAGAAGTGCTGCGCGGTTGATGCGAATGACCGTGACCATGAGCGGGTGAGGCTGAGGTTGGCGAAGGTGTCCTGGCTAAGGGAGACACGGGGACGTGTGTCGAAGACTTTCTTCTTGGGGAACGGACCGCTCGTAACTTCGGAATAAGTCCTTGAAGTGTTCCTAAAAGAAATAAACTCAAGAATAAGTGAAATTATTCACTATTTTTACATGCATACAAGGGATTTCACCAGCATCATTTCTGTGAAAATGAACGAACAAGCTACAAACTCAAGTTTTTTTGCGAAGACGAAATTTGCTCAGAAATGACAACAAGCAAGACCGTAGATTATCGAGGATTAATCACGAACGTCACAGCTAATTAAATTCACAGATTATCAGAATGAGCTTATTATTAACTACAAGTTGATTAAGGTAAGTCACTTTACCGAATTTAGAAAGCTGGCATTTTAAGCGTGAGCTCTTCGTCGGAGCAAAATGGAGGTATCCTACTTTGCGCCAGATATAGCACCACAGTTTCTTTAGAAACTTATCGTTTTCTTGATCCTTAAAACTGGTTAGTTTGCAAGCTAAATCTTACAAGTTCCCACCCACCTGGTCGACCTAAGCCATGAGCACAAGGTGAGCTCGGTGACGAGGCAGGACTGCTGCTGACGGAAGACGACGACTGATCCGACAGCGCCCGAAAATCAAACGACGGCGACACGAGTTTAGGCGAAGCAGGTCGCTGCGTCTTCCCTTCCGGCGACGACATCATTCGCTTCAGTGAGCTCGTCCGTCGAACACTATTCCCAGGGGAGAGTGAATGGCTTGCTCTCCGTCCAAACCGTTTCCAGAAGGGTTTAGTTTTCGGCGGTTTGTCTCCCGTTTCAGGACCAGGGGAGGGGTTAGGAGAAATTGTTCCTCTTCTTCCTCGTCTGAATGGTAGCTTCTTTTTTACCTGTTTACTCGCAGACAGGACACGTTTCCGACCTCCTCTCTTAATAGAAGTCTTGGCGAGTTCTGTAGCGCTTATCATCACCTTGGTACCACCGCCGAGAATAAGTTCTATCACCTCCCGGTGACTTAGTCCCACCACCGACTGTGAAGGAAATAAACAGCACCATCAGTCGTCTGTGGTTTGGTGATACATCTTAGCAAAACGATGCTTAATATCACTCTGGTTACACTTCATCCAAGATTTAACAGACTTACTGGGCCACAAAGCGTCTGTCATAATGTGAAGTTTCAACGGGATGGAAAATAATAAAACAGTTAAAGACTTCAACAGTAAAAACTACACGAACAATCACAACATACGTGACATATGATCGTCATGCAACGCAACTGCCGACTGCACAAGTTGGTAGACGCGTTGCGTGACAAAGCAAATAAAGCCGATAAGGAAACTACATTGCGTTACGTTCCTACCTCATCATTCACGTGGGTTAACAAGTCTCCAGGCCTTAGACCTGATTCAAATGCAGAGCTTCCGTGATCCACATTCTAGACGGATTAAAAATTAACAATCTTTAGAAATTTTCACTGTAAACAGAATAGCGTGACACCGATCATGTCGGTAGACTGTTTACGCAAGCGAACGAAGCGAACGCGAAGCACGCGGGGGTGGGGTGGGGCTTGCAAGGTTTGGGAGGTGAGGTCTGGGGGGGGGAGGGTGAGGCGAGCAAGAAGAATATCTCGGTCCCCACTGACCCCCCTCCGTTTTGCGCTGGTGTCCACTCCTCTCGCGATTCTATCCGCACGTTCAACGATCGAATACGATGGATATAGAGGGATGTGAATAGTCTACTCCAGTCAGCAAGAAAGCGAACAAGCAAGTAGCATGATTACTGACCGACACAAGATGGTGGACCTTGTAGTAGTTCGTATCGCCGAAGTACACTCGGATGGCCTGCAAGGTAAAGCCATATCCACGCGGACCTTTCTCGATTATGATTGGCGGACGAAGATTGAGTGACAGGGTCTTGGCTTTTCTGCGGCTCCTGGGAGAGCGTGAGGGACTCTGGGATCGTGGCGAACCCGGAGGGCTTTTTATGTGATGCCGCAAAGCTCGGTATTCATCATCAGACACTGAGAGAAAAACAACACGGAAATAAATTGCGTGCACGAAATATTTCAATCCGTTATAAACAGTACACACTTTTCAACCTCGTTTTTCGACCTAAAATTTGGACTTATTAGAGCTAACAAGCATGGCTCTGTCTAGTTATAATAACCTTTTATGGATGTTTAGCTTAAAAAGTACCTGGGTAAACTAACTTAAGTAAATAATTCTCAAATCTCAATCAAAACTTACAAGACAGTTCTAGTTTAGGTACAGCAGACAGTCTATGCTCAGTCTCGGCCGGGAGGGAATGGGTTCGATGAACTCGATACTTGTCCTCAGTCTCCTCCGTAAGGCTTGCCGGAGGAGGCTTGGTCGGGCTTTCCTCGTCTGCTGATAAGGATAAGAGCGGTATAGGGACTGTGGCCAAGTCTGAATAGGCTTTCTTTCTTAGTCGGACTGTGGGAGGAGTAAGAGGGGATTCCGGACTCAGATCACGCCCCGTGGGGGAAAAAGATCTGAAACAAAAAATAACAGCGAGTTGGATGGAAACTTAGTAATGCAAGAAACGAAGTCACCTCGCAATTGACCCAATAACAATGTATCAATCCACGCATTCGCACTTTGTTTATATACTCACTCGTTTGTCGAGTTCGTTCTGCTCCGAGGCTTATCGGAATCAACACCACTATCGCTTCGTTGTCTTCGGAAATCTTCGTCGCTCTCACGGCTCTCCGAACGACGAAGAAGTCGTTCGGTTACATCCCTCTTTCGAACAGTCATTGGGGAGCTCTCCGAACTCTGATCACTACGTGGTGTGGTGACTTCCTCGCCCGAGTCTTTGCCGTCAGTGGATGTCTTCTTCACAGTGTTGGGGGACACCGGGGATGAGGGTCCCGGGGAAACAACCGGAGATGGTACCGGGGATGGTACCGGGGATGCGCAGATACGGGAATACCGGGGGGAACATGTGGAAAAGTTACTGAACTCGCTGGAGAAGTTGCTGAACTCTTCATCATCATCTTCGTCGTCATCTGTTTCAAGCTCATGGTTGTAGCGGTCTGCACGAGCTATCAAAATGAAACAGAGCACAGTTCACTTAGAAAATAGCTCAGGATATATATTTTACTACACACAATAATATGCGAAATTACATCTTTACCACAATAGTGTTTAAAACAACGCTTAGCTGAACAGAGTCAGGACTTACTATCAAAGTAGCTTGTGTCATCTTCGCCGTCAAGAACAGGAATAAACTCAGCTTTCTGTCTCAACAACGCCGTCCAGTTTAAGCCCGCAAAAAAGAGATGTTCTTTTACTTCGTGCGAGCCTGGCCAGAGGACAGAAAAAGAAGAGAGGGAGAGAAAACACAATTAACAAACACAGCTTTAAAAGCCGTGAAACCAAGCCTCCGAAAGGCTATTGCCTGAGCCGCGATTATCGTAGCTGATGTTCGGGAATGCTCGTGCTATTTCAGATTGAACAAAAAGAAGAATCAGAAAGTCTTCGGAATTTCTACGAAGATTTACCTAACTCGAACGAGGGATGCAAACAGCAACTGATATTAAAAGTGCAACGTCAGCCCTGTGGAGTGAGTAATAGTCGGAGACGTTATTTACTTCCCAGTTCATTACTCATTCTGAACAATTAAAGCTTGAACATATAGCAAAAGAAAGCTCTGATTATTAGACCTTAAGGCGTAAAAGTACATGAAAGTGTAAGGTCTCTAGTAAGACGTTCAAATAAAGACCACAGAGGACCACGCACCTGTGGTGCCGAGACGTACAATAGGATCCTGTTCCAGTAATTTCGTTACCAAGTCCCTGGCGTCCTCTGGAGGTGCCTCGTCTTCACTCGGCCATTCAATAACACCTTTGATGAAAGTAATAAAAAATAATAACAATCATAAATCTGTATGAGGAGTGAGAGGTTCGAGACCTAGAGACAGAACATTTAATCCTCGCAGATAGCTTACTATCGTGGATCAAAGGAGAGAAATAAACGACTGTTTCAACTGAGGGGCAAGAATCTTTTTAACGTTTTCTTCAATACTCATCAGTGTGCGTACAAACGAGTTGCGAATGAGAGAGCATTAGGAGCTGACAGTCAACATTGTGATAGTTTGAATTTTGGTCTACTCTTGTCAACAGTCGCTCTAGCTCGACTCGACTAGAGCTAACTAGTAGCTACAACCGTCATTTTGAATTAATAGTATACCACTTCGCATAACCAAGTCATGCAAGCGTTACTACCGTTCATTCCAAAAATTATGTACTTTAAAACCCACCACTACGTGAAATATCTACATGTAGTTTATTTGCTCACCACTCAACGTATCAGCGAATAGCTCCTCAGGCGTATCACCATAGAACGGGGGCACCCCAATGAGGAACTCGTACAGGATAATACCTAGGGACCACCAGTCCACAGGCTTGCCATAGCCCTGCCTGAGAATGACCTCAGGCGCCAGATAGTCTGGAGTGCCGAACACTTGTTGGTCTGTAAACTGCTTTGTCTCCTGAGCCAGTGAGTGTTCATACATGTGAGTGGTGCCTGGATATGAAATATGATTCAACATATAAGAACTGTGGAGGCACGGTGGCCTCATGGTCGGTGCGCTCGTAGTCGGATCGAGCGGTCCGGGTTCGAGCCCTGGCCGGGGACTTAGTGTTGCGTTCCTGGGCAAGACACTTTACTCTCACATGCCTCTCTCCGCCCAGGTGTATAAATGTGAGTACTGGCGAATTTAATGCTGGGGGTAACCCTGCAATTGACTAGGTTCCCATCCAGAACGGGGGGCGGGGAATACTTTTTGTCGCCTCATACTACAGAAACCGGAGATAAGCGCCGGACTGATGGGCCACGTGGCTTGTATGCAGACCTTTATATAAGAAATCGAAATTGCATGGTGTAAGATTCATCAGGTGTACCTCCCAAAGATATAATCGCCTGGGAATTGACGATCCTTTTCGACCGGTGAACGGCAAATACAGAAAACTAATTTACCCATCGAAGGCTAAAGTTTGATTTAAAAAAGTTTGATTAAAAAAGATTGACAAACGATTTCCTTAAGGAAAGTTGACTTAAACCGCTAGGTAGATCTATACTTTCTAATATTTCTGCCAAACTTTTGCTCGCTTGACCTATCAATCTATAACCCGCGATCAAATCCAGTCCATGGCTGCAACAATAATAATAGTAGTAAAAAGTAGCACCTACTGTTCATGAGTCCAATCTTTGACAAACCAAAGTCTGTGAGTTTGATGTGACCCAAGGAAGTAATTAAAAGACTGAAAAGTAAATAAAGTTTATCACGAAGTGTGCAAACGTTTTGCCGTGTGCAAAATCATTACTGTGCAAGACAGAACATTACGTAATCAGGCACATAACCGGCGAAAGCCGGTTACTTTCACGGGCCATAAAGTTTAATACCTCATTATCACTTATGCGCGAAAATAAGTGATAATAAGGTGTTAACTAGCAGTAAAAAAAAATTGTATCCGTAATAGCAGAAACTTACTTGTCAGGTTTGATATCACGGTGAATGATTCCATAACTGTGCAGATACTCAACAGCTAGTATCGTCTCCGCTATGTACGCCCTAAAGATCAAAATGAACGAATTACAGAGAATCAGTATAGAAGATAGCCTCCAACCCAGACGCTCTTTGGGATCGTCAAGATTGCTTGACGAAAGAGCGTCTAACTGGGAGGCTGGGAAATATAATGTTAAGTTGTAACTCGAAAAATCATGGTTTTCTTATCTATCGCGTTATCAAAAATATCCTCACAAAGGATTGAGTTTTGTCCAGAATATTCCGACAAACCAACACAAATAGATCATGGTCTGACGCAATTTATTAAAGACTAAAGAGATGCCTTCTTCTATAGTCAGTTCTCAGTGACTTCATTCATAGCTCTTTTTCACTCAATCTTGGTCCAACAAGGGGGTCGTGAATGGAAATAAAACTATAGCAAATCTTTGACTCTGAAAATAAGCTTTACTACAGCTTTAACGGACAGTAAAAATTGCACAAAATTCTCTGAAATATAAATGCCGATTTTACCCCATGAATTTTAATCAGTGAAAATCAGTTTCAAACAGTTTGATGCGCGTCGCAAATCGTGAAACATTGCGAATTGTTTTAAAGCTATTCAACCTTGTGAATTTTTACCAAGTTAATCTTTATATTAAGACATCGTACCTAGCAAGATCCATGGGTAGAGGGCCACTGTTCTTCAAAAGCGAAGCACAATCTCCTCCTTCGACATATTCCATTACCATACACAGATGCTTCTTAGTCTCAAAACTGCACCACATTCCAACAACAAAGGGATTCTCGGCAAAAGTCAAAATGTCTCTTTCCGCAAATACTTGTTGCACCTTGAGAAGAAATTAAAGCCAAAATCAGACAGTAACTCGGCGAAATGTTTCGCTTGACATCTTTGTTGGCTCGTGCTTTTTCCACCCATTTTTCTGGGAAACGTTTTTCTCCAACGGAGACCTCGTTTATCTTTTAAGTGAGAAGGAGTTTCAAAATGTTAACTCTGTACCTGATTTCTGTGAAGCATAAGTTGTTTATTCATCTTCTTCAATGCAAATCTCATGTGAGTTTGTTTGTGTTTCACCAAGAAAACAGCACTGAAATATAACCATAACAAACAAGCAATTATTACATCTCTATACAACAAAACATTCACTAATAATTCAATCTCTTAATTTTAATATTCTCAAGAGTTCTGTCTCACCCGTAAGCTCCATTGCTAACGAGTTTAATGTATTCAAAGTCCTCTTCAGTGGGCATCTCTCCGACAGTGGAATTAGGACTGGCAGATTTCTAATAAAAACCAAATACACGTATTTATAGGGATGGACAAACGTACAAAGAACATGTAATGTAACTAGCTAAAAAACTGTGTTCAGTGCATTATTTTTTAGTACATCGTAACTGACGGGTTATCCAGTCATAAATGTATGAACTCGTGAATAAACAAATAAAGGAACAAACGAACGAAATGAAAAAACAAACAAACAAAACAGCGAACGAATGAATGGAAGCACGCATCTGCACAGGCAAGCGGGCAAACTCCACGCACGCACGCACGCACGCACGCACGAATTAACGATTGAACGAACAAGCTAACGAACGAACGTGCGAACGAGGAGAGAGGAACCGAGCGAACTAACGAGGAACGAGCGAAGAAACGACTGTGGGAGCCAGAGAACGAACGTGCGAACGAGGAGAGAGGAACCGAGCGAACTAACGAGGAACGAGCGAAGAAACGACTGTGGGAGCCAGAGAACGAACGATGGAATGGATTTAAGATCAAATAAAAGACGACAGCTCTTATACCGATTGTGATTCAGGTTCGTAGTCCTCAGGTGAGCTTGGTCTGGGTTCCTCAGATTGAACAACTCCTAGCTTGAGTTTAACGTAGTTAGTGATGTCAGCCTTATCAGGAATCCTCTCCAGTTCTCTTTCTTCTTCTTCCAACTGATTATAAAAACCTTCAGGGCTAAACTCCTGGAATTAGAACAAGAAATGAAATGTAAAGACAGTAACATGTACTCTGTCTGTCTGTGTCTGTCTGTCTGTACTATCCGTTGTGTCTGTACTGTCAGTCTGTCTGTCTGTCTGTCTGTCTGTCTCTCTGTTTCTGTCTCTCCATCCGTTGTCCGTCTCTGTCTGTCCATCCATCTCTCTGTCTGTCCATCCGTCTGTGTCTGTCTGTCTGTTGGCCAGTCAGTCCATCGGTCAGTGATATCTAGATCAGTCGGAGTGTCAATCACTTAATAAAATGGTTGGCATGCTGGACTGTCTTTTTATTAGCAACCTTTATTCCCGAATTAATAAAAACAAACTGTAAGGAAATTACCAGGCATTCTAAGAGGCGGGCAGGCCTTGACATGATCATAAGCATCTTCCTCACGAGCTTCTTCACAGGAGAGGCATCTTGCTCTGTTTTCTGATGTGCCTGTGAGAGACAAAGCATCAAATAAAGACAATGAAAACAAGAGCACATGAATTTGACCAGTTAAGTCACCAGCTCTGGTTCTATGTAAATACGTTAAAGTATTTTTACCTCGAAGAGGAGTCTTTCCAATCTCTCAGACAAATCATAAAAGTACAGACTTGTGAGAGCACCATCCTGAGATTGTTTAAGGAGATCACGAGCAGCTTCGAGTACCTGGAAGAATAAAGTTTCTCCCGGGTTAACAAGTTGTCAGGGTACTATAAACTGCCGCTTAAAAGCCCTGGGCTTAAACAACAACCAATAACCAACAAATTATCAATTTTTTCCCCTGCACAGGGTGGCCAGAGGTCAGGAAATGGGCACGTGTACCTGATTCCAAACAAAGTTCAAAACTCCATCACAGCTGTGATGATTAAGAGCTCCTTCCTCTGAGTATTCCTGTATTAATTCCTAAAAAAACAGAAATAAAAATGCCTTTTTATATGGTTGAACAAATACATTGTTGTTATTGACCACAAACTGGAGAATAAAAGATTGGAAAATGTTTTATCACGCAGTCCTGTAACTTCAGCGTCACACCTCCTCCTCCCCCTCTTTAGCCCCACCATCCCCCTCAAAGGATCTCTCATTGCGCACTTTCTTTCTATTGTATATTCGAAAGAAGACTTCCAATATTTGACTTTCCCCCACTCCCACTGCACACACAAAAAATTGATGAAATTGACACTACAGTGATCTACGTCATCATCCTTATCGTCAGCATGACCATGCTGCCAATTCTTTTGCAGCTGTATAGACTTTGAATTTCACAAAAATTCCAAAACCAAATTTACTGTTATTTATGTTGTGACATTTTCTCACTGCAGAAACAGGACTTACACTGAGATTCTCCTCCATTTGTGTAATAGCCTGCCAAAAAACAACAACAAATGAGTACAACTGATAACTAATAATTGTGCGAACATGACAACTGTACGGTGATACAACATATGATTATACATGTAGTATCTACATGCATGTCTGACTGGGCAACAAAGACAAATACAATTATCAATGATTATCCATTACATACAAAGTTTATAACAAAAAATGTGTAAAAATAATCTTACCTTAGGAAATCGTTCTCTGTAAAGGTTATTGAGTAGCTGCAGTTCATCTTCTTGAACGAGAGGCGATCTGCCAGGGCTAAAAACAAGATGAAATGCTTTAAAACAAAATTATACATGTAACTATTCACCAACTTCCCACGCAAAGACCAGGCAAGTGGTAAAAACTAAGACAATCGGCTATGCTGATATTTGACAAAATGCCAAATGATAATGTACCTAAGGCTCCGTGACCTCTGACGTGGTTTTGGTGACCTTCGACCTCCACTGTCATCTTCCTGATCACTATCGGCACTGAAATAAAATTAACAAAGTTAAAAATAACTTGATAATAACACTTCCATGGCAGCTGCTAATAAAATGTACATAGTACATGTATGTACCATATGATGCCCATCACGGGTACAATTTTTCAACTTTTTTCCTTAGTACACATGATACCTGTGCTAGGGATTTACTGAGATGAACAAGGAGTTTACTCTCCTAGTACACTAGCAAGCTGTACTAAGGTAAACGCAAAAATATGATTCCGATCTTGTGCCTGGTAATTTAGTATGTACTCGTACATGTAGGTTATTACCTGAAATGTGCTCCATAGTTGTATTCATCACTGTAAGGTATCCCTATCTGCAACTGTGACAAATAATTCATTTAACAGTAATAAAATTATGTAATAAATTATAATTAAGATATAAAATAATAATAACACATACACTAGTATATAGTTTTAGAAATTGGTCTTGCATCACAAATAACTAGTATATGCATACATGTAGCAAGCTTGTACGAGCAAATGAACTGACAAATCAGGAGACAAATCCTTACAACCATGTATCAATTATTATAAACCTAGGCAAGCCTTTGATATTGTAACAAAGGCTTGGCTTGGTTTACAATACCAAAGGCCCGGCTCAGTTAATTAATATGTGCACAATGCCACTGAAATTAAATTCATATGCAGCACAATACAAAATATATGGAACCTAACAAGGCGACAAGGAGACACTGAATATGAAGTCGCCATAACAGTTGACTTGCTAACTGCAAATAATAATATAGTACACACCTGATGGAGTTTTTCTTGAGATGATGCAAGCGACTAGAAAACAACAAGAAAGGCAACCAGTAAATCACCATCTATACAAACAAATCTCCTCCAATTTCATGTTAGAACTAGAAAAGTATGTATTAAAAAAAA
Source organism: Micromussa lordhowensis (assembly GCA_964020085.1). NCBI lineage: Eukaryota > Metazoa > Cnidaria > Anthozoa > Scleractinia > Lobophylliidae > Micromussa > Micromussa lordhowensis. The sequence goes on from OZ026608.1 coordinate 20,417,909, forward strand.
GCAAATGAAAGTATAATGTATAATTTGTAATGCTTACAGAATATGATGATGAGCAGGGAGTGTGTGTTCCATATCCTGATGATGAAGTAAGTGACGCCACTGACCAGCGTCTTCCACCGACATCCGCTCTGTTAAAAAGATAGAAAATTACTCAACAATGCTGCAGAACCTTCACACATTACAGAGCCAAGCCAATGGGTAACTTTATAACTCCAGATATACTTTGTACATGTATGTAGTAAATAAAGATCTTGATTAAAATGCAATTATGAAATTTTGAGCCTACCGGTAATTTGGTGCAAGCTCGAAACTACTATCAAACTTCATGCAACATCTAACACTCACTTCCTAACATTTGAAAAGGCGAAATGTGCTCCAGCAGTTGTGCTATTTGACGAGGTGTAGAAACTAGGACTGCCAACTGGACTGTCAGACCCTGCGGACAAAACAAGTTTTCAAATATTATTTTATCTTTATTGCAGTAGATGAGAAGGCCTATACATCATACAAATAACATTAGGAGGCCAGGGTCTTCTCTAGATCAGCTTTTATCTTGAAAGCAATGCCAAGAATGTTGGACATAAATAAATTACACACCTTGTGAATATGGTGAGGAAAACGGCGAGTATGGTCGACCCGAGTGTGCTAAGGGCATGGAGCTTGTCGTTGTGAAACTTCTTCCAGCTTTCCGAGTTCCAGAAGAGAAAGAACTTAAAAAAAGAAAACATACATGTACCAACATTAACGTTATACGCTGTATGTTAACACAGATAGCTAATACATAGCATTTAACAGTGAGCTTGGTACATGTAATATGCTTCTAGATATTTTCTACGTGAAAGCAAACAAACAAACAAGCAAACAAAACATAAAATTCTCTTATTAAAATTGAATCCAAAGGAAACCAAACCATGTCAGGAATTGTCCAAAATTAGTAGTAAAAACGTTTAACCTGGTAGCACAACAGCATGGGAAATGAAATCAAAACTTTTTGTTATCTGATATAAGATTGTACTTTCCTTAATCTTGCGTTCGAAGTACAGGTTAAAATTTTGATTTTGACCACTCTATGTGACACAAATTGGCTGAAATGTACCTTGTCCCATTGGACTTGCAATAAAGAACTAGATTTTCAGCTTAAAACTACTGACTCCAGAAGAGAACCATATCATTAATACATAATCAGAGCTTCTCCAATTGTACATTAAACATGTATGATGACAAAGACACGCAAATGTAGATAAATTATCTTCCCAATCACATCATGGAAAAAATGCAGAACCTTAAAAAGGATGGCAATTCTGAATTGGAACTTGTTAAAATCTGCATTGAATTCTTCATCAATAAGTAGCCTTGTAGCCTGTGAATTACCTATTTAGGGGACTTAAAAACATCTTTGACTTTAAATAAATCATCCACTGATAAATATTGCATTACACTAGAATTGCCACTTGAAAGAATCACTAATCCACTAACAGTCTCTAATGAATAATACTAAAATTAAATCTTATCTGACTAGAAAATTGTACATTTGTAGAATTGCAATTTAAAATGAACAAAAATTGAAACAGAGAAAAGTGAGAGATATCAAGGTTCATTTTACTGATACTGTACTTGACAAAGGCCAATGACACTGATCTACTTTCTTGTTTTTAAATCAAATTATGACTCAGTTAATCCTACAAATGTAATGAATATGATTATTAAATTAAGCCTTAAGTTATGATTATGTAGTTAGAATCTAACTTAAAATGACTTCAGTAGAGATACATGTACAGGGTCCGACATTGCGACTGACTGGTGGCCAATGCGACCAAAAATTGAGTGTTGGCGACCAGAAATTTAGAACTGGTCGCAAGCAGGCGACTAACCTTTTGTCCCCTCGGCATATGAAATTCCAAGGTAAATGGGCTTTTTTTAAAAGAAAGCATAAAGCTGCCGTGGAGAATTGTAGTAAAACAAAGCGACGATTTTACGATCGCCATAATTACCCGGCGCCATATTGTTTCAGCAGCTTCTCGCAATTCTGATATCGCGGGCGAAAACGTGACGTGGCAAAAATCGTGACGAGTCGTGACAAATAAAGCGTCAGCCGAAACATGCACGCTTAATTAATCTTTTAATGCTTTACCTAAATACCAGTAAACAGAGTAAATGCCAGTAACAAAACAAGAGGCCCAAAAGTATGGCCACTTTTAACTAATGAACAGCCTATCGTGCAGTCATTATCCAACCAGAAGCCAAGAGCTGCTTCCGAGCAATCGAGTTGGCTTGGTTGCGTTTTCGTTGCGCTTCGGCAAAGAACAGATACTTGAGTTGCACACTTGATTAAATCTAAGTATTGAAAGAGGGCCCCCATATGTCTAGTACACAGAACTTTACAGGAGACCAGTACAGTTCCTGCTAAATGGAAATAATAAGAAAAAGAAAGCCTTCGCATGAACGTTGACAAACACGCTCATTGAGATGTAGGACTATGTTATTGTTACACGGCTGTTGTGAGTCTCGCCTTTAATAGCTCTAATAGGTTGTATGTAATAATATTGTGTTAAATAGAAACATTTTGTTTAATTATAGTGAAAGAAAGTTTAAATTTTGTGCTTTTACTATAAATTAACGTAAATTAAAACTATTGGAGTAAAACGAAAAATTAACACAACCAAACCCAAAAAACTAACGTTTGTCATTGGCGACCAAACCCTTACATTTGGCGACCAAAATGTTTAGGTTAGTCGCCAATTGGCTCCCTTAGAAAAAAGTTAATTTCGGACCCTGATGTAGCAACCTTTCTGACAAACTTACAAGGGTATAAAAGTGTTGAAAGGTCTTTGAACAGATCAGGCTGCTAAATGTAAAGGTGGGTGCACTTAGTGTAGAATCATGAGATAAAATGTACATGTACACAAAGAAACTCCTAGGAAGAAAGGAGACATACAACTGTACATGTAGACACAAGGTCTGGTATGTGCCTATTTTCATTGTCCTCTTATCAAAGAAAATTCATAATGATAATTAAAAATAAGACCAACTAAACTGTTCCGACTTTATGTTCAGGTTGAGTGGTTTTTTGCACACAAGCAGAAAATACAGATCTATACATTTAAGATTTGTATCGAAACGAAATGCAGTGACACTGACTCGATGTGATAGTAAGAGAAAAACAAAAATTGAAAACTGTTTTGCAACCTAAATTCCACAATTTACAGTATAGTACATGTGTCAAGCAAGACTAAATGCACATGTAAAAAACATTTATAATTATATGTAAATTGTGATTCAATATTGCTCTTCACACAATTCGGTATTTTCTTTTGTTTCATAAATACATTTTATAATATATTACCATACACCAAACAAAAAGAAAATACCAAATTACACCAAGGGTAAAAATTGAACCACAACATACATACATTTATTATATAGAGACGGATGTTTTACTGAAAAATATACCACTCATAAAATTCATAAAAAATACATCCGGGGCCCGAGTGGTTTATTTTCCATAATCTCACACATGAGTTTATCGATGATTTCATCTTCGGGAAATCATCAAAAACGCCGTCATCAGCATGTCTATATAATAAAAAGAACATTACGCGGCGGCTTGAAGATATTAATTTTATTTTCTCGTGGCAAAAAAACAATATTTTACTCACTCGCTGCGCTCATTTGTAAAATATTGTTTTGCCGAAAATAAAATTCATATCTTCGCGCCCCTGTGTAATATCCTCTATGTATATTTGCAAAGCTAGTTCAGAGCTACATGCAGTAAAGCATACTGCTCACAGTAAATAAAAGTAAAAGTTATAATCACCATTGCAATAATCACACATTTATACAATTAAGAATATGTTCTAAGACCTGAGACATGTATATAAAAGCCTCTGAACGTAATTGGAATATGTACTTCAGTTTAATTTTCAAGTCAGTCACTCAAAAAATTACTAATTTAAAGACGATTTGTCACTGTATTCCAGAAAGAATGGAAGTAAAAGAGCAGCTGAAAAGCCATAATTTTCACATGTTCACAAGTTGTGGTATACATGTACAATAGTTTGAAGTACCTAAGCTCTTCGTGTGTACACTGAACAAAGCATTAGCTGTACATGTAATATAAAATTTCATGCTGGAAAGAATATAGTTCTTAAAATAACAAAATGTAAAGCTAGCTTTCAATGTAGATGCACGACAGCTTGTTTAGATAACAATGAATTAAATTACTGACTAACTCAATGGCAGGATAGTTAAAACACCAGCAGGATGTACATGTTTCATAGTTTAAAGTATATATTGTCTAGAAAAATTGACAAGCTATGGTGGAAGCTACTGGATGAATAGATAATTGAATAAAAAATATTGTCAGATTTTCAACGCATTTGTTTTCAATCCTTTCATTCCCAAATGCTGAGAGAAAATTAATGTCTCACAGTTTATGAATTGTAAGTAATACTTTAGAACACATGGAACCAACCTTCTGACAGTGTCTTCCCTCATGTTGAAATTTTGTCAAGATAGGCTCAACAACATGTACATGTAGGTACAGTGTACTTCACAAACAACACAAAGGCTCGTCAAAAAATGGCTTTTTCAAGAAAGCACTAATACCTAACGCAGTACATTGAATGAAAATCTCTCCACAAATTATTTCTTTTAGCAGCTTGTTATTATCAGACGGCTGTTTCATTTCAATAAAAATTAACATATGACACAAAAGCTGACCAGAGATAAAAGGTTCATTTTACAGGAGAATAAAAATATATCATTTGAAAAGGTCTGAATGACGTAAAGTGCAAGTTTGCAAAACACCTTGAGATGCAAATTGGAAACAAATTAATATTGAGTCATTTTGAAAAGGAATACATAACCCTGAAGGAAGGAGTTTCCTACATATATATATACATACAACTGTACTTTAGGCAATTTCAAAATAATATTATTAATTGTTAGCCACGAAACATTAAAAGTCAAATATACATGTACATGTATATGTAACAGTTGCGGCATTTCCTCAAAAAAGTATCCTAGAGTACTTCGAGGTATGATTTTTGTCACATTTTCTTAATGAAAAGTATTTGAGGCAATTTTCATGCTATAATATTGTGTCTACAAATGTATCTTATAATTTAAATTTGTTCCTCTTTTTGGAGAATCTCCTGGTTTGACTTATATAAAGTTATTTGCCTTTGCATCAAAGTATGAAATTTTATAAGAAACAACAGAAAGGAAATACAAATCAAATTGGTGTGAAGAATTTTGAACCAAAAACCCCCAAAAATATAATATGCAAGTTACATATATTATAAGTATTTGTAGCAGGAAGGAAATTAACTCTAACATGCATCATTTCCTCAAAGCAGGAAGCTTTCAGAAGATGTTCAATTTTAACACCTTATTTAACTTTTGATTCATTTCCTAAGGATCTTGAAGAAAACTACAGTACATGTACTAACAAATGAGACTTTGAAAGTGTCAAAAACTCTGAATGTCTCTGTAAATGGTATACATATATATAGTTATATTATATAATTATTACAATGTTAACGATACGGCACAATATTGTACATACTGTATGAACGATAACCTACATAATATGAACAATAACTTACTAATGATTCATGACAATGGATTTATGTAAAGTTGTTTAAAAACGTTAACTTATCCAGAAGAACTTGTAAAAAAAGAATATTTTCTTTTATTATAATTGTTATAATTTAATTACCAGTTGAAAAACTAACAACAAAATTCAAGGAATACCTTGGTCTCCGGCTGATGTCACTCTGAAATGAACAAAATAAATAGTGTATTAACGATGAAAATTCTCAGCCACAGGAGATAAAAACACACAGAGGCATGGTTTAAAAAGTTCTGTGATAAACTCCTGATTTCTCAATACATTTTCAAAACAAATTCAACTCAGCATATTATGAGAGTTGACTACCTGCCCTCCTGTGAAAAATTTGACAAATTTTCTACTGCAGTGGCTCATGAAAAAAACTAAATATACTGTATGTTAAAAACTGTGACAGGAATATTGACCAATTATATTCATTTGATACCACTGTGATCAAGCTAAAAGGTTTATATACAAAAAACAAAACGACACTCGAGAAAAAAAGTGGAAAGAAACAGAATACTGCTTAAATTACTATTTGGAAAGCAGAACTTATCCATTATGAGCACATTTCTTTTTATTATTTCCTAGTGAGCTGTTGGATTCACATTCCACTAAGAAATCTCTCTACAGACTTTCTCTTGTAAACCTCAGAAGATAAAATTTTTTGGTTCTATCTAGATCTGGTATTATATCATCTACATTTTATAAGTAGAATTTAGAGAATGCATAGAACATGAAATTTCAGTTTTTTTAGAACAAAAAATGGAATACTTGTTATTATAAACTTGAAAGTGAAAAATTAAATTGTCAAAACTCCAAAAGTGACTTCAGTTTTTTACAATAATGAAATTATTCATCATCTCTGATATACAAGATTCTAAATGCATGAATAAAGTGAAAACAAAAAAATTGTGAAATCTGTTTCTTCAGGTGCTCAAAAAATCAAGGATCTGGATTTCCTATTCATTTGATAATTTGTTTTGGCCACAGGAGCAGAAACTGCTTCACACGATAGGGAGGTTCAGCCATCTGGAGCTTTGAAGAATCTAGATAATTTCCATGGTACTAGATCATGATTTCGACTCCTGGCTGTATTTGTAGAAAACTACAAAATCAATGTATAGAATTATTTATTAAACAAATAAATTCAGTTTACTTACACAGCTGCCTGTGAGATTAGGCTCAGAACTACCCAATGAAGGATTTGCTCTCATTCGTAACAAATTAGAAGTCTCATCAAGCCTCGCTGATGGAAAACCAATACTCTCTCTTCTCCTAGATCTTGCATCTGCATTAAACTCGTCACAGAATCTTGAGCGGTTCAGCTTGAAATTCCGTGGCAAGGAGGCAAAGACTTCTGCATTGAACTCTGCACTATTGTCAAGCTCTGAGTCGGACTATAATTAAAAAAAATTAATTATTCACAGTGAATTTCATTGTCTAAGTTACTTACACTAACGACAACTATAATTAAAAATTAACTTGTGAGTGCAATTTCATTGATTAAAATTGAGTTACTTGATTATTAAATACATACATGTAGCTACAAATGCACAAAAATAGTCAACTTTTAATAATTAAAAATACATACTATTAACATAACAGTTAAGTACACGCACTGTCAGATGCTCATGAATAATATTGCCTTTTAATTTTCTGCTTAAAATTGCAATTTCCCTTGCCAGCTCAAACAACGAGCAGTGCTGAACGTGATGCACAAAGAGCTATGGACTAACTTCATTTGAAGACCATCAGAACCTTTGAATTTGTTTTGTTTCATTAGTACCGTAATTCAACAATTTTTAAAATTTTGACCGGTAGAAAACAAAATTCTGCTGAACATTTCTGGACTCTACACTAGAGTCAAAGTGACTCATTTTAGGAAATCTGTGGAGTCACAATTAAATTATTGGTGTATTTGTAATCCCAGTATGTGCTTACTATACGTGTACACATGTAATTACACTTTCTACTTCATTGATCATCTGCTCTTTTTATCATTTTGGTCATGACATAATTATGCCTGTAGAATGACTAACAATAAAGTTTTTGGTATTTTTTCCTTTTGGCTGTACATGCAAAATGTATGACAAATTGACAACACTTTCATGTTATCTCTTTTGCCCAGCACATTTTAATATTACACTAGTTTCAACTGGCTTTTAATTATACATGTAATTACCTGCTCTGTCATTAAAACTTCAGACTTAAGTTTGTCCGAGATTTGAATGTCATAAAAAAATGAAGTTTCCAATGTAGTATGTCAATTGAAGCTACCAATTAATTACCGCCCAAGGTTTAGGTTGACAAATTGTGTGGTCACCCACCTGATTCTTTTTGGCTTCACACAGGAAACACACAGTTTTGTATACATGCTTGTTATCAGTAAGACTACTGCTCTTATACATGTACATGTATAAGAATCGTAAGTGTTGGTCAGGAAAAATACATGAATCATCAAAATTCAATCAAACCAGCTTCCTACATAGTCAATTTCTCAATGATTTACGAGATCCATGATTGACCTTTGCATTAATTTCTCAATTGTTTAATTAGAAAACAAAACAAAACAGGAGAATTAAAAGCTGTGAGCATACATGTACACTGTACTTACAAACTTATATAAAGTTACATACATGTATACATTTGTAGCACATAGAGAATGAATGAGAATCCGATAATGTTCATTGTGTTGAAATTTGGATAACAATTTGGCAAAACTAGAAGTTATATTTTAGTAAGAACTACACCATCATCAGACTAGAATATGTACATGTATACAAGGAAGCTCTTAAATAGGGTGTTAATAACAATGGAAAAATGAAACAAAACAAAAAGTAATGCTCAAGAGAAAAGGAAACGTTCTCTGCTGGATTTGAGTCACACATGTCATGTCATAGCTAATAGAGAAAGCTCAACATTACATTATCCCTACTGTTAGTTCCATGTATTACACCATTGGTTCGATAATTTGCTAAATATTATCCAGTAAGAGAAGACTACATGTCTGTAGATTTATTTGTATGTTTACCACAAAAACAGTCGTAAAATATTTTTGTAATGCAGTATGCATTTAGTCCAGAACCAACACACATGCCTTATCTTCAAGATATTAATCACCACCTAAAAATATCCGGCTAAAGGATCACAAACAACTTCATGTTCATGTACACTGTAGTGTATACAAGTAGTTGACAAAAAACCATAATAGTGAAAGTTAAGGGAGAAAACCTTATTTTACACATGGAAATATTTTTTAGTAATAATTTTTAAAAGAACTTGATAAGTTTATTGTAGAATACTGTGGAGCCCAAAAATAAGAACATTCATAAAAATATTTCAAAAATTACAAAATAATTTCTTTGCAATCTTAAAGCAATTAAAGCTGCTATCCTAATGGGTACTCAGGACATATTTATCTTAGAAGCAACATGGTAAAATGATAAATTCCTCGTCATTTGGAGCTTTTTCTCAGAGCAAAATAGCCCAGTCATAGTTACTATAACTAAATTCAATAAATTATACACTCTTGAAAATAGAAAAAAAATTGCATGTAAGAATGTACAATGTGTGCCTGAGCAATTGGATCAAAATTGTGAATTGTGATTTACAGACTGTAATTGAAAGGGACTTAGTCCAATATTGCGTCTGAGCAGGCTGAAAGGAATCAATTAAGCTGTTTGTTTAAACCTCGGATGCATGACATTTTTCTGCCAGATCTGTCTCATTTCTACTATGTTTTGCTGTCTTTCAAACATAATTTGTTCTGGAGACACTTTCCATTTGCCAGTACAGTTAAATCAAAACAATTTTGCCTTATGGCATTCTCTTGGAAATACTGAGGATTGCTTGAAACAAAACATTCTATTTACCTCTGTACTATGCAGCCACTTCAATGTCAGGATAAAATGATCAAGAGGCTAGGGGCCACCCCGAAAAAATGCTGGCAAAATTCTTTACTTGGAGACAAGCTACATGTGTGTGATTATTAAACGTCCATGTACAAAGAAAGTACAAATCAAACCATGGCTTTCTCTATAAATTAAATTATAAAATACTGTCTTTAAAAATAGAAGGTACCAGGAAATAATAACAAAAATATAAAATCCTTGTAACAAATCCTGTTGAAACATAACCACCACAGACCAGACTTTTCTTACAGATGAAATTTAAAACCTGCATGACACAATTGACACTGCAGAACAAACAAATTGCAGGCTTTTCAAGAACTGAAGTTTTAAAATAGCTTTCCAGGCTAAACATTAAGACAAAAAAATACATTGGATTTTTAGGTTAATTACCTTTGATCTGCTTTGATTAAAAAGAACTGAAATACAGCAAACTTTGATGAAAAAAACTGAAATACAGCAAACTGATTTGTTAAAAATACAAAACATTTTAATCAACAAGAAGATTTCATTGCAACATCAACTGAAAATAAGTTATCATGAATGGATGGGGTTCGCAATTTTTTTTTTCTACAGCAAGAAAAACTAACAGAAAGTTTTTGTGAATGACTCTCTTGGCCAACAAAAGATTTATTTTGTCAACAATAGACTGCTCATTATTTGTACAACCTGGATTTTATGATCATGCAAATTGAACGTCAGTGCTAAATTAAGTCGAGGGAAATCACAAACACAATTCAGGAATTCCCTAATACTTCGATCGAAGTAGTTTATCTCTGTAAAAATCACCTTATCTTGATGGAAAAAAACAGGGTATAACTTATTCCCTGCTGTGGCCGATGTAATGAACATGCTGTACATTTGCATAATAAAGAACAACTCACTTCAACCTCATATGGATTGTCTACCATTTACGTACCATTTCGCCGAGAGAATTGAAAGAGCTTTGTCTAATCCACCGTACCACCTTTCCATCTTTGATTAACATCGCATAAGATTTTTCGCACGCAAAAAATTTCTTGATTGTAGAGCAGGTTGTTTATATTCTTAGTTGAGAGACATTCTCCGCAGTAAGACTACGATTACATGTAGTTCGAGAGAGATAAGTTACAAATTGTTATGGCGCGGCAAAGTTGTGATCGTAAATAAGATGTGTTCTGAAAAAAATGCGGGGTGATAGCATCCGAAGTATACGACAGCAAAAGATAGATCGACAACAAAGACATATTGTGGACTAAAGTTCACTCCCAACGGAAAACACCCCCACAATTAATTTGGATAAAAGGAAATAACTCAGACAAAAATATAACTCGATTGGAATCGGGAAGATCAACATATTTTATGCGATTTTGTGAAATTTCGCGCGTTCTTCTTGGGAAATTGATCTGATCGATTCCGTAAGTGTATACTTGGCCAAATTAAAGTGTTTTTGATCGAATTGTCAGGAAATACATGAATGTCACTCGGAAGATGACACATTTTGGATCAAAGCCCAACATCAGGCCACAAGTATAAAGCTTTAGAGTAAACAGACAAAAATAAAATCAAGTTAAATTAAAAAATATGTGCAATACAAATATGTTAGCCTAAATGCCGAGTATAGGTATACATTCGTCTCATCACAAATAATGGTATCTTAGGCGATAGATATCTCACATATGTGTTTTTGCTGGCGTGCCGTCAGCCTAGGAAACACGAAAATGTATACACGGGGAAACAAACAAAAATTGAAAAACCGCGAAAATATTTAGATACACAGTTGGAGCTAATAGAAAGTCTAGAAAGGAAAGTGTAAAACTTCAGAAAACTGCTTGACTTCAGGTAAAATTCAAGTTAGCATGAGGATAAATTAAACTCGGAAATTATTATATAATTTTAGACGTCTGGCCAGACAGTGGTAGAAAGACTCACCTCCTCTGCCGAAAATTCCTCCCGCAGTTTCATGATAGACTGCATTAAAAGTTCTCTTTCTTTGTCATCTATGACGTTGTAATCGTGTTCCAAATCCTCCTCTGTAAGAACCTGAAAATAGCTAAGAGATACATTTTCTGGGAAGAGCGCACTCAAATGTCCAAGCGACTCTTTTTCTAAAAACACGCGAAGGGAGCTCTCCCTATCTTCGCTGGTCGTGCTACCCTCGCTTTCAGTGCGACGAATCGCGACAGAACTGTCTAGCACATCATCCATAGTCTCTCTAAGCTATTCTTCAAGCAATAGCATTCAATCACACATGTTTACAACCCCTTTGAGGCAGCTAAATCGTCAAAAACATGGCTGGGCTTGAAACAGAAATTCTCGCCTCCACACGACACGCGCTGATTTCCTCCATCAATTTCAGCTCCGTTCTCCTGTTGCCACACCGCGGACCGCCTTTACCAATAACAAGTCATGGCGAATTCAATGAACTGTTGCTGAGACAGAAGTAAAAGCTCAGACCCGGTGAAAATGAAAGTACTTAATCTCCGCCTTGTAATACTCCCAGCATTTCACGTTTAGTCATTGATTAACACGGACGGTGGACAGTAGATTATAAATAGACGAAATTTCCCAAGGGTCTCCCTAGGGAGTACCATCTGCGTTTGCGCATACTTCAAACACATTCGTCTCTGACCAGTAGGATTCCGTTACGCTTTTAAAATGGCGGACGAAGGGAGCAGAAAACGTGGTTTGGACGCTTCCGAGAACAGCGACGAAGATGAAGAAGATGATATGATTGGTCCTATGCCGGCGCCTCCTCCTAAACCGAAGAAGAAGCGAGGTAAATGTAATAAAAAACGTCGCTGTAAAAGTTGATATCTACATACTATACATTTGAGTGGTATCATTCCTGGCATTGATGACCTTATCGAGTAAGGTCATGTCCTTCATACATGTACCTTTGGTGTGACTTGTCTTAGAGAAATGAACATAATTTCTGGACTAATACGGGCATTCAATCAGTAGAATTTTTCATAAAAGGTGACAACATTTGGAATTAAAAGAATCGTTGCATGAAGTGATATACTGTATAAAGGGCTTTCAAAGTATTCTTGAATGATGCAGGAACAGATAAGCTCCAGGTTGCATTGGGCCATTCCATTTAATATCTGCACCCCCCCCCCCCCCGTATTGAGGTTAAGGGAAATCCGAGGGGGGAGAGGGGTCTTTTGTGTGTCAGCATCTTTGATCTTTGAATAAATCCTGAAGGGGGAGTGTGTCGGCACTTTGATCTTCTTTTTCTTGGGGGGTCAAAAGTTAACTTTCCTGAGGGGGTGAAATATAACATATTTCAATAAGGGGGGGGGGTGCAGATAAAAAATGGAATGGCCCATTTGTACTATGTAGCAGAACTTAACAAGGTCGTCCACTTGCAGAAGCATTTTCAATGGGCATGCATTGCACGTATATGTAGTGCAGTGCAACTCTCCCAAAGCTACACTTAGTCTCATGCCTAACCATTGGGAAGTGCAAGTTGTGCCTTACTTAATGAAACTACTATGGGCCACCCCCCTCCCTTCATTGTGGTCCTTGGAAGGGAGGTGTGAAGACCTTAGAAATCTATGGGGGTGTAAAGTGTTTATCGTAAATCACAGGGGAATCTTCTTCCAAGCCTGAATGTTCCTTGGGGAGATGGAAAGGGTACTACTGTTCAATCAAAACTGTCTTTTTAATGGCTTTCAAAGGAACCCCTGAGTCTGGAGGGTATGGCTATGTATTATACAATAGAATGGCCCTATAGGGGACACTTAGTTTGTAGCAAAGAGATTTTGCCATGCACACACAAAGGTACTCGCAAAGATCTAGATCTGTGATCCTTTGTAGACTGGATAAAAAATTTATGTACATGTACTGTAGTCTATTACTTTGAAGGAAAAAGGTCAAAGGTGCACTGTAGAATCATTTACAGTTCCTTTTTGCATCTGCTGATCGAAAGGTTGCTCTAAAAACTAAATTGAATGGTCATGAATGCATTAACTTGTGCTGTACAATACATTGTATTTCTAGTTTTAGAGTTTGAAAAAGTATATCTTGGAAACATTCCATCAGCTGAGTCCTATGAGAAGAGTTTTATGCATCGGGATTTAATTTCACATATTGTGGTCACTGAGTAAGTTGCCTGATACACAAATATTGACATGTATTCTTTTCTATCCTAAACTAACATGTTCTATAATGTAGCTTTACAGAGATCCATTATTTATTAATATGTAACAGGGCGTTCTTTCAGATTTCTATTTTGGTGGCACATATTGTAAATTGTAAACTACCTGTAGCCGAATGGGTGTTGGTCATGTTGTGATACATGTAGCTCCCAGTTGCTTTGATAGCTCAGTAATTGGTAGAGCAGTGCACTGGTGTTGCAGAGATCATAGGCATTCAAGCTTTATCACAATTGCTTCTTACGTTGTGCAGATAACTGCGATTATTATTCACGTTTTAGTATCTTTCTCCATGCTGTTCAAATTTAATATTATTTCATTTATTAATCTGTGCTGTACTGCACTTGTATTTTGCAGAACAGAATTTCTTATTACAGCAAGTTGCGATGGCCACATCAAGTTTTGGAAGAGGCAAGATGATGGAGTTGAATTTGTCAAACACTTCAAAGCACATATGGGTGAGATAATTGCAAATTTCTTTGGAAGTGTGTTTTATTGTGGATATAGCCTGCGTAGCTTGGCGGTTTAGGCAATTCGAGCCAGCTAAAACAAGCGGGGAAGCCGCGAGGAGCCTGGGGAGAGACAACTGAGAAACCACCTGCAAGGATGACCGGTAGTTTTTGTTAGGCCAGTACGCTGGCCATTCCCATTGGATCAGAAGGCTAATACCTCAATCAAAATTTTCAGTAATCTCCCAAGGGACCGCTCCAACAAACAACACCAATATTTGGCGCGTATTAAAGAAAATGACAGAGAAAGCTCTCTCGAAAGCGTTATCGCACCTAAATAGTCTTCGTGAAGATCGCGAAATTGTTCTCAAATCTGAGCAAGAAACAGCTGTAAGCGAGTTACATGTACTTCATGGGAGAGATGTGATGGCCGTGTAAAATGAGGTTAACTAGCCTACATGACTCCTACGGTTTGAGACATTTGTACATTTGCCGTTCTCTGTTCGATCTTTCGACCTTTTTGTTGCTTCATTCGTGTTTATCAAGGGCACTTCATGTTGTGTTATAAAGAGAAATTTTTGGTAGAGCTGAGCCGGTAGACTGTGCTATAGCAAATTTAGAGGTCATTGGTCTGCATGGTTTCCGCTGTTATCGGCATGTCGCTTTGCAGAGTTTGACACCTCTGTAATTTGCCATGTGTTTATGCATTACAGGCTCGTTTCGTTTGCAAGGTATGTCTCCAAGAATTTCTTTTCGAGGGACAAAATATGAAATTTACCGTGAACATGTTGCTTACTTGCATCATATAGTGTGACGCCGGGCCCGGCTGTTTGATTAAACTGCATGCAAGTACAGTATGTAGATTCTTATCGCGGATATCATACTTGTCCTCTTCGGAGACGCCGTAGCTTACTTCGAGAAAGCTATACGTTTGTCTAGAGACGTTCTTATGTTTCTTTCATATATCTGATCGAGCTTATGTTTCTTGAGCTCGATGTATAGGTTTATTCCTCCTTTTGTTCGTTCTGACACCACATGATTCAAATGTAGCTGTTTATGCGCAAGTCTGTTGACTGTGTTGCGTGTTGTACATGCCATTGTTTGGCTTAGTTCAGGCAACTGTGATGAAATGTAAGAGGTCTTCTTAAATTCTCTGAATTTGATTTTAAGCAGACAACAACAAAGTCGACAATTATCTTTTTCATTTCTATCGATTCCGCCTTTGAGAGACTTTTTCGGCGTATTGCCCTTCGCCGCCATCGAGCAAACACCGCATCGCATAGTACTGTTTTGATGTGTTTCCCTGCGAATCCATTTCGCGGCAAATTGGAAAATTCATATTACGACCTGCGCTGTGATTGGCTGGGATAACACGATCCTCAAACCTGTCATCAGGATGACAAAATATGTCATTGGGGGCGGCAATAAAAAATGTAGGTCATCCGGGCAGGCGGTTCCTCGCGGCTTCGCCCCTCGATTTCGTGGCTTCGCCGCTCGTTTTAACGCGCTCGAACTGCTAACCGCCAAGCTACGCAGGCTATTGTGGATAATTTATAATGTTAATTCAAATTGTTACTGGCTGTAGAGATCCAGACCTGATGGCATGAGAGCTTTTTTCCTCCATTATACTATATTATTGAACTTACTAAAAAGATAAATCTGACTGATTTATTTTGATTTTTTTATATTTTGGTACAGGTGTCATTCACTGTATTGCTGCCAGTGCTGATGGTCAGATCATGTGTTCTACAGCTGAGGATAAATCACTTAAAGTATTTGATGTTGTCAATTTTGGTAAGAGCTGAACTTTATTCTGACTTAGGGTTAGTTAACTATATGCCTCGATACGTTGACAGGTTTTGAATTTAATATTGATACATATTAAGTTTATGTTGTTAATTTTGTAGATATGATAAACATGTTACGACTAGATTATGTACCAGGTCAGTGTGAATGGATATTTCCTCCTGGCGCAGCTGTGGCCTCAGTGGTTTGGTAAGTTGATTTTTTAAACAAAATGTTCAATACTCTGAATAATTTGTATTGTCATAATCGATAAGAGTGTAGTTTTAATTATAAGGGCAGCCAGGATGAGCCCTTAAGAGTCACAGTGTTTCTCCCTATCCAAGAGTGCAAATAGATACTTCCTTACTAAGGGTATGCAGTCTGACAAAAAGCTGGGGGTCAGGGCTTGAAAAAAGTGCCGTCCAGTTGTCCAGGGCAAGTAAATTTTCCTCCTGGGCAAGTACATGTAACTTCTCATTCTCACTTGTCCAATGGGCATGCGCCCAGGCAAGTTGTCTGCCAACTAAATTAAAAAAGTAAAGGCTTGCTAAGGGCAAGCAAAATTTGAGAGCTGCTTGTCCAATGGGGAAGCTGGAATTCTAGGATTTGGACTTTTTGCTCACACACGAAATTTGTGTCAGTTGTGGTAGGTTGTACGTTAACATTATGCACACTTAACCTGATATGCTCAAGACTTTCTGCAGTGTCTTGATTGCAACTGCAGTGTGCTACAGTGAACATTCACTTGCTCAATTAAGTTTGACTGGCTTGATATCTCTTTTAGGCTTCCTATTGTGCAAGTACATTATGCATGGTAACTCTTACCTAACTACATGTATAAGTAAGTTACTTGCATAAGTTAATAAGTCAGGATTATTACTCACGGATTATCTGTCTTCTTTTCCTTCAGCTCAGAGAAAGAAACGGGTGTAATTCATGTTTATGACGGACGAGGGACAAGCACACCCCTTCATACTCTGAATCTTCATACAAAACCAGTAACATTTATCAAGGTATTCACGCATACATGTACGAACTATCCTGCTCCCCGGGTTGACTTGAAAATCAATAGGGGCCATCACAGAGAACTATAATCTGAGCATTTCAAAACAGAAGTCAGACTCTGTAGCTATTAATAATTATTAAATAAATATTAAAACTATAGCTATATATAGCTGTAGTTAATAGCTGACTTAAGTCGACTTTATTAACACCTAGATCACCAAGAAAGTTCTTGCTAGAACTTGATTATCAATTTGCCTGGATGATACATGTAGTTCAATTTGAAAGTCCTCAGCCGGGGAAAAGAGATACAATGGCCTGCAGTGGAATTAATTATTGTTAGTGCATTAATTGGGTTCTGAATCAAGCTGTTTAGGTTTGTATTACTGGCTTGGGGTTTTGTGACTTGAGAAATTGAGTAAGACACTTGTCTCAAATAGTGGCTTTCTCTATTCGGACCAAACATAAATTACTGGCTACCAGTGATTTGTTGGCTGCGGGCAACTTAACAAATTGTTGGAGGTTACCTCTCATAGAATATATATTGGATCTTATCTTTACTTTATGCTGTAGAAACCAGAGGATGATTTTGGTTGAGTAGATCACTTTGGCTACAGTGCAAACTGATCTGTTAGTTCAACCAAAGTAACACAGTCATCCAAGTTTATTTGTGTGTTTTGTTTGACAGTACAATACCGTGTATGACGTTGTGGTGTCAGCAGATGAGGCAGGCATGGTGGAATATTGGTCTGGGATTAAACATGATCTCCAGTTTCCCAAGAATGTTGACTTCGAGTTCAAAACAGATACAGACCTCTTTGAATTTATTATGGTAATTATGCTACTTATTATGGTAATTTATTACAGTAATTATGCTACTTACTATGGTAATTTATTATGGTAATTATGTTACTTATTATGGTAATTTATTATGGTAATTAGTGTATTTTATTAGGATGATACAACATTTTAAGGCAAGTCATGGTACCGACACATGGATTTGTGCCTAGTATGCTGTTGTTCAGTTGAGTTGTAAAAACTTTGTATAACAATCAGTACTTAATAGATGTACTATTTGTTTTTTCATTTTAAGGCAAAAATTGATGTGCCTTTTGTGTATCACCCTCTGTGCATGCAATGCTCTCCTATAATGCCAACTTTATATACATGTATGCATCCATGAGCTTTACAGAAAAGTCCCTAGTTCCTTTGAGAGTATATATTACAATAACACTTTGAACTCTTTTTTTAAATGGTACGGCTCACAAAAGATGTCAATATGACAACTTCTTTGAATATACATGTATTTTTTTCTTATTAATAAGCTGGTCTGTTTTCACTTACTAAATTTGATGGCTTCTGTACACCTTCAGACCAATTTCTGATCACTTCAATTTCATCAAGGAATTTATTTGGTTTTGCTTTTAGTGCAAGACTGTTCCTGTATCGCTGACATTTTCACCGGATGGTAAACTGTTTGCTACCTTGGCAATGGACAGGAAGGTACATGTATATCAAGGAATGAATTTATCACAAGAATTTTTCGGACTTTCAGATCTCAAGTAATTGAGTTTGTTGTGTCATTTGTAGGTTAGAGTGTTTAGATTTTTGACTGGGAAGAAAACAAGGGTGTTTGATGAGTCCCTAAAGGTCTTCAAGTAATTGAGTTTATTGTGTCATCCTTAGGTTAGAGTGTTTAGATTTTTGACTGGGAAGAAAACAAGAGTGTTTGATGAGTCCCTAAAGGTCTTCACAGAGATGCAGCAGGTAACTTGACAACCAGCACATGTTTATCAAATTTAAGAATATTATGTAGTAGGTCAAAATGAAATTCAGGTTAAGATGATTTTAACCTAGTGTGATTCTCAATTTCCTTTGTCTTCTAACCCTAATTATTCATGATTCGAGAATAATTACATGTACATGTAGTACAGGGTTTGGATGAGATTATTTTGTGCTTAGTGTAAGTGCTCAGAACACTTGTAATTCTCACAATGCACCCCTCTGTCCCCTCTTGAATACACAAGAGTGTACATTTGTACTAAAATTAAATAGTAGCAAATTGTGTGGTCAACCTCACTGCCCAAACTGAGAAGTGGGTTTTGACATTTGCAGAATGCAGTCTGAAGACTTCAGGTACATATAGGCTTAAATATCATTCTGGTTAGTTGAATAGCACTCGGGTAAGCCTGAATAGCATTCAGGTTAGCCTTTTATGGTCAGCTCTTGATAACGGAAATGGAAAACATGTACGATATTAGTTAAAAATTCTTTAGTCTGCAAGTGCCATACTCCGGCTGGGAAGACAGACATGTAGGATCCCTAGATGGAATAGGATCCCATCCAGAGTGGAGAAGCAGTATGCCTACATGTGTAGTTGCTTCATGATACAAAAATTGCGCTAAAGTACCTTAAGATACTGCTCATGACTTTTGTGGTTCTTCCTGTCACTACATGTAGGATTGCAATGGATGTTATTTTTAAGTTCTCTTTGTTTTCATTTCTTCCAGCAAAAACAGCAGTTACCTGATATGGAGTTTGGTAGAAGAATGGCAACAGAAAGAGATTTAGAGAAGACTGATACCTTGCGGTTCTCCAATGTAGGTAATGACCTTGTAAAATAATATCCACACTGGTCAAGTTATATTATTAGCATGCATGTTGCGGGTCAAAATGAAATTCAGGTTAAAATGATTTTAACCTAGTTTGATTCTCAATTTCCTTTGTCCTCTAACCCTAATTATTCATGATCCATGAATAATCAGGGTTGAGAACAAAGGAATTTCATTTTAACCCAAATTTCATTTTGACCTACAACATGTACTTTATTGAAGCCTGCACACATAGATGGATTTCATCCGATCATTTTATGCCTCTGGAAACGTTGTTTCTAGAGTAAAACAACAAAATCTGAAATCCATGTGTCTAAAGGCTAACTTTATGGAGATCGCCATACATAGAAAGACTTAAAATTGAGCTGCTTAATGTTTTGTTTTTTTTTTATATTTTTTGGAGTATTGTGCATTGTATATTCCTCTCCTTTTGTTATATAAACATGAGTGTTATTGGAAAATACAGCACTTGTAAAATTCATTCGAAACCACATCCAGGACTGGGGTGGCATATTTTCCATATCCTCACTAGTTAAGATATTGATAACTTTGCTGATATCTTGTTTGACCCTTAAACTGTACTTACATTTGTTGGTGTATGATCAAAAGTTCTTTGAAAGTCTTCGGCAATCTTCCGAAATCTTCAGAAATTTTCGGAAAATGTTCTGAAATGTTTGTGTGGCCTTCGGACTATTTTTGAAGAATGTTGAGAAAGTGGTTGGAAATCTTCAGAAAATCATCAACAACGTTGTTATCAGTATATCGATATAATAAAGAAAATAATACATGGTTGCTTGTAGATATCTAATATTTCTTCTTGTGTTTAACTTTATTTCTCACTAAGGCTGCACTCACTTGTGAGATATCGAGAGAAGAGATATTCCATTATCGACATGTACGTGCTCTCATGTATTATCCTCTGTGTATTGTTAAAATTACACTGTAGATATTAATCAAGAATGGCTGATTTTTTATGTAGTCTTTGATGAAAGTGGATTTTTCCTGCTGTACGCCACAATGCTGGGTATCAAAGGTATGCAGTTCTACATGTTTTACATCCGTCAGAAACATCTTGTTTGCCACTGAATGAGCATGGTTGAATTCAATCTACGCAGTTAGGTCCTTAGAATTTGAAACTCTGCAGTCTGTAAAGTGAGCAAACTTAGTTAATAACAAGGATTTTTTGTTTCCTTTTTTCTTAATTAAACTGTAGCAGAAAAAAGTAGTTCTTATGTGGTGTTGTTTTCTAGTAGTCACAATCTATCGGCTATCCTGGGCATTGGTGACAAACTTAACATTTTTTTTTCATCCACAGTTATAAACCTTCACACAAACAGATGTGTAAGGGAGCATCTCCAAATTTCGGAAGGCAAAATTTCCGATGCTTCGGATATGATATCGGAATACTTGTAGGATTATGCCGATTAAATTCGGAAGGTCATCCACCACTATCGGAAATTGACCCGAAAGAAGATATCGGAACCCTTTCGGAAACTTGTGATCTAAATACAACTGACGAGAAATCAAAGAGTTGCGATGAAACTCACAAATTCATAATTCAGTCTCTCGGTCTTCAGTGATAATATTTTTAGTTCAGATGATTTTATATAGAGAGACATGCTCAACCCATGTTCCTTGGAAAGGAAAAAAATTGTTTAACATAAAGCGAATTGCAAAATCCGATTTTCGGCAATGCAACACGCACATTTTTGATAGTCTGCACGAGGAGCGTTTGTGTATTGTTGTTCTTCTGAATAACTATTAAATAGCACTTGAATTTACAAGTGCTCTCTATCGACGCAAACTATTCATATAACGAAATCATTCTCGATCCTAGTCTTTGTAGCTAGCGGGCAGCATCTCCAAATTTTCCGATGCTTCCAATATACTTGTAAGATGATGCCAATCAATCAGAAGGTCATCCGCTTTCGGAAACTTGTGATCTGGTTGATATCTACCGCAACTGATAAGAGAAATCAAAGATCGTAGCTGTGAAATTCACGAATTTATAATTCAGTCTCTCAAGCCATGTTCCTGCGAGTTTGAAAAGTGATTTTATAAAATTACAAAAATGTGACTCTTTTCACATAAAATTACCTGGCAAATATTTATTTAAATATTTATTTGCTTTTCTTGTGAAAACTTTCAAATCTTTTGGGCACCACGGAGTCTAGCGATGTCAGCGTAACAATAAAGTTATTCTTGATAAATTTTAACTCGCTTGTTCAAGATTTCTAAAATCAATAGCATTACTCGTTCGTGAAAAAATCTAAAAACAATGTGGTTTAGTTTTTGCACCGGAACTTTTCGACGAGCGATGAGTCATGCATTTATTTTCGGCTCTGTTTTGAAAATTATCCGTCATGCAAGGATAAGACTTCTGTGACAAATGTAACCAGCATTTTGAGAAAGCTGTGCATGGGATGTGCGACTACATGTGAGGAAGATATTCTGTTTCGACCGCTTTGTTATGTACAGGGAAAAAGCGAAGGTTGCATGTTTTTAGTAGACAACCACAACTAGTCTGCGTTTCGACGCCGGGATTCGACGCCTTCACTTTTAAGAGCTTGCTTAAATCAACATCTTTGTATGAACAAATTGTATGAACAAATTAAATTTTACGGACAAACTTAATGCTAAACATTTTCGCTTTTACTGCTAATGTTAAAGCATAAAAGTTAATTTGAGTATAAGAATATATATTTGTTACCACACAGTATTCTTAGCTGGAAACAGGAA
Source organism: Micromussa lordhowensis (assembly GCA_964020085.1). NCBI lineage: Eukaryota > Metazoa > Cnidaria > Anthozoa > Scleractinia > Lobophylliidae > Micromussa > Micromussa lordhowensis. The sequence goes on from OZ026608.1 coordinate 20,440,157, forward strand.
TATTATATATATCCACGCATGCCGTTATCGTAAACACACGACGACAGAGTGATTCGAATATTCGCTGGAATACTGGCTATCGAGCAGGCTCACGCTTCGCTCGCATTTCGCTCTCTTTGTTTCACGGCCAGGAGTTATGTTATTAAATAGCCGTACAGTAAAATCTGATTGAGCTGTGAAGTTACAAAGAAAGGCTGTGTTGCAATATACAGCCACCTTTTATCGCTCCCAGGCTGCTTTTGGGTAGACTGCAAAACAGTCGTATTTTTTGCGAACGCGTGCGCTGCGGACGGTGTTCGAACGAAAGGTCTGGAGCGAGTGTTAACGGCGAGGGAGGCTCGCGCGCTATGCGCGCGCGTGGATCACCCTTACGGCGCTTCGTGCCCTCCGAAATAGGGAAGAAAAATGACTGTGTTGCAGTCTAGCTTTTGGGCACTCCTGGCATGCAGCAGGGAGCCATGAGAAGAGGCTACATTGTGGCTATATTACAACATGTACAATTAAATTATTTCACTGGAAAAACGACAAAGATGCATTTTGTCCTAAAAGTCCTTTTATTTCGATTGTTACATTTACAGCAGCTCAGTCAAAGAATCTGCTTAATGAGTATTCGAGACAATTCAATAGACTTGTGAGTCTGTTTTTGCTATTCTAATGTTTAGTCCGTTTAGAAGCAATCATACATACCAAAACTGCATCATAAAACAAAAAAATGGAACTAAACAGATTTAATCTGTATAACTGCATTAAGAACAAAAATCCTAATGACGTGTATGCCATGTCACTTGAAGAACCGATGATCCAAGAAATCATTTTTTTTTATCATCTGTTCCAAAGAATGTATAGATATCTTGAGAACTAGGGAAAAAAATAACGTTTTATTAAGATAGCTCAGGTCCTGGTAAATTCGATGGTACATTGTAAATGCGAGGTATTGAAATGATTGGAAAAGCCGAAATAACAGACTCGTATTCCATGATTTTTACCCTAATGCCTTTTATGTTACCGGGGTTTAGAATTCTCCAAAAGTACATGTAACCAGATGGGAATATAAGAGGAGTCCACCCAAACACACACGATACACCGGTACTTTCGTTTTCTTTTTATAACTACTCTCATCTAGTCCTGTAATTTGGCATATTGGCAAGAAATTAGAAGTTCAATATTTGCCCGTCAAAGCAGTACAAAAAACTAATTGCTAATGTACGAACTTTTTTACTTACCTTGATAGGTATTTCCAAACTGTTGTTTAAACGGGTGTTCCCGATTGTCGTATGGATCTCCCATGGGCTCATACTCAGTCTCATAGAGACACAAAGCAGATTCCATCTTATCAAGTCCTTTCTTGAGGTGCTTTAAAGCTTCAAGAGCCTCGTCAATTGGGCGCAAAATGTTTTCGTCTTCAGAGGAAGAATCGTCATGTCTCTTGCCGGTGTTCATGTCAGACGCTTATGTTTTCAGCTGCCACTAGACGGGTTCTTCGTTCGCTATGTGTTTATAGTTCTCGAAAATTAACACGCAACACTCTAACTTCCGTGCCGTTGTAGCCTTTGAACAACACGCAAGTTAGTTGCAGTTATCACCTTACTGATCAGTAAAAGGCATGCAATGTTACGTGTTTTTGTTTAGGGTTTCCTTTTTCGATTTGTTCCATATGTTCCTTTTGCGTGACTGGCTTTGCACGATATTTTTTTTGGCGCTTATGCAGGATTTTTTGGGGTAATTACCAGTCCCACCCCCTACCGCCGCCCCCCCCCCCCCCAAAAAAAAGGTGGTTATCGAAATAGTCTTCAGGAGTTTTATGCATGTTTGTAAAACTCCCTGAAGAAGTCCTCAATAGTTAGGCGAAACGCGTCGGAGAATAAACAAGTCTTACAACGTCAGTTCGCCGATAATTTGCAATGTAACAGGAACATATAACATGACCGGAAACCCGCGTTGGACCGAACCCAACCCACTGTTTAATACCCTTACTGGGAAACCTCGGCCGGAAAGCATGTGTATTAAACCGCAACTCTTCGTTGTCTTTGATAACATAAACAGAGTCAATCTTTTGATGCAAGTCATTTTAACAAAGTTTCAAAAAAAGTCCATTTTCTACCTTATAGTTAAGTACTCGGCGGTGAATATTTCCCCATGATTACTGAGTTTAATAATTGCCTAGTTATTAAATTTCTTAGTCTTTGGAAGAGCGTTCATATAAGAAGCTGACCCTAGTTCCTTGTGCGTGTCGAGGAAATAAAACAGAAATTGTGCTGCATGATGTACAAATTAAAACCTTGTTGTAAGCTGAGTTTTGGTCGGAGTGTGAGAAAAAAATTACAGGTTTAAGTGCAAATGCACGATCTACTTGTTGTTCACTCCTGCCAGTAAGTCACGAAACAACTACATAGAAATACCGGATATACATGAACCGGGAGATATACACGAAAAGAAAATAATGGTTATTTGTAGATAATCTCCAATTAATGGAAAGTTTAAATACACAAAAAAGACAAATTATTATATTGTTGTCGCTGGTTTATACAGCCAAAAAAGTGTCTCAGTGTTTCAGGCAGACAGTTTTACAGCTGGGTTTTCAGTAATGTCGTTTCGATCACGCAATGTTCCGTTATTGACTTCGGAAGTATGGTGCGAAGAAGAATATAAAAGCCTCATCACATTGACTGAACCTTGGCAACAGTAGTCATAATGTCTTTACGTGCATGCCTTAAAGTTCCCAAGAATGGACTGTTCTATTTTAAGTCCGATCGCACTACCAGTATTGTTGCGATGAAGAAAATCGTCAAAGTAATTAGCGGCGATAATGTTAGTAAGGGCAGCAAAGTTGAGCTGGACTACGGAGGTGTAACATTGGAGGCTGAAATTATCGGAGTCAATGGTATGTATGTTTTTCTTGCGTAAATGTGCATTTCTTGATACTTAGTTGGTAACAAAATGGAAAAAAAATTGGAAAGGTTAGTGCAACTCATTTTGGTAACCTTCTTTATTTTTATTATCCTAGACGATAGCTCGGAACTCCGCAGACTCGAAGTAAGATTCCTGAAAGACCCGGCGAATTCTACCCTGTTTGAGTCAGAGTCAGAGTCAGAGTCAGACCATAAGCAGGAGTATGAGCAAGAGCCTGCACCAAGGAAAAGGAAGCTGCAGCCAAACAAGGCAGCCAAAAAAACAGACAACGATAAGGCCTCTTCACAGCGTAAAAAAAAGAAGAAGGACCCAGAACTGGTAAGTACAGCCATTTTCACATCCATTTTCAGTAATTATCCGTTGGATAGTGCTTGTCAGGATGTTATAGTGACGGCTGCTGCTACTGTAATTTAAAGTCTTCTCAGTACACTCATTTTTTCTTATTTGGGGCTGAGGCTGTACTTTCCTATTTCTTTAGCGATTTAAACCTGAAAACATGTTGAAACGTTTTTAGGATGTTATTAAAACGACTGCCCCCCTGCCCGGGTATGTTCTTAGTACGTTCTTAAAATGTTAGTCAATCTCAACCTCGTACGTTATCGTACGTTCTTGTAAAAAAACACTTTCTATTAAAAAGCACGCCAATTTCCTGGCTTCATTCAGAGTAGAGATATATTCATGTAATTCATATTGATTACACATCCCGCTGTGCAAAAGACAAATTCCGGTCAACGCAGTTTTCATTATAGTGCAGTTAGCATTTGGAACGATACGAAAGATGAACTTAAACACTTGGATTTCAAATCATTTAAGATGGCTTACTACAGTTTTTCGTTTTAAAATAATATGACAAAAAAAGTCGATAAACAACCGGTATAAGTGGAGCTCGAATTTACTCTTCCGCTTTCTCGCACGCGATACATGGCGTCACATGAGCTCGGCGCGCTTAAATAATTGGACCTATTTTATTGTAAATGAGAATTGAGATGCCCCTTGTGGAATTCGTATTAAAAAGCATTTTCATGTATGTAATGAATTTGAAAATTCCTCCTTTTCTTTCCAAAGGTAGTGTTAAAAGAGGACCAAAGGGAAACTGACACCCCCAGTGATCCGAAGCCCGCTGGTGGCACTGGTTGTATGGATCAAATAAATCCGACTGAAGCATTACAGAAAGGTTACTCCGATAATTCCATAGAAATTAAGGATAGCCCCTGCCATACCGAAATGACCCCGAACGACATAAGTGGTACCAGTATGCACAATAACGACCACTTTGAGGGAATTGATTCTGTCAGTAGTTTAGATGACTTACAAGAGGCAGAAATCTTTGATCCCGAATCAGACATGCTGGATAATTTTGTAAGGAAAAGTGACCTTAATCGAATAGAAATGCAACAAGAGATTATACTAGCGAACCAACAGGCGATTTTAGATCGCCTCAGCAGTATTTCTCGTCTGCTTAATGAAAAAGCAAAAAAGAAAGGAATTTCTCCTCTAGGATGTAATAGTAATGCCAGTAGTAGCAATTCTAGTGTTAGCGTGACCACTAATACTGTAGACACTAAAGCGACAAAGGTGATCCTGCCCAGCACTGCTAATGGACAGGAGACATCAACTTGCGGAAAGGCAAAGAGTGCCAAAATGCTACAGTCTCTATTCCCTTCAAAAAAACCCATTAATGTTGATGACGTTTTAGGGGAAGAACCCAAGACTTCAACACTGACAGCAGAAGACGTTGTTTTAAATGAAAATAAATTATTGCTTAAAGACGTCCGTGACATGGTGGGCAATGCTTATTCACGGGAAGAGTTGGCTCAATCGAGCGTTGAAGGGGGGACAAGAAAGTATCGGGGAGTTGAATTCTTTAAGAATGCACTTTCTCCCGCTAGACTAAACAAAATAATGAAATCTGCACAAAAAAAACATCCTCAGGCATTTGCAAGACTCAATAATACAGGAGAACTTCGAGAGGCAATAAATATGAAATGTAGGAAAACTGTCCAAGGTAAATCCCTTCCTATAAAGTAAAATGTATCAGGGTTTTTTTATGAAAGCATTCGATGCACCCATGTTCTTCGAAGTGGCAATGATGTTAATGATCGTAAGTCAGTAAATGTCTTGACAAAGCTCAATCTGACAAAGGAATTTATTATAAGTGTGACAAACTTCATTGATGATAAATATGCCATTGTAATCGAGAATTACTACAACTGACCTTACAAATTGAAGCTGATTACTCTTGTTGTGAACCTACTACCACAATTGTTGTATGTATTTACGTTGTTATTTTTATTACAATAAAGCGGCAGGACAAATAAGCAACTCTACTTTTTTTTGTGATTCATTAACAGATTATGGCGTTTTTCATCTGCTTTAGAGTTGAAGACATAACGACATGTAGTTCCTCGACAGGAATCTTGGCTTTTCCCCTTCAAACTGGGGAGATACTCTTCAAAATCCAGATGAGGGTACATCTTTGCAATTTGCAAAAGGGTATCATAGTGTCCACTATATACTTTACTTGGTTTGGGGGTTGGTACCATTCCACCGTGTTCTTGCAAAAAACCAAAAAAATTAACGGCTTGTATACTCTGTTTTGAGCAGTGATTGCAATCCAAACGAGTACACTTAACAAATTCAATTTGATAAGTTTTTCTCGTCAGATGCCTCACGAAAAACTGATACTCTGACCGACAATTTGTCAGTTGAGGATCATTCCTTAACTTTTGGGCACTGCTTTTTGCCATGGTTTTCAGGACTTCATGGTCATTAGTTTGTCCTCTCCCCAGGGACTTGATGCATTTTACACGAACAGGAAAAGAGTCGATTGATTTGCCTTCCCAATATTTGCTGCAAATGGAGCATGCCTCATCCAAGACCTCTGCTTTCCTTTTAAGAATTTCATCCTGACTTAAACCCGCAAATTCCACCCAGGGAGAGGCTTCCCCTTCTAAGGCAATTGGGAGTGTTACACCAGTGAGCCACCTAGATAGAGGGGCCCAACTGCGTTCAATGGGATTGAGACGGCTGTGTCCTGGGGCATATGAAGTGAGGATTAAAATGTCAAGGTTTAAATCTCGCCACAGCCGACCAAAATTCACTAGATTTGGGGTAGACTTAGGAGTCCAATCTGGGCCCCCATCACAAATTATCGTGACTGCTTTTTTGTTTTCCCTCAGGACAGTGGGTTGCAAAATTTCTTTTAGGTTATTGACATGCATGGCGCTTGTGCTGCTATGGAACATGCATGCATGTAGACAAACATTGAGTGCTCCCGATCTTGGCCATCTTATTCGGTCTCTGCCCAATGCATCTATAAACATTTTGCCCCTTAAGTTACGCTCACGTGAAAAGTGATTTGGCGGTGCAGAACTGGAGCGTTTCTTGCTTTTAGCGTGGACCCACTCTTTTGTTCGAGGTGAAGATTGACTCCGAGAACGCCGCTTCCTTGATTTTAGTAATAAATACCCGGCTGGAACAAGTTTCGCATTTGCATATGGAAAATCATGATCAGGGTAGTTGGGTTGGTCGTCTGTTGCAAATATATTATTTATCGAAAAATGCCTGCTAACAGCCAACGTTCCTACATTGACCTTGTTTTTGTCATCAGCAGAAATGGCAATTGTTTCATCGGAAAACATTTCCGCGAGTTCTCCAACTATATTTACTTGAGCGGATGTGTAGTGGAAATCGGGATGTGTTTTGCATGTGAGATCATTTCTCTTAGGAGGTCGCTTGGCATCAATTAAGCTTTTGTAACGCTTGGCTGCCTTCCGATTCTTATTTGGCGGCAAAAGAAGACGGTGTATTGTGTGGACTGAAATTTCTTTCAGCGATGGGATTTCTCTAAGTACATGACTCCGAATAGCTGAAAGAGTAACGCCATGGCTATATTGCGCATCATCTCTTCTTCGATCGTGAGCGGATGAAGAGTGCTGAGTGATAAAATCGTTGACAATTTCCACGATCTCTGGGTGACAGTCAACGACAGATGGTCTTCCCACTTTTCTCTTGGTGCCTGTAGATAAAAAAAAAATCATTAACTGTTAACTGAATATCTGCAAAACTTGTCCCAAAAAAACATTCACATAATAATTATTATGCTTCCACCCCGGATCTCCAGTATCTGTGCCCCAAAATTCTCAACAACTTTATTTCAAAAATAACCTCAAAAGGGACTGTGCAGATTGTCAACAGTCACGGCAACTGAATGAAGGTCAGTGTTGCTTCTTCATACAGTTGCCAAGACTGTTGACGAGCCAAGCAGAGGATGATTGCAAAAGTTTGAAAACGGTTCGCGACTTAAGCCAAAGGAATTGTGTATAAAACCACTCTTCATGACCCTTCATGGTATTTGAGATATACATACCGAGAATTGGAGATTCTGTGCCCTCATCTTCAGAACTCGAAGGTGACGAAAACATCCATGCATCATCTACCAGAGAAAGGAAAAGGAATGAGAAAGTTGAGATATAAACTGCATAAACAAAAACCGACACATTAATATATTTTCCTTGCAGATAAACGGTACAGCTTGGAACGAAGGCGGAGAGGGTTCCTTGCCAGTACACTCTTTTTTCTGATAACAACGTAGCTCTTTACATGAACGTTGAGCTTGAGAAAGGTCAACATTAGAACTAAGGCACAATTGTTACATTAGTTTTAAAATGCCCGGAAAAGCCTGAGAGGGAATGACAAATTATTGATATACAAATTTACATCGAATGTTCAATTTTATATCAGGATATTTTTTTTCAAGATTTTTTTTTCAACATTGATAAAACTGGCTTGTAAATTCACATGAAAATCATAGGGGCTAGGTCACGGTACTTTAGATAACTTTAGAGCAACTCTGTTTATTTCCATTAATTATAAGCTCTAAACTTCAAATTGGCAGGGCAACAATCTTTTATTGGCAAAAGTACGACTTCAAAACGAACAAGGATAATTTTCGAGCATTATAAATGGCACTCTCATACAAATGGACAAAGTTTTGAAAAACAGTGGGCCGACGTTTTTCAAAATAACCCGAATGCAATCCGCTTCAATCTTCTCCAATTTTGCCCACCAATGTCCCTTTCTGGTTTTTCTGTGTTTCTTTTAAGTTCATCTACAGATTTAAGCTGTTATTTTCATATTTCAGTTAATTCTATGACTAATTTGCTCAGTGATGAAATTGTCTAAAATTGCGTGACCTAGCCCCTTTAAGAATGAAAGGAATAACTGACTCATACCACTGAGACCATCTTCATCCTCATTACTTGATCCAGAAAACATCCAAGTGTCATCAGACTCCTCTTGTAACATAGACTGATCCATATGTACTCTTACTAGCAAACCCTAAATATCAATCACAATAACAACTACAATAAGCCCAGCACTACGGTGAAATGCCATATGATACAAAGAAGAATGTTCCGAACCGAAAGTGAAAATAAATTTTACACCTTCACGCTTAAACTGATGAAATAACTTACCTCTTCCAAGGTTGCTTTCTTCAGTTGAAATAAAATTCGCTTCTTCTCAGTTCGTACTTTTTCTCTTCAAATTGCAGTGAACTGAGCCGAGTACAAAGGAAAAGGTTCTTATGAAGGCAATAGCTGAATAATAGCTGGACACATACAAATTTACTGAAACAATAGCTTTTATTGAAATGATATTAAAAGTAGCATTCACTTTTCGCTTGTAAGAATAAATTGTAAGAATAAAGTGTATTCACAGTACCAAGGAAATATTATTTTCGTACAGCCCGCCTTTGGCGCCGATACTAAATACATGTCAAGCTTGAATTTCAAAGGAGTTAATTCCTCTTGACAAAGGGCAGCCATAAGTCATGAAGACACGCGAAAGCGTGCGACTGGCAAGAACAAGATACAACGAGTTTTGATCGTAGGCAATTTAATTTTGTAACATACAGCAATCGGTGAACAAATTGTGCCAGCGAGTCCCTTGACCCTTCATTATATCGTGGTTCCACTGCATCCGTACGTGGGCCAAAACCACGTGACTTGAGCACGAGTATCGTTTTTGATCGAACCAATGTTGCTACCGCAGAAGCGTTCCGCCGGTTCAAAGATTACATCGCAATGATCTAAACAAGAAAAACTAGTGAAGCAAATTGAACAACGGTAAGTTCATTAGAGTCAATAATACATCGTAGTTTGCAAGTGATGGAAATGGTTCGAGAGGTTTATTTTGTATCATGTTAAAATGGAGATAAATCACAACAAAGTAGTCTGTTCGCAGCCGTTGATAATATTATTAGTGTTTTTCTTAGTCGGGCACGCAAGCAAAAAGAACGAAAATAAAGCTAATTGTGTAGATACCGCGTGTTGAAATGTTCTGCCCATCATTCGATTATCCCATTGACTTCAGATTTCACCGTCTTTCAGACGGAAATTCTTGAGTTGCATGCAAAAGATATCGGAATTGGAACATGCCGATATTGACATCGGAAACCAAGTTGCCGATATATAAAAGAATTTGAATTATCCGATTGACTTCCGATTTCATCGGCTTTTTATCGGAAATTGTTGAGTTGCATGCAAACGATATCGGAATCGGAACATGCCGATATTGACATCGGAAACCCAAGTTGCCGATAAGAATTTGGAGATGCTCCCTAAGAACCATCGGCAAGGTGAGGTTAAAAATTGTGAAATCCGATTCTTCCTAGATGGCACTAAGTTCTTGATTTACACGCAACAGTGTGACTGTATGTTAGGTTTTCGGTACAGTGATGCCCTGGCAATTTTGCACTCTTTCTTTCTAGATGGAGAATGTGCGATTTGTTCAACTTGCCCTGCACCAAGGCAAGACCAAGAAATCCAAGGCAGCAGTCACATTGGTAAAAGCTGATTTTCTCTTTTTGTTAGATGAAATGTCAGTCACCTTCTCTCATTGCCAACCCTGCGCTTGTGATTGCAAGCTTACTTACTTGCTAGCGTATCTTCAGGGCCATTAAGGACTTTGGTACATGTATTGGGTGTTTTGTCAGGGCTTTCATGGACACCTGGCAAATTGACAAGCTGTAAGGACAATTTTGTCCACCCGACATAACCATCGACAGGAAAGTTTTTGTTTTAGGGAATGTCAGTTCAAAAATGTTTGCTCACTGTGAAAACCAGTTGCCCTCCTGCTGGCTTTGTAGAATGAATTATAAAGCAAGAAGTGCCATTCTTAAATATCTAATCTGAAGCAAATAAGGGACTACAGCTCTTACATAGTTTAGCCAAAATCTTTTGATGCACACTAAACCTGATATGCTCAAGACGTTCTTCACTGTCTTGATTGCAACTGCAGTGTGCTATACTAAATGGTTCTGTACATTGTCCAGTCATGCCAGCTGTTCGCTGGATCAAAATTGCAGTTAACTGACAGTTGTCTTTGCAGATCAACAATAGACCATTTTTTGATATATTAAAATTCAGCTTGGCAGTGAGGCTTACAGGACACAAACAAAGGAAAGTGACAGGCCATGTTTATTCATTTCTTTTGTTTGTGTCCTCTAAGCCTCGCCATCAAGCTGAATTTTAATATATCGAAAGTGTCCTATTCAATTGACTCCTGTAAAATAACGACTATCAACTTTAAACTTATCAAAATCAGTACGTTTTTAAGTAGATGGGTGATGGTAGTAAAAACATACATCATCCACAGTATGGTAAGTTGGAGACAGCAACTTACAAGGCTGTAAGTTATTTAATTATATTTTTTAGTAATTTATTATTTGATAGACAAGTTTATTTTGAAATTAGATTAGGTGCCCCCAGTAACAGTCTATATAGGGTGGAAAATATAATATAATTTTAGGTATTTTACGTACAATGTACATGTCGAGTGAAGTTATTGATAATAACTAATTGAATCCTGACTGTTATAATAGACTGAGCCCACAGTATCTGGTTGTGTTCTTGCTTAGCAAGACGATGTGATTAATGACGAGATGCTGAAACTACACTTTGTGGTATCCTAATCAGACAAAAGGAATGGGAAACTCCCCATTGAAGCAATTTTTGTTAGTTTTCTGAAGCATAACGATAAACAGTACCGTTCGCATGTTTTATCGTTACTTTCAGGAAATGGAAGCATCAGAGAATCCTTCACTTCAGACTGGAGGCCCTGATCCTATGTTGTTCTGCACAGCTTCCAAGAAAAACAGGTTTTACATATTCTCCACCAGGCAGCCTGATCTCAGGTAAGTTTTCTATGCAGGGAGGGGTCAGTAAGGAGTCAAAAAGGAGCCTTTCGACATATCTCCCTCCCCCTCATGGGTACGTGTAGCTTTTTAATGAACTCCTTTCTTCTGCCTGGCATGAAGGCATTCGGTCATTTTATACGCAATCTGTTCTGTATTCAACAACTTCATAGACAAGAACCCTTTAAAGTGCAGTTTTCTTTTGGTAGCACCTTTTGTTACAGTCATTCCTATTGTTGGGGAGCCTCGTTCAAAATTACTTGTTATTTAACTAGGTTGTTTGGATCTTATAAGGAAATAACTGAGTTTTCTGTTTTGCAAGTTGTAAACCAAGCATTTTTTGCTGATAGATATGACATCCATTCACAGCAAGAAAGCGCAACAACGTTTAGCGCATCCATGCAATAAAATAGAAGAATCGGTCAGACATCACTTGGTTTTATTATAGATATTTTAATTATTTTATTCAGAAATGATTACAGTTCACACAAAACCTTTCTAGGAAATATACATAGTAACTAGGTAACCTAACAAGCAACTAATTGGAGCCTGAAAAAGCCTAACTATGGAACAGATTGCGAACATATATATGTCGATACAAACTTGGGAGAAATGAATTCTCTATTTTCCATTTCCCTATAATTCACTCTGCTTGCCCTCAAAATTTTGCATTGAAACTATTGTTGTGAAATGCTCTTGGGAATGTGCAGACCTCCCAAGAGCATGTCACAACAATAGATTATGCAGAATTTAGGGGCAAACAGAATTAATTATGAGGAATTGGAAAATAGAAAATAAGAACACTGAACTAGCAGTGCTGAGCTACCGCTTACAACTGAAATAAATGCGGTCAGACGGAGACCAGAAAAAAACCTGCCCAAAAAAACCCGATGGGAAAAAACAGGCAAGAAATCTGTGTAGGAACTAAGGCTCAAGCTCGAAATGGCTAGAAACCTTTGATACGGGACTTAATACAGGAAGAAAACCGATCCTAGGAATAAAAGAAAATTGGCAAAACTGACAAAGGAAAAAAATGCGACTTCATATTATCACGTAACTATCCCGAGTCTTCAAGACAACCACTACTCAATCATACCCGAATTATACCTCAGACAACAGGAAAAACCTGTCGTATACTCAATCGAACGTCAAGGGCTAGCTAAAACACGCGCGACTATTTGTCCTTTTCCGCCATCTTCTAATGAAATCGTGTGATGACCTCGTGACTTGAAAACAAGCTCTAGCAGTTACCAATGTACTATTACCGTGACGCGATTTTCCCTATCATTAGGAAACTGAAAGTGCTTTGTAAGCACACTTCAAACAATAAGAACAAATATAATACAGTCGAATATTTTTAAAAATGTTACAAGTTTTATCCCCCGCTACTCTACATTTATTTTACTTTGGCAATCTTGAAGTTAAGTTCCTTTTTGTTTTAAACTAAGTAACAGTTGAATATTACTCACACGCATTTAGTCTAAGAGAAGACTGGTGTCATAATGTCAGTGAAACGAAACCGGAAAAGCAATTTTAAGTTTGTTTGACCAGTCCTCAAGTAAGCGAAATATCAAACGTAGAATCGTGAGATTTGGCCGAGGACTAACCTCACTCCAAATGATCAAAAGCTGTAGTACGTTCTGCGTTTGAAGTAGACAGCATCCGCGAAGACTGACTTGACTTCTCTTGAGCAATACGCGTAGTCAAGTTCTTGAAAGTATTTGCTAGTTCTTCTTCAGAGGAAGGGCAAAACAATTCTCGAAGTTCTTGAATTTGGCGTTTTGTTTCTATTTCTTCGACATCTTCCTTGGAGAGACGAACGGTGACTCGTGTCGTCGTCGGGTGTTTGGTTTTCCTGGTTTCCTCGTTGATTTCTTCAATCGCCTTTCTCCTAACGTCCGGTTTTCCTGTGAAACAGTGAAATCTACTTCCCTGAAGAAAGACCTCCTCAAAACTACACTGATTGCGAAGCTCTAGTAATTTTATCAACCTTGCGATTGCACTTCCAATCGGAAGAACGTCGAACTCCTCCTTGCTTTCGCTTGGCTTTTCTATTTTCACTAAACGTCGGGCGATCTCAAACAGCAAAATCATGTATGCTTCAAAGGTAGGTTGAGGAAGATCATCAATCTGCGCCGCGTTGTTCTTAAAAAGTTGCTTCATATCCCTTGCGAATGATGTCGTGTCTGAAAACTTTCTTCCTTCGTCATCAGGCTTTTCGTAGAAAGCCTTCAAATCACCATTGAGCTCTTCGTATGATTTAGCTGAACCGCGTTTGAATCGTTTCCTTCTTCTGGGGCGAAGAAATACAACGGCATTACCAGGTTGATCTGGTGAAGGATCTGCTTTGAGTCTGAAGAGTTCCTCCACTTCGTCCTTTGGACTACGGCGGATGAGCAAGTAGAAGGTTTTTCCCTTCGTGAATTGATCTTTGTCGTTCACAATTAAAGAGAGCAGAGCGACAACTTTTTGACCATAAAAGCCGGTTATATCATAGACTTTTCCTGTCCAATCTTGCGGCATACTGGATGGCCAGTCTTTCTCTGGTAAGGGCTCAAAACCACTAGGAAGTTCATCCTCGAAGAATGTTTTACAAGCTTTAACTTGACAAGCGAACACATCGGCGTCAGCCATGTTGAACTTTTTCCCTTTCCTCGTGTACCTCGCTTACTGATTCATAGTTTGAATGAGGTAACAGCAGGAGGTACCAGCTGCCTCAGAACGTTCGAGAAAAATTATTGACGAACATCAAAGAAAATAGAAGATATTAAAATAATAATAATAAACACGGCATTTATATAGCGCTTTATCCACACTTTGTGGGGGACTTTGCCAGACTGCTTATTTAGGCGCAAATTGCAGCCACGCAGTTCACGATCTTATTAGAGAGAATAGTAGTCTAGAATATACAGGTGCCCCCAGAACAGAACAAGTGATAAACCATCACACCGGGGACAACGTCCCCTACTCTTTTCGAAGACTGCATTACATTTCGTCTTTACCTTCGAGTGAACGCCAGTCTAGACAAGATTTCTATGTTTAGGAAAACACACGTGCATAGTGAACAGCAGGAAACTAGGAGGAAAGTAGTTTTGATGAACTTTTAGTTTTGTAGTTATCTTTCCTTTTGATTTCCTGCGTTTTATGTACCCTTATAAAATAAAGGCTAGATAATTTCCCGTCCCAGTTCAATGGGCCATTTCCAAGTTTCTTTTTGCCTCTTTGTCAAAATGAACCTTCTTGCGAAACGAATTCACATGAAAATGCGTTTCGCCTCCAGGTTCATTTTCATGCAAATCAAACTCATTTCCATATGAAAGGTTTTGCACGAGGACTCGTTTTCAAACAGAGGCGCAAGGTAACTCGAACATGGCCTGTTTAGCAGCTGATTATATCAATCTAACAACAACCGTATTTAGTTTGACTATGATCAATCAGTTTAAGCAGTGTTCCGTGTTTACACAGCTTCATCTAAACACGAGGAGGGTTAGGAGAATTTGAGACAGTTATGCAAACCAGAGTTTGCATATCTTTCGAGAATTCTCCAATTTATTGTGTGCGAAATGACGGAGCTTGTGTCGGATTTTGTCAAGTGGTGGGTGCAGTGAGCAATGTTGTCGGGAAGTGGAAAAGACAAATGTGATCATCAACCTAAAACTTCTCCTTAATGGCCCCCATACATTCCCTGTGAAGCAGAAGGGAGAATTCCACCTGTTGTTAGTTGACGTTGCCTGATGCCTACGCTACCGGATAAATAATAATAAATAATAATAACTTTAATTTATACCGCGCAGTTTCTATAAAAATATTCAACTGCGCCTTACTATAAATATTAAATTAAAATAAAATAGAAGTTTAAATTTACAATCTAAAATTCCATAAATAAATAGAATAATTCATCAATAATGCAAATTAATTATAACAACTATAGTAACTAATTAAATGCCCTATTAAATAAAAAAGTTTTAAGTCTAATTTTAAAAATATCTAAACTGGAAATAGATCTTATTGTGGTAGGAATCAGATTCCAAAGTCTAGGGGCGGCACAACTAAAGGCAGATATTAAATGGCGTAAGTAATCAGGCGCCATACCATGCAATACCTTAAATGTAAGAAGAATTATTTTATATTCGATACGATAACAAACAGGCAGCCAATGTAACTCGCGAATTAAAGGCGTGATTTTTTACTTGTTGTAAACATGGTTCCTCCAATTTTAAATTTCAGTGGCGAGAGCGATCGTGACGTGTTCAATGAAAAACCCTCCAGAGAAGAGATTCTTGCGGCAACTCAGGTAAATGGCTTTTTATTTAATGATAATGTTCAGAAAAATCTACCTGAATTCTGCTAATACCTGCGAACACGGAATGCAGTCTCTTCAGTCAGTTATGAATAAAAACCGAGAGGATTCGTCTAACTAAATCGATCTTCAAAATGTTACAGAGTATGCGAGACATAGCTTATTTGTTTGACCCTTGTGTCGTTATTTATGGCTCCTAGTTAGGTGCGTCTTTAAACTAGACAAAGAAAAAACGTCCGACTTAACGCTGTGGAAGCAAAGTTTTTTTTTTAAGGGGGGGAGGGATGGGGGCGGCGGAATAATGCGGCCGTTCTTTCCAGTTGACGATCTTTTCGTGACTACTAAACTCTACTTCTTAGTTCGTCGAGCAAAGAGCGAACAAAAGCGAGAGCAAAAGTGGTGATCGCACGAAGACACGGAGTGAGACGCGCGTGAAAACACAATTTACTCCAGAACTTGTTTCTTATTCTCAGATATTTGTAACGCAAAGTCACGGCTCGCAGTTACTTAGTGCACCGTCAAGAAGCCGGCGGTGGATAAAAAACAAAAATTGATCTGTATGCGTGTGTTCTGTTAGGGCTCCGAAGGAACAAAGAAACTCCCTGAAGAGGCGACTCTGCATACCACGATGGGTGACATTACGTTTAAGCTATTCTCCAAAGAGTAAGTTTAGAAAAATAATTCCAATAAAGAAATGCATCTAAAACCAGTACGTTTACGTACTTTATTTTGCACAGTCGTGCTACACTTGCTGTGAATCAGCCGCAAAGTTCTCACGGTTCTTTTCCCCCCTAGGTGTCCCAAAACTGTGGAAAACTTCGCAACTCACAGCGAGAATGGTTATTACAACTCGAATATTTTCCATCGTGTTATTCATCAGTTTATGATACAGACGGGAGATCCAGAAGGTAAAGATGGTTTAAGTTGTATTTTGGTCTAAGGCTGTAGTCTGGTATTTATATGCAGTTGCATTCTCTTGCCTTACGGACAGTTTGATTGCAGGAAGATTTCTGTTCTTGATCTCTAGTTTTTTTTTTGTAGTTATAGTTTCTGTAGTTTTCTGTAATACATTGCAATATTTAGAGAGAAAGCCACAGCAGCCTTAGTTGGGTTTCGTGTGGGTCCTCTATCCTGGTCGAATCGGAATTTGGAGATGTTAGTTTTTGTGGAGGAAGGAAAACTGCAAAACCCTCGGAGCAAGTCAAGTCAAGTCAAGTCCGGCGCCCTAACCACTCGGCCACGCTGCCTCCGAAAGATATATTGCATTTGAACTAAGAGTCATCTAAAACAAATATCACTGGTATAGCTTGATGTGTTACTGCCTTTGAGAAATATAAGTCAAATTACGTTTGAGGTAGCTGTCATCGGACTGGTTTGCTAACAATTCCGAAATTCTATCGTTACTTTGGGAGAGTCGCCTCCTTAAGAATAAAGAACCATTCATGCCACTATGTGATATACGAAACACGAAAGACCGTGTTTGGCCACATTTCAGAACACCGAGAAGAGAGTCGAAAATACGACGCGCATTTTTTACGAACTTCGAGGAGTTTGGAAATGTGGTCAAGCACGGTCTTGAGTGTTTGATAGATCATCTCAATCAAAACTAAAACTAAGGAGAAAACCGAGAAATGAAATCGCAAAAGTCTATGCGCAGACATCCAAACATCGTCACAGTTCCTCTGTTGTCATTCCTTGGTGCCTTCCCAGTTCTTCACAGCCTTGTCTTTTTGTTCTTTTATCCCAGGGGATGGTACAGGCGGAGAGTCTATTTGGGGCGGAGAGTTTGAAGACGAGTTTAACCGGAATTTAAGGCACGATCGACCATACACAGTAAGCATGGCCAATGCCGGACCAAACACCAATGGCTCCCAGTTCTTCATCACTGTGGTACCCACGGTAAGCACACTTTTAACTCAGTCCCGAAAGCGTTTCGCGCCCGAAAACTCCCGCAATACGTTTTCTCACGTTCCTGGAAACGCACTGAAATTTTGGGCCCAAAAAGCTCACTTTATTTTTCTCCAATAATTTATTTAGCTCCTTAGCTCCCGAGAAGTTCTTTCGGGATTTTCTTGTTTTTTTTTTCAGTTACTGCCCGAAACAATATTTGTTTAGAATAGACAGCCATTAACTTCCATGAATAGCAGAACTGTAGGGGTACGAGGTAGAAACACGTCGAATCTTCCGATTGGTCGTGTCTTGATTTTTTGCTCGCAAGTAACAACCAATCAGAGACGCTACACGGGTCTCTGTAGAGTTACGTCATCAGTATGGGATTTTTCGTATCCAGTCTCTGGCGTCTCTCGAGCGAGGGAAGCGTTGAGAGAGTGACAGACAGACAGACAACCTTTATTTAAGCAGGATAAAAATTAAAGCTTAGTAGCTTATGGGGTCGTGCATAATAAATTCAATTCAATTAAATTAAACTTCGTACAAAGTATATACGTGATAAATACAGTTCATCTAAAATTCTAATAACAAAGTTTCATCTTATAACATAAACAGCTTTTATCTTTTCATGACAGCCATGGCTTGACAACAAACACACTGTATTCGGCCGTGTTACTAAAGGAATGGATGTTGCACAAGCCCTAAGTACCGTGAAGACAAATCCAAAAGACGATAAGCCCTACGAGGAGATCAAGATTATCAATGTCTCATTGAAAGTTTGAAGCGTGGGCGAAAGACAAACATAACAGGAACTTGACTTCACTCCTTGAGGAACCCAGGTCACTAAATGGCCCATGGCCCTTCTCCTCCTCCCAGAGAACAAGAAAACGGCGAGAATTTGGAAAAAACTCTCTGCAACGCTGGTCAAAATGAACTTGTAAAATACTTGTACAGTTCGGAAACCATTTTGGTGTGAGACTTCATTGTGCCTGTGATTTTCGCAAGAGGTTGCTAACCAAAGGGGCGATAGCACGTGGCATGTTGCTATGCAACGTGACGTATTCAGATAGCGACAAACGCACGTGATAATCTTCGGAGTGCACGTGCCGCTTCTGATTGGCCAATATAACATCGGAAGCTCTTCGGGTTCATCAGTTTACAAGAATTTTTCACCGAACTGCGCTTGCTCGCTAGATTTTACGAAGATAAGGTATACAAGAGTGAAAAAAGTGAACCTTAAGACTCCATTTCTCCAGGTAGTAGACAGTACTAGCAGCAAATTTTGAAACACTTTTTGTCCTTGTTCATACATAACCGGCATCAAACTAAAAGACAGAGTCATTTCTTTTATTAAAACAAGTCTTTTCAACATACATTTTTTATAAAATAAATAAATTATACATTCTGAAGTTTTGTACAAACGTGTTTTTTCCTGTGAATTGGGAAAATTGTCTTGCGATCACAATATTTAAAGACTTCGTCTTTAAACAATTCGTGCTAATGCTCTGAGACGAATGTAGACATGGATTGTTACTTTGTTGTTAAATTTGAAACCCAGTATGGTTGCCAGGCCATGCAACTTGTGCACATAAAACCTTTTTAACCTTTCTAAAATTCGCTTCTTTTTGCTTGGTAGTTTTTCTTCTACAGTACGAATAAACAGTTCGAACGTTACTCATTTTGCGAACAAATTATGGACTCCTAATACCGATGGCTTCACACGACCCGTGAAGACGTTTGTCTTGTTACAGCAACGTCACAATCGCGGATTATTGTTTTTATTCATTCAGTCTGTGTCTGCTTTCTTTTTCCCTGGTGATCCTGTGGGGTTATCGACAGACCTGATTAACTTGGTCAAAATCTGCGCCTGTGAAAATAAAAACAAGCAAGCAAATAAATTTAGACTTGCGCGGACATAAGCGAATCAGAACACAACTCTACTAGCTTCTAGAGGCGGTGAGTTTCTAAAGAAACTGTGGTGCTGCGTCGGTGGGAAGTATAACAAGATAATTTGGTTTTATCAACTGGGTTGATAATGTGAATTGGCCACCGTAATCAAGCAAATCCGTCGGAAGGGCTAACGCTCGAAACGTCAGCTTTAGCTTCTAGTCCCCTCCCGGTGTAGATCTCGACTGGCTTCCAGTTCCCCCGCGGTGATGATCTTAATCTCCCAGTCGAATCACAAATTGATGTTGCAAAGTTTCACTGACATCCGCAGAACTTTCTCAAAGCTCTTCGTACCTCTCTATCTCACTGGGACTAAATGAACTGTCCGCAATTTAGAGGTGCCCGTAGGTTTGACCATAGTTCGGGTTTGCCTATTTATTTTTTCCTGGGTTAATGCAATTCTTAATTCTACACTTTTTGGATGAACTTTATTTTAATGATACAGTTTACGCAAACTTCGGTAATAACTGGAATATAAGCCGCAGTCACAGTCGATACGCGTAACTATTTCAAAGACGTTTTTCTAAAAGCCGTTTAACATGGCACCATGTAAACCAACAGGTCTTTTGTGATGGCCTTTTCTGTGTTAGTCTCCTCCGCAGCCGTTAGGGTCGTCACGCAACGCTTCTCCTCCAGAAGCGTTGCGTGACGACCCTAATAACGGCTGCGGAGGAGACTATTTCTATGTGGGTTATCATGAATTTATACAATACAAAAAACGCGTGTATTCATTACAACCACATCAATACAAAAATATTATTTGCAAAACAACAATGCAGAAGTTTTAATCAGCACAAAAATGCCTTGCTTTGATTTATGTCTACTCAAATCGCCTTGACGTGTATCTACTAGCTACTCAAATCGACTGACACTTCTTTTATGAATAAAAAATTGGGCTCTACTCAGTGTAAGAACCTGTGACACTCACCAGTGACGTAAAATAAAGAAAACAAAGAAGACAACATAATAGACCCTAACCCTAACAATAGCTACAAAACAAAGAAAAACTTTTACACCGAGGTAAACCCAAAAACCGAGACCAAAGTAAGACGGTTTTATGTCTACAGAGACAAATAATAATAAATTACACAGAAACAAAGCTTCTTCATGCGACGACTTAGTCAATCACCTTGTTTTTACCAGAATCGTTGAGGATTTCTATTTTGAAGGTCCACGTTTCTAGGAAACCAAACGCTAGTTAAAACAATTTCATTGGCGTGGACTTGTTTCTTCAACTGTTGTTTTCAATCGATCCAACATCGGGCAAAGCAAACGATGCGCAATCAGAAAAGAAACTTTACTGTTTTTATCATTTTCTTGGGAACCTCAATCATAATTCTACAGTACTGGGTTCTTCAAAACAAACTTCCGGTAACAGAAATGTCACGTCACGCAGTGGCCGCGAAATTGGACTTCAACAAAATGAATGAGCCGCGAAAACACATCAACAATAAATACGATTTGAAGCTGGTTTTGTTTTACACGCCGTTATTTGGAAAATCACCGTGGCCTGGTCTCGCAAATGATTACAACTTTACCCACTGGAACCACATTCCGTGCGGTGTTCAAACGTGTGTGGTCTCTTACAACAGAAAAGACCTTGGTCGAAGCGACGCCGTGATCTTCCACGGAAGAGATTTACCAAGTGTTATGCATATGACGCACATTGTGAAACAGAAAACTCCACGACAGAGATGGGTTTACTTCATACATGAAAGCCCCAAATTCACGTTCTACGACCCGTGGCTATATAACGGGTATTTCAACTGGACCATGTCCTATCGGAGAGATTCGGATTTCGTCGTGCCGTACCGAACATACACCCGACTGGAGCCCGACGAGATTGCACGAATACAAGCGGAAAACCGAAACTATGCGCAAGGGAAAGACCGACTGCTTGTTTGGATGGTAAGCAACTGCAAAGGACTCAGAGAAGACTATGTTCGAAAATTAATGAAATACATTAAGGTCGACGTATTCGGATCGTGCTCACGGCGTTTTAATCAAACCGAAACTTGCCCCAGGTTCTCCGCATCCTGCGATAACAAGTTAAAACGCTATAAATTTATCTTCGCATTAGAAAATTCTTACTGCGTGGACTACGTAACGGAAAAATACTGGTACACGCCGCTCGACCACAACAATGTGCCAATTGTTTTAGGAGGCGCTGACTACAATGACAAAAATGCCGCCATACCAGGTTCTTTTATCAATATCTTGGATTTTTCATCAGTTGAGTCTCTCGCGAATTATCTTCTTTACCTGGACAGAAATGACACAGCTTATAACGAGTATTTTTATTGGCGAAGACACTTCAAACCAGTGCTACCCGAATCATGGACTTGTCAAATGTGTGCAGCGCTTAATAATGATTCTTTACCGTCAAAGGTTTATAATAATATTGACGAGTATTGGGGTGAGAGAAGCAATTGCGGAAAACAGGAAAGGAGAATAGGGGAATTTCTTAGCAGCTTGATTGAAGAAGCATAAACTGTGAAGATAAACTCTCGTTTAATTTTCATGTAACATTAATGGAATTTCCGAGTTATCTTTTGGCTCTGTGGCAAAACCAGTCTTTGTGCGAAACGTTTCATATGGAAATGAGTTCCGCCTACAGGTTCATGTTCACGCAAATCAAACTCACTTTCATATGAAAGGTTTTGCACGAGAACTCGTTTTGAAACTGAGGCAGGAACGAACGACACGTTTCTTTGCGGAGCTTTCGCGACGATCGCGCGAGGCGAGAGTGGAGTGGAGCGTGACTTGCCACACGTGGCGTGAAGCCCTCCAAACCAACCGTTAGTTTGTTGGTTAGTTTGGATCAGCCGATTATTTCTTACAAATGATGACGAGTTTCAATCGACCCAAGCATTCACCTTGTTCCCACAAATAATTTAACTAAAAGAACTTTTAATTTCCAAATAAATATAAGTCACGCTGTCAAGTCTTCACCGTGAAATGTTGAGCTCAAAAACTAGGCTCGATTTCCGCCGCTCTCCGAACAGCGACTGGTAATCGAGCCTACTCAAAAACCCGATACACTAGGATAACGCCTGTCTCACTGGCTCCGAGTTAATTTCACATGTTTCCCTCTGACTAAACTCTCTTTACAGGCAGACACCTCGCTAGAGCGGACAGCTAGAGCCGCTCTTAAGGGTGCCCGCCTAAGAAAGATTACATAGCCTTTTTTCATACCTGGTTGTCGCTTTGTGCAGTTAGACCTCTCAGTTGATACACGGTAACCTGGCCTTCCGAGTCGCCCACTAAAATGGTCTGGATCTGAGCAACAACAGAAAACACGTCAAACCAAGAAAAAACACAATAAACTAATTGTCAAGATAACTGACTGGTATCAGGAAGGCTTCGTTTCCCTTTTTTCTATAAAAATGCAGTCCTATGTAGGAATCAAGGAAAGACTTGTTTGGGGGAAAATTAGCCTTTCTATTTTCCACGCGGGGAGATCGAGCGAGCGCGCCTGGGGCGAGCAAACAATGGAGAGATGTGGGGAGGGGTGAGCAAAAAGTGGAGATGGGGGTGGGGGAGGAAAACATTTTTTTGCCCCACACCTTCTCACTACTCCATATTTTGTCACACTCGCTCGCAGTTCCTTTCCTTCGCGTGCTTTTGGAAATGAACGCCTGCTACGCAGGCTAGGGGAAAATTACCTTGGAATCGACAGCAAAACGAACAGCTGACAACTTCAGTTCCTGCACAGGCACGTGTGATATGATAGGGTCCAACCTAATAGACAAACAAACGCTTATTGGTCCAGCGCCATAGCAAAACAGCAGGAAATATTATGAACGACTTAGCAATTTACAGGAAGAAGACAAGCCATAAGAGCGAGTAATACGCGGCTTATGTATCACGGGTGTCATTAGTTCCCATGACCGCGCGTAAGCTAAGCTCGATTTCAACTGGAAACTGATTTCTTACGTGTTAAGGCTTAGATCCCAGATCTCCACGGCCTTGTCGTTAACACAAGCAAAAAGAGTGGCCGAAGATGGCGACCAACAGATGTCATTTACAGATTTCTGAAACAAAAACGAATGATATAAAAAATGAACAAGAACTCAATAAGTAAATTTAGAACCTGCATCACACGGTAATACTTACAGTGGAGGAGAAGAATGACAAAACAGACTGAGGTTTGTCTTGATGCCAAAGCCGAATGGTCCAGTCGGCGCTACAACTAAGAAACGCGTCTGACAAGAAGGGCGACCACTGCAAGCGGTACACGGGACCCTGAGAACAAACAACAAAGCCCAGTCTCTAGAATGCACTTTCTAAGGCCCGGTTCCTCGTCGAGAGGAATGTGAGACGGGCCAAAAATGTCTGCGCCGGAGGGTGTATAAAGATCATAAACCTTTTCAAATCTCAAGTGAAATTCCGCCTTACAGTGTGTCCATGATAATTTTCCAGATACTGTTCATTATAAGAGCAGGAACACTTGTGAATATGGCCTTCCTCTGTGCCTGCGAGGTACCTGAAAGCCGGACAAAACAAGCAACTTAACATACAGTACAAGCATGCTGGCCTTCTTCGCATGATCAGAGATACGAGAGGATCTGGTGCGAGTCAACAAACGTATGACAGAGGAGTGCCCTTGCTCTATCTCAAGAGAAGACGAAAGGACATGCGACAAAGACAAAGTCAGCTACTGGGAGCGTTCATTAAACATTAAATCTCCTTACATGTGTGGAGGCGCGGTGGCCTCATGGTTAGTGCACTCGACTCCGAATCGAGCGGTCCTGGTTCGAGCCTTGGCCGGGATCATAACGTTGTGTTCCTGGGCAAGACACTTTACTCTCACAGTGTCTCTCTCCACCCAGGTGTATAAATGGGTACCGACGAATTTAATGCTGGGGTAACCCTGCGATGGACTAGCATCGCATCCCAGGGCCGGGTTCGAAAGCCGGTTAACGCTAATCCAGGATTAAAAGTTAATCGTAGTATGTATATTTCTTGTTTAAAAACATTTTTCACTGCTTGTGTTTTGTGTAGTTTGAGATTATTCAAATTCAAAACTGAAGGACAAAAAATATAAACAGAAAACCTCACCGCAAAGTTACAAAACTGAAATCAAATTTCTCGCTAATCCTTGGTTAGCTTAATCGGGCTTTGAACAACCCGGCGCAGAGGAATATTCCTAGTCGCTTCATGCTAAGGAAACTGGAGATAAGCGCCAGCCTGATGGGCTACTTGGCTCGTATGCAGACAGACCTACCTACCTACCTACCCCTACTTACATGTTAGAGTCGTTTGGATGAACATCAAAACAGAATCCAGCAGCGAATCGTGAAATGAGAGCATCGTTCTTCTTTCCTCCGCCATCTTTAGACTTTTTGGCTATATTAACCCGCTTCAACTTCATCAGGTCTACACAGAAACAGCAACACAAAAATCAAGTCAAGTCTCGCTGTTTGCCAGCAATCAAAGAACAAACCTTCCCACCTTGAACGAATTTGAAGTTGTCTAGTACCCAGACCTTTTCTGACGTCTGGAGGAAGAGTGAGAGCAGAGGTCTGGGTGCCAAACAAGAGCAAGGGCCCAACATAGGTTTGGCGGGATACGGGATGAGAGTACAAATTAGGACGGGATACGGGACGACCGAAGCGGAAGCGGGATGAGGGATAGTTACAGACGTTACGCGGGGAACTGTGACTCTGACCAGGCGGGATCGGGAAAAACATTCTGAGTGTGGCGGGATTGCGGGATTGGGCTAAAATTAGTGGCGGGATATAGGATTGAAAAAACCCATGTTGGACCCTCAAGATCGTGAAACGAAACAAAACGCTCTTTTGCAGACTCACAGCTCACTGTCACCAGTAAAACTGACCTGTACATTCAAACCCTTTTCTGATAGACCACTTGGTAACCCGGCCATCCGCTGAGATAGAAATAAGGATTTCATCTCTCTCTTCCCCAGACCCCTGATCTCTGTCCACCCAGCGGACCTGCCACACTGGTGAAGCGTGTTTCCCTTGGCTCTCACTGCATGGACGGCAAAATAAACAACACTTTAGCAGATAATAGAAACCGGTTTACAACAATTACATTACAAAAACTCGGTTAAGGTCAAGGTCTCTCTGATAACAACCTCGTTCCCAGGCTCTCTCTTCTTGGAACGGGACACGTGACCAGACCCGGCCTAGGTCTCTCTCAGCTTCAGTTGGCGGAAAGAAAAGGGGCGCTGGAAACAATGTTACCTTGCGAACTTGTGGAACATATACTTACAAGCTGTCTAAAGCCGGTGCGTCACTCCTGCTTCGCACATTGTAGATGGCAATCGTACCATCGTACATGCCCACCTAAAGAAAAGACATGAAAGAAACATATTACAGTGACATTTCCGACTCGTTTTAGCGTAGCTCTGACAAAAACAAACCATTGAAGAGTCAACAATAACACTTCGACTTTGCAGAACAATATTAACAATAGGAAAGGCTGGAACCCAGTGGAGTGAGAATGGAAGTGGATTTTTGGGCAAGTGACTCTCAAATTTGCTTGCCCGGATCGTCACTTGCCGAGGTTTTCAAACTCATTAATAATTCATGAACCCCAAAATGGAAGTAATTCACTGGCGCGTTTGAATTGTAATAAACCCGTCCGATTTGCATGCAATATTCTTAGTGTTGATCACTTTTATGTTCGTGTACTAGTTTGCTATTTCATGAATTTTGTTGCACGTTAAAAAAAATCTAGGAAAAAAATCTGGAAAACGTAACGCTCGCTAGCGTAAGCTGGTGATCCAGCTTTGGAATAACAATTTTAAATAACTTACAGCTAAAAGGTTGGGATGAGCAGCTGAGAAATCCACAGCTGTAACTCCACTGTCTAGATGAAAGAAACGTTCAGGAAACTGTAGAAGATAAAAAAGATTCACATTAAACTGGAATTTTCTCAGACCACCTTCGAAAAAATGTCCTACTTATCTCTAAAATTACAAGTAAAATTAAAAGAAACTAATAAAATATGACAGTTTTTCTGGGACAAATGCCTTATATTTCGGAATGTTTCTGCCGTAAGGTATTTCTTTTAATTTGTTTTCAAACTGGGAGATCTTCTTAAGAACAAGATGGTATGGGCTTAAAGGCCAGATACAGAGCAAATTGACCGACTGTGAGAATGATTTTCCCTGCCATGTTTGATCATCCAAGAAGTTCCGTTCAAAAAGGTTTGCCAGCCTGTGAAAACTAGTTACCCTACTGCGGAGAATGTTCATGAAATCCCTGGATGACAAGACATACTTAGCGCTTAACTAGATATAAGGTTTGATTTACAAGTTCAGTTACCTCAGGGTTTTTTATTGACCAACAACAGGCCAAGCCACCTTTCTGCTCAGAAAACACGAACTCTCCGTAACCCACTGCAAGAATATCCTGTTGAAAATAGCGTGATCAAAATATATGTTCTCATTACAATATCAACGCACCATCAACAAATAGGTAATGAGAATCGAAAAAGAAAGTCGTCTTCTCTAGTGGGGACATGATGGCTTCCTGCTGTAACATAATCCGTTGCTCTAATGGAGCTTCGTAAGACTCTCAAGCTGAAAAATCAAAGCGATGCTCCCGGGTTAGGGCGCCGGACTTGAAACCCGGAGGTCGCGGGTTCAAGTCCCGCTCTCACCACGTAGCTGGAGTTGTTTCTCGGTAGACCCTGGTTGAACACCTCGGTCATGCTTGCAAATAGCCAACTGGTCTGCCTCCTTTTAAGCATATTATGTTTATTTGAAATATTTCTTTCTTTTTACAGTGTAGCTTGGTGTAGCTAAGCGCATTGACAACTATAAACAACAACATTTGATTTGATTTGCTCAGTTCATCCAATCAGAACAAACTTGTTACACATTTCATCCAATCAGGTTCAAGCACTTTACCACACTTTCCCGCACTTTAACCAATTGCAAGTTTTACCCTCGAGTTGACTTTCTTACGAGGTCGTAATAATACGTTCGTTACTCATTACTTACAGGATTGAGTTTGTTCCAAGCCAGACAGCTGACATTGCGTCCCTTTGTCAGGTTGCATGAGTAACTCCATAACTTGTGCAGATTTGGACCCAGTTGAGCCAAAGTAACTGCAGCAGAACTTGCCTCCTCACCTTCGGATTTCACAGCATCAATGTCTGGTCAAAACGAGAAGTCGCGTCAATGAATTATAAATTGAGACTCGAATCTGCGCAAGGCGAGCACGTTTTGCGAGAGTTACAGCCGACCCCCCCTGCCTGGGGGGGGAAGAAATTTTTGTACGGGGGGTCTCTGCTCTACCTTTTTGTATACCATTTTGATAGAAAGCTATCCCTTTCGCATACTTTTTATTGAAAAAAGGTCACCCTTTCACGTACCTTCTTAAGAGCAGTACATCTCTTTTCTAAACCCTTGAAAATAAATTAATGAAGAAAATGCTAAGGGAGAACATCAAGCATTACCAGAAAAAAATGTTAACCAAACCAAAACGTATCATCTGTTCCGTTCCTGTTCACGTTATATCTAAAGGCAGCGAAATACGAGATACAAAAACCCTCAACTTGTCCCGCAACACGAACAAATGTGTTGCGTGAAAAGTTGTGAGTTTGATGAGAAACGAGCAACAAAGCCAAAATTTGTTGCTCAAAGTTGACCCGCGCTACTTTTCACAACAACTTTCTTCAACCCGCAACAAATGTTTTTGGTCCGCGACAAGTTGATCACGCAAGGTGAAAAACGCGAAACATCGACCAAAACTTGCAACAAAACAATGTTGCGCGCCAAGTTGAGGGTTTTTGTATCTCGTATTTCGCCGCCTTAAATGACATATTTTCCTACCCTTTCATTTACCTCAATTTTTGTGAAATCCCTACCCTTTTATATACCTGAAGGCTGAAAAGGTACCCCTTTTGGGAGGAACCTCTACGTGTTAGCCATTACAGGGAGTTAAATCAGACATTTTTCGATTTAAATAGAATTTCATCCAATGCAAAAATAACATATCTAGCTAGTCCGGCTGTTCACAGCGAATCACGTGATTTACCTGGTACTATATCCAGTCCCCTGTACCTAGCTTGTCTTGGTTGGTAGATATTCAGTGCTATGGCTCTCTCCATTATGAACAGATCCTTCTGCATGCTTTCAGACTAAACAAAATTTTAAAAAAAATCAATTAACAAATCAGTCGGGAAAAAATCATCTTGCTTGTTTGCTCATAATTTAGTCGCAGGAGAGTCGATACCATACGCAGTCTTCAAAAACTTGATGAATCCCCGCCTTTCGTCAGTACTGTTGCTAAGCAACCTGACATCAACCCTACTGACGCGAGAATTTTCGTGGGTGCCTGAGCTGGTTTTGATATGATAGTAAGAATCGGGAACTCTCCGAGTGCTTCAGCGAAGAATCCATCAATAATTAATTCTGCAAGCTTTTACATGTACAGTGTTTAATTCCAGATGGAAAATATACTTTTTTAGGCTCACGTTCTCCAAAACACCCTGCAGAATTTGGTACTTTCACGCTCTTCTTTTGAGCGGACGGCTACGAAATGTACCAAGGTATACATCAAACACGCAGAGCCGTTGTTCTGTTCATTAAAACTCTTTGTTTAGAACCTTCTTGTTGCTCTCATCAGTCGTGTTCTCTGTAAACTCCCGAATGAAAAAATAACACTTGTCCTCATTGGAATCACGTTTTCCTAGACAGCGATAAGAAGACAGAAGATAATAATTTAAAGTTCTGATGTACCTGAAGTATTCTCTCAGCCTGAATGGCAGCCAGATCTTCCATCTCCTTCTCAGTAGCTCCATCTTCAGGCCTATCAGCGCCTTCTTCTTCAATTGAACTGCTTTTAAATGTGAACATACTTGCTCGACTTCCTAGTAAACAGCAAATAAGAGAGAGAGAGGGAGAGAAAAACAATAATGCAGTCATACCCTCACCAACGGCCACCTCTGTTAATTCTACATGGGCCACTTTTTCTGGTCCCGGCAGACAATCCATACAATCACGCATAAAAGTATTATTCCTCTCTACAATGGCCACCTCTCGACTTGTCCTAACTGCCAAAATAACCTCTTGACAACCCCAGTTAAAACAAACAACAACAACAACACACACACTAGACTCACACTCCCACAAGACGCAGCCCCCTCCCCTCCCATAAACATTTAAAGGACCCTAGTCAGCCTCCGCCATTTTCGAAGACATAGAAATTATTGATATAGCATGGTGAAGCGAATCCTTATTGTTTTACTGTAAGCTGTGTTCCAGAAGGTATGTTTAATTATCTCGAGTAGTTCTACAGTGATTTTTCTTCGTTTCGACAGGCTCCGAATAAAATATAATTAGCCAAATTCTCGCATGTAAACAAAAACAAAGGTGTGGCTGACTAGGGCCCTTTAAGTGAAGTGACCTCTGCTAGATTTCACTTTACCTGTTATATTACTGGATGCAGCACTTCCTGGTCTAACAGAGCCGACGCTGTCATTATCATCGTGACTACTTCTCTCTCCACTGACTGGACGACTGAGACTCTCCAGATGATCGAGATCTCCTTCGTTTCTCTCACCAGCTGTTACAAAAAGTCAGAATTTAGTACGGATGACATGGTTCTAACTTCTAATGAACTTCTAACTAACCCTAACGCTAACCCTAAGAAGTCTGTGGATGAAACCCTAGTGTGTGACCATTCAAATGAAAGCTATTGAACAGTACTTTCATGTGGTACTGTTTATTATGCTGTACAAGGTGGTTCTAGCTTTTAAGTCTGCGAATGAAACCATAGTGTGTGGCCATTCAAATGAAAGCTATTGAGCATTACTTTCATGTGGTACTGTTTATTATGCTGTACAAGGTGGTTCTAGCTTATAAGTCTGCGAATGAAACCCTAGTGTGTGACCATTCAAATGAAAGCTATTGAGCAGTACTTTCATGAGGTACTGTTTATTATGCTGTACAAGGTGGTTCTAGCTTTTAAGTCTGCGAATGAAACCCTAGTGTGTGACCATTCAAATGAAAGCTATTGAACAGTACTTTCATGTGGTACTGTTTATTATGCTGTACAAGGTGGTTCTAACTTGTAAGTCTGTGGATGAATCCCTAGTGTGTGACCATTCAAATGAAAGCTATTGAACAGTACTTTCATGTGATACTGTTTATTATGCTGTACAAGGTGGTTCTAACTTTTAAGTCTGTGAATGAAACCCTAGTGTGTGACCATTCAAATGAAAGCTTCTGAGCAGTACTTCCACATATAATT
Source organism: Micromussa lordhowensis (assembly GCA_964020085.1). Lineage (NCBI taxonomy): Eukaryota > Metazoa > Cnidaria > Anthozoa > Scleractinia > Lobophylliidae > Micromussa > Micromussa lordhowensis. The sequence goes on from OZ026608.1 coordinate 20,470,632, forward strand.
TGTTCTACAAGATTCTTAGCAGCACTGTGGACATTCTAGCTGAGTGAGAGAGCCATCATAACGCTTCAGTTTTAACCCACCCTTACCTTCTTGATTGTTTTCTTGAGAGTTATAAGTGTCATACATATCCCAATTGGTAGCCACACAACCAACCTCCTGCAATATTCCAACCATTCAAAAGAATCAATGAACAACCGATATGACAATGACAAATTAGACAGGAGCATGCAAAAATAAGGCTTATTTGAGACAACCTAACTTTAGTTAGTAATTAAAAGTTCGACTTCATTGAAAAAAGCATTTTGAAAAATCCCAGAAATCCCATTAGCTTGCCAGTTATATTACTTACATGTAGCTCCACCTTGCTGGACTGTATTTCTTTACTTTTCTGGCCATTGTTGAAAGTTTGCATTCCTCTCTCCACATAGCTATCATTTCCAACACGATTCTTTAAAAGCTACAGAGGGTGATGAAGAAAACAAATTGTTAGGTCTTACATATATATGTAAAAAAGTACATGTAGGGAAAAGTTAGTATTGACTAAATTAAAGAGCTGGGCAGACAGTTAGGTATTGACAAAGCTCATGGGCTGGTGACTGGGTACTAGGAAAGCTTGTGGGTGGGTGGGTGGGTGTAGTTTAAGTGGCTCACTGGGAACTGCATAAGCTTGCAGTAGGATGGGTGTCAGTGGTGACTGGGTACTCGGTTATGCCAGTGAGTGCTAACAGAGGAACTCGGTGGGTAGGTGGCTACTGAGTAAACCGGTGGGTGAGTGGGTAGGTTTACTGAATAAGCAGGGGGTGATTACCACTTAGGAAGCTAATAGGTAGGCTACAATTAAGTAAACTGATGGCTTGAAGGGAGAGTATTTCCGGTGGGTTCCTTGCAGGTTCCTTGCAGTTACTGACACGTTTTCTAGGAGGAGTTTCTAGGTGGGTACTGAGTTCTGTGAGGAGCACTTGTATTACGTTGGTGTATTGTTTGATGTGTTGTTTATAACATAAGGAAACATCTGTTAGTTTTACAATCATACTCAATGTGTGGACATTGTTTTTAGATGTACCTCCTCATATCGTTGGTTCTTTTCTTTCACACCCTCAGCGATTTCATTGTCCTCTGCAACACAAGTGCCTGGAAAATCCAGCATCCAAATAGTTTCTGTTTCTGAAAGCGTGAGGTGAACCTGGAAACAAATACAATATAGCATGGCCTGACCTCGTGCCTAACTGAAGAAGAAGCCTACATGTAATTGCTTAATGCCACAGAAATAATCCAATCAGCTACACCAATACCAATAAGCCATTTTAGAGTTGTGTGCTTAGTTACCAGGCCTATGAATGCAAGCGAGGCTGCAGGTGACCTTGCTTTTATACAGACCTCTCTGCTTTTCTACCAAGTAGTTAGCATAAGAACAACTTGATTTACACAACAGAAGCAATGAACAAGGTCACCTACAGCCTCGCTGCCATTCAAAGGCTAGGTCACTGAGCAGACAACTGTAAAATGATCTATTCAACACAGTTACATGTACCATTTTATCCAGATCTGCCTCTGTAAGTTCCTCTCGAACAAACGTGGGGCGTGTTTGAATGTCTGTGTAGAAGAGAATAAAAAGAAAGGAAAGTCATATTTTGCATTCATGAGCAGTTTATAGATTTGGATTTGAGAATTTTTTCCAATACCTCCAAGCGAAGTTGCAAATTTGTCATGGTAACCAGAGCTTGGTTCAGCTAGATCCTCACTCACAGATTCTGGAGATGATCGACCAGACACAGAGCCAAACACTGATCGAGAGAAGCCACCATACATACTGGCACTGCTTGCAGCATAGAACGACTGGCCTGTCATTTCTGAGGCTACAGAGGGCTGTGGAAAAGGTTTGTACAAAATTTAAAAAAGATAAAGTCCCCTACCTGATAGAGATCAGAATAGGCTATTTCCAAGTTACTTTGTGTCTCTGTTTTGAAATGAGTTCTTGTGCAAAACCTTTGATTTGCATGAAAATGAACCTGTGGAGGAACTCATTTTTATTAAATGGTTTTGCATATGGACTCATTTTGACACAGAGGCAAAAAAGGCAAGTCAGATGTGTGAAATATCCATACTCACTTGGAAGGTCGTTAGAAATCCCAAGGGAGTGGGGATATCAAGGACCAAAAAAGTTTTAAGGGAGCTAATAATGAAGCTAATTAAAACTGAAATTTTCAGAAGGGTGAGGAAGTTACAACAGAAGCACATTCCATGGTGGAAAGGATATTTCCTGGCCGAAACAACAAAATGTAAAAATTATTTTACGTCAGAACACTCTACCGTAGCAGTTGACTCTCCTCCAGTAAAGAATGTATTGCTCTGGTTTCTCCTATATAAGAGAGAGTACAAAGTTCAAGAAAGTGTGTGCAATTCATTTAACAAACTCTGTCTCAGGTAAATTGTTTTTATACTATTAGTACTTTTTTAAAATTAGTTTTTATTTGAGTGCTTGATTCTGATTCTAGCATAAATATTGTAAGAACACATGTAGAAAAAGGCCGCCGTATGTATTCAGAATCTCACTTGACTGTGGGATCAATTTGAAGCAGACTTTTTGGAGTGACATCTTGTCCCATGTCATCAAAAACCTAAAAAAAAATAAAAAAACTCTTATTTTGTTCTGATTAAAATATGAGAATTTTTCTTAATTATGCAAACATCCACTCCTGCATCATTCATGCATGTGGTTTTCTTGCCTAAGATTTCATGTACCAGTATGTCCACACACTTTGTCTGGTGTCGTCTAACAGCACATACCTGCACTGGGGGTTTAGTCTGTGTTTTGTCAGCTCTGCTAGAGTCGATTGCGACACTCTTACGACTTGACGAGTTAAAGAGATTACTCCTGGACCCTCCACCGATTGTTCGAATGCTTCTGCTTCCAAAGCTGTGGCTGCTCTTGCGACTTGCATTCATGTTTATACTTGCACCTCCAACTCCAGATTTCCTGGAAAAAAATAAAAAAAGTTTGTTTGCTCTATTATTCTAACTATCCAGGGCTCAAACAAAGGAGTAAGGTTAAGATCACTTCATGTCTAAACTTTTTCAGCTCACATTTTACAATCTTGCTTTACAACTGCGATGCAAGCCCAAAAATGCAAGAGACTATCAGGCATTTATACCATGCCATAGAAAATACAACCAATCACACTCCAGGAAAGCCATGGTATATTAGAGGCAGGTACAAAAGTCGGACCGGATCAACTTGGATCGCTGATTTGAATACAAAAAGCACCTTTTCAAGAATGAGGCATACATGCAACAGTACAATAGGTGCTATTCTTATTCAAATCAGCAATCCGAGTTGATCTGGTCTGACTTTTGTACCTGCCTGTATATATTTAGACAGTATTACATCCAACTTTCCCATTATACACCCTGTGTATGTCCCATTGATTGTGTTGGTCACTGCATTTTCTATGGCATGGTACAGAGATGGAAATTTTCTGGAACAATAGATCAAGTCATTATCCATTACAGGCTCAAATTGCACAAAGCTTCATATATCCAAGGTGATATAATTTTATGCAAGTTAACTGAGAACCAAGTAATTATAAACAATCTAGAGAGTTTAGAATCCACTGAATCAAGGTCACCTACGTTAAATACATGTCGCAAGCTTCCTAGAACAAGATTTTCTTTCCACATCGAGAAGCCTACCACATTTGAAATTAAACGAAACAAAGAATTCAACACTTACATAGCGGCCTTCTTTCTCACTTCGTTCCTGTTCATGGCGACGACACAAGTGAACCTTACAAAGTGACACGTTTATTCTTCTTTCGAGCCGTTTATTGAAAAGTTAGAGGCTAACCCTTCTTGTTACCTTGTACATTTTCCCTTGTAAACGTTGCTAGGCTTCTTGGCGGGAAAAGACTGGAAATGAACGTTTGCAAATAACACTGAGCATGCTCAGATTTGATAAACCGCGTTGTTATTGTACAATGTGCGTCTTGCTGGAAGCATTCGAGGAAGGAAAAAAAACATTGAAGTTTAGATCGCTTTGTGAAGCAGAACGTACCAGAAAGTTGGAAAACGTGACCACACGCCATGGGCCTTAGAATAAAAGAGGTTTTTCCCACGCTGGTAAGCTAAACTTCGTGAAATTAGAGCGTTGGTAGCAGCAAAGGTTGTGCTTGCTAAGAATGCAAGCAAACTATAGTCACTGCAATTCGTTAAGAAACTATGCCATTGCTTTGTTCTCTTCCATTTGGGAGACCATTTTGTGGTGTAACAAACTGGACAGTATCTTTAATTTGGGCAGAATTGTTTTAATTCATTAAGCTTTAAAGAAAGACATTACCTCCCAGGCTACACTGTTTTCAGAGTATTGAATGTGTAACTGACGATTCTGTTAAAGTTGGCGTGATCCGTACCCCCTCTCCCCTGTCATCGTGCATGAGGTTCTGGAGAATAGACCGTGATATATTTTTCTTTCAAAGAAGTCAACAAGAAATCATGGTAAATTTTAGAGGATAGGTAAACCCTTGGGGAGGGGGATAGGTAAATCCTTGGGAGGAACACTTGGCAAGCCCTGGGGAGTCTGCTGCTTCAGGCTTCATGTAAGACTGAAGCAAATAAAATACAATAAAAACACTTTCAGGATGATGGTAACCATAGGGTGAATACCAAGCGAGTTCCATTCCCTGGCTTAACAATTTATTTTTTTGTTGTCAATGTGTGCTTTGTTCTATAGTTTGTGGCAAGCCTTGTGACGTTAGCTTGGATTTTTGTACTTGCTGCTGGTTACCATGTAGCAATCAAGATGGTTGATGACATGGAGTGAGATGTTTCTTGTGTGCATCATCAAGTGTGGTTGCCATACATAAATTGTGTCCAATCTCATTTTCACACAGAGGCGAAAGGCAAAGTCAACTTCGTGTGATGAACATTCAAGTGACTAATGGGAGTGCCATTTTTTGGGAACGGTTTTCAACGGTCCTGTTTGCATCATTTTGACTGATCTTTGTACAGTGTAAACTTCCAGCATACATCACTGATTTATTCAGGTTGCCAAACGTTTCTGCAAACTTCAGAAAGCAAATAAGCTGCAGTTTAGATCTATGTCACTCTTGGTAGTAATCGAGAGAAAAAACCTTCTGGTATGTGCCCAGTCAAAACCCATCTTCTTTTGATTGTCATAACAAGGAAAAGTAATTTCAAAATTGAATACAGCAGAACAATGTTTTAATTTTGTTAATTATATTATGCTCACAATGTACTTCATTGATTGTTTTTGGAATACAACTCCCAGGTCATACTGCAGTTAAAAATGCCAACGCAGACAGCAATAATTATTATTTATACCACAAACATACAACATGACTGCTTATGCTAAATACTATTTCACAATGCAGTGACTAAAGGACTTTGCAAAATTAAAGTTGTCCTTTCCAACATTGAAGTTGTGAAGGCAAATATATCAATTTACAAAGCTTGGCTATTTTAAAACAATACTCCTACTTAAAAAAAGATATATTTATATCTAATTTAAACCTGACACCAGTTGTTCGAAGGCTGGATAGCACTACCCACTGGACAAAAAATCCGCACTATCCACTAAATAGTGATTTATCCAGTGGATAAGGTTATCCATCATTCAGACAACCCGGGCCAGGACTTCACTGATTTGCAACAAATTCAGAAAAATGAATTTAAATATTTTTGCACAAAGTATCTGCATGATGACCTTCATTTTGAGATTCCATGTAATATCACCATGGTTACATAATAAGTTGTATTTAACATTAGTAACTTGTTCAAATTTACACAAAATATTTAAAATGGACTTGAATACAAGGTTACATATGTACTTTTACAAATTGTCTGATACATTTGAAAAGGTATATAATTATAATATTAATCGACATTGAAATTTACAGCTAATCAAAGTGCATGTAAAATGAAATATTTTATTCCATACTGATTTAAGTTTATCAGCTTTGAACTGACCTAGGAAGATTATTTTTGTTTTGTTTCCACTTGAAGAGAACAATAAAAATTATTAAATAAAATTCAGGATTGAGTGTTGTAATCACTGACAATAATATAAATTGCAACACACAAACCAACTTGAAAAAGTTCACTGAAAAAGTGATTTGTTTAGCAGTCTGTTTGGACAATTGTTCACTATACACTTAGACCTACGTAAGAAGGTAGCATTCCAAGTAGAGCCAGGGAAAGAAAAGTACACTATTTCATTTCATATGCACTTTAATATTTAAAGTTCCGAATAAAATAATTTATCACTGTCTATAAACATGATTTTCCTCAAGTACTTGAGGATTTAAATTTTGATTTCACTGTTATTCTTCATCTTGTAAATCAACACTACCGACTACTTGCAAAGAAATTGTGTTCCATATTAAACACACCTCCATATCAATGTATAAAATGCACTAAGTGTTTTAAGGGTGGTTTTCAAGAGTTGCATAAGTTAAAGTACAATGTGTATTCAGCTAGATAGCGTACTGTAGTATAGCAGTGGTACACAGATGGTTCTCTTCATGTCATCACTTACAGCGTAAGTAGAAAAAGGAAGAGCAAGTTCATTCTTATGCTAGTGAACCGGGCCTACGCATGCACTAATGAAAGCCAACCTTTACACAATCATCAACTTAATTCACATTAATATAAAATAGCTGCTCTGTAAAATTGATAGAATTTTAACAAAACCTCAATTTGATTCTCATTTTGAGGATGGAAATAGAGTTATAGCCCCTCCCCCCCTGACACACACACACCTTTCTTTCTTCCCCTATTTTAGCATGTCTGTAGGGAAATGTGTAGCACACCTCCAGTAACAGATTTCAAATTCACATTGGAGGTTATAAATTTCAGAAGAAAAATGTTAAAAATAGTACAAACTACTAGAAAATTCTGTAAATCCTCAGGCTGGAAAGAGGAAAATCAAAACAAAACGGTCACTCATTGTTGAATAAAATTCATCATTCTATTTACTACCACAGAAAACAAGATCTCTAAGGCTTCTGGATCAATAAATGTACAAACTGAACCCACAATAGGAAATTCAAAATAAATAAAGTTAAACTAAACGAAAGCCCACCTAAAGGAAGACTTGACAAGTCAACTATACAAATGTTGTGAAGGATCAGAAATTCAAAGATTCCTAAATTCTGTGCATTGAAACAAGAATTCTAAAAATCCATTAAAACTGTCCTCTGCTCAAACTAGCATTTCTCAATACTGAGTTATAATAAATAATCTTGGACACCTCAATAATATTAATAGCTAATGCTTATACAGTGATTTGATAGTCAACTTCCATATGTCATTGACACCATAAAGTGTTGAATGTAGCAACTGAGGTAAATAGTAACACAGTACCGGCCAATAGTCTACAATGACAGAACCAATAAAATTCCCAGATTGGCCACTGGCTTGTGTTTACAGTCTGTCAGGGTCACTTTACAGGGTACAACGTTATCACACTTGACTTTTGTAGTGTGTGCCATCAACGCTTTGATTAGATTCTGACAGGTCAATTGTGTGCTGTCCAATCAAAATAAAGTTTAGGACACCCAAGCAAATCTCAAAACCGCAAACTAATTAACATTGGTGCTTGCAGTTTAATTCATGCCTAATTGGCATTTTCCTTGCTACAGAATAACATTCCATAAATACTTCTGGTGTTCCCTTAACTTTCACTGAGGTTACAAATTAACTACCCTCCTTCAAATTCATATGAATTTGTTTTTCTGTGTCCTACACAATGAATAACAAGAAATTAGCAGGTTCAATTTGAGAGGTAAGTTGTCGAAAGCAACAAAGTTGTACCATCTAAACTGGCCCTTACACAATAACCATTTCTCTGTTATTGTTTTCATTTCTTTGTAGCAAGTTGCCACTCAATTTTAGAATTAAAAGCCTTCTATTTAATAACCACTTCAGTTTAGGTGAGTCATGGGAACTATCAATGTTGACCACTGAATTTACAAGCAAAGTGCTTTTATACTTCATCCACAATGCTATCACTTACAAATTTCTCTTTGACTGCATGAAGTTGACTTGAACATGTCTGTACTTCCAACAACACCAGGAAAGTATTTTTAAAGCTCCTAACACCTGGCATTACTTTTGGTGCGTGAAGAGAACAGAATCTGTCACAGGTTTATTGTGAACAGATAGATAAGTACGTTCTTGGGAGTTAGTTGCATTATAACTTGAAACACTCGGTGGAGGTAATGACACATTACCCAGGCTATTTGAATGGAATGCTGACGATCCTGTGGTCGCAATAGGTTTCAAGGGTGGTGGTTTACTGAGCATACTGTTGATTAACTTCGGCCGTCCACTTGGAATGATTTTTAACTTTTTCTTTGGTGGTTCTCCCCCAGATTCTGGACCTGACACAATGACAGATGTTGGAACGCATGACTGTTGTTGCAACTGTCTGCTAGGAATGATGTCATGATGGTCTCTTTTCATCAGAGAGACTGATACAGGATTCGAATTTGAAACATTAATTGTGACGACGGTACTCTGGGCTGCGGTAGGGGCCGCAACAGTGTACATTGGTTGTATTGCTATTGGCTGACTCTGGCTTTGAATGACAGTGGTGACGGGTATCATTCCATTTCCAGGACGTACTCTTGATGCGAAGTTGTGTGGACTGGAGGCGCGGCTAGAGGCAGCACTCTCGTTTTCATCCAGAAACCGGTCCATGTAATCCCTGAAACAAAACCACTCTGAGAAATTACTTTCCTGACCTTTTGATATCATTCAATTACAGTTGAACCCCCTTACACATGTATTTCAAAACTCACAGGGGAATAGCTCAAATAGCTGATAATAAATGACTGTAAAGCAAATCCAAGGGAAATGGTTTACTATCTTGAAAATGTGTTTTAATTAAATGTCTTATTGAGAAGTACTCCCCTCTCCTTGAAGTCAATACAAAAAGTCATGTATAATTTATAGCATACCCCCCCCCAAAAAAAAAAAATAAATAAATAAATAAATAAATAAATAAAAATAATACAACCTACAATTCATTTCTAAGATGATAACTCTATAGTACATGTAGCTGTAAATATTTTTTTCTTAAATAGGAGTGAGAACTTCATCCTTTGGATCATATTGTAGGAGAATTTTATTGTAACTGGAATATTGCCCTGTAAGAAATGTAAGTATTTCGCATAACGTATTGTAAGTATTGTAAGTAACTGTATGTTCAGCAAGTAATGTAAGTAGAGGATTGTATTGTTAGTGGTGTAAATAGCCTGTAATGCAAGTAACTGTACTTTCTGTAAGAACTGTATTCAGTATTGCATTGCCTTCATAAGTAACCCATACTGTAAGTAACGTACGTATTGTTTTGTAAGCAGAGTATCGTAATGAGACCTGCAATGTAAGTAGTGTATGTATTAATAATTGTACTTTGTAAAGAGACCAAGCTATTGATAAATGTTTAAAAAATAATAATAATCATAATCATCATAAAAAAAATAATACATGGTTGCTTGTAGATATGGGATATTGCTTCTTTTATTCAACTTTATTTCTCAATCATTCACCGCGGTCCCTCATGAAATAATGAGTTAGACACTTGAAGAGATACATGTATTCCATATCTACACACAATCATATTCTATCCCCTATATATTATTTGATGTTAGCAGTGAAATTATACAGAGGACAAACTCTGAATTTTTTTTGTAACTGTCATTCTCCATATTTGTGCAAAGTAACATCTCAGAACTTAAATTGTAACACTTACGTGATTCCTGGATGGAAGGCATATTTTTTCTTTGTCAGACGGGTTTGACAAGCAAAAGCATCATGCCGTTCAGTTTTCTTCCATAAATAGTAGAACTGGACTATTTCTCCCACGGTGCGAGACATGACCTGCAATATTGAAAATTTACTTTTAATTTTTTCAATTAAACAAGTTACACAGAATTGAAGCTTTCATATTACCAATGCAAGAACTACATGTAACGGCATGCACATTTGAGATTTTACTGTATTCCAAAATGAAAATTTGTACCAAAGCCATTTGCAATAAGAAGGTAATAGCCATTATCATGGTTAATATTCCTAAGTTCCTTTTCAAATTGAATCTAACATGGATCCGATATAATTCTGGGCAGAAACTATAAATTGTCAGAAATTGCCTCACATACATGCTAGATTATATTGCCATGCAATTGATAAAGTTAACCATGAAGGCAGGTATAACAACCTTTATATCAATGAAGAATAATTTTAAATTATAATTACTATTTATTATTAGTAACAGAGAATATTGAAAAGTGATAGCTGTTTGTTGGCAGTACTCTCTTTAACATACCTTATTTTTCTGAATCTGTCTAAAATCCTTTCCGTACACTCTCAAACCTGAAAGAAATGAAAATAAGAAAAGAGTGGATGAAAACTAGGATACTGAGTCACTACTATTTCATTTTTGAGAGATTGGGATAAATTGAAAATAACATACCACTTTCAAAGTCCCTGCACTCATCTTCAGACCACAAGGCCATTTCTGAAACAATATCAGTTTCCTACAAGTTAGTGAGCTATTATTTCAAAGTAACAAGTCACATTACATGGTTGAAACAAATTTCATTCCTTTCATCAATTCAACAGACTAAATGTTTACTAGCATTTAAATAAAAAAGTTTACACAGGTGCTGACTACCTTTTACAGCTAAACTACAGACAAACAGAATGCTTTTGGCTACAAACCTGCTTGAGGGTTCGTTTGTGATTTTCTCTTGCCTATGGCATCTTCTACTATGTAGTTGCACTGTAACAGCAAGTACAAAGCCTATAACATTCAAACAAATTACATTTAGCTTCCAAATACCATACTAGCAAATGTTACAAGCCTTGTCTTACAAAGCAGGAACATGGTACTAAGTCTTATAATCCGATAGGTCTAGATCAGTGACCCATCACTGTTACTAGCATGACGTAGTAAGTGACTAGGATTATTTTTTTATCTCCCCACCCCACCCTGTGATATGCTAGTTCATCACAGGGATTTACAGGTAGGATTTTACTCCCTGTTACACATTTGTACTTCTTGGTGAAGGGAGGTATTGTAAGTCAGAGTCAGAGTAAAGTGTCTTGTCCAGTATACATGTACCACGATTCTAGCCATGACTCAAACCTGGACCAGTTGATGTGGAGTCCATTAGGCCACCACACCTTTGCTGCAACACTTTACATTTTGATACATTCTCATTTTACGGTCACGATTGGTAACATTTCTGGTGTCCGAACAAACTCACATTAATATTTTAGAGTTTAAACACCTATAAAGAACATGCCTGTTCATCGTCCCTGAGTACATCTCGCCTCATTCCCTCAAGGCCTGGAATTTGACATATTGCATTCAAATAATGCTGCACTGAAAGAGAAATGTGTTGTTCATTATCAGTACAAGTTAAGAGAAGCACAATTGGCCGATAAATCACGAGCAATGAGTAATTTACATTTCCAACCTCCCTTAGTGAGAATGCAAGTTGTTAAGAATCAATCAGAATTTTGACAAGAGCTTTCAACCACCCTCTTTGACTATTATTATTATATTTAATACATCGTCCAATGAGCCGAAAGTGTATGTGACATTCTAGATATCTGCCAATCAAACAAGAACTCTTGCCATCTCTGATTCGAGAAGGTTACAATTCAACAACAGCACACATCAAAGTTGTTGCAATGTGCCAATGAGTGCAAAAGTTTAAATCTTTCTTAGGCTTGCTTTCTCTTACCCTCACAGAAACCCAAAGAACTTTCTTTTTAGCTGACCATTGTACATGTACTTACACTCTTTAGCACTGACTTTCTTGGGATCCCAAAGGCACTTGTCGTCCTTAATATATGGAACTGTTGGCAATGAATAATTATTATATAATTATTAAGTAATCAGAACTTGATCTAAAAGATTAGTTTGGGAAGAAGCTGTCAGTAATGGTGTATTGACATTCAACTGAACAATAATAGTAAGTTTTAATACTTTTTAAAATTGGCATGACTCACCATCTTGATAATTTGGACCCATCATTTCTGGAACTTCAGCCTGGTGGTCAGGTCCAATTTGAATCTCCTGGAAAAGAAGTAATATTCATGTAATATTCATAATAGTCAATTAATGCCTGTAATTTTTTGCTATTAGCAATGATGGGAATAGTTTTATTCTAAGCAATAATTCATTGCAAGATCAGACAGACTATCACTAACAGCAGTGAGAATTGTTACCTATGATCAAATGAGCTTTAACATACATGTAACTTATTTGCTATAAAAATACTGATGTGTTTTATATCTAAAATCCCTCTAAAGTGAAACACTGACAGTGACAACAACAGTGTTAGAACAGAATCCAAGCTGACATGTCTCACCTTTTTCCAGTCTTCTGGGGAATAATCTTCATCATCAGAGGATGAAGAACTTTCACCCAAATTGAAATAACTATAGGCAGCAGCCACTTGAAAGGAAAAAAATAATGTTGGATTACATACATCAGTCAGGACTTCTTTCCTTGTGTATAGGCTATCTAAAATGAGAAAGACAGCTGACAACATTGGAGGGTTCAACTCTCACTATCATCTATAGCTGTTCTATAGCTGTTTCTTCTTAGTATAAATCTACTGGTGTTCTACCACGAATGACATTCTCTGATTGGCATCGCTACTCACTATCCATTCTGTCGTACATGTAGATAGTGAGTAGGGTAACAGTGTGCGCTCATTAGCAAAATGATGACCGCTTCTTTGCGGTTTTGAGGTGTCTGTAAAGAGGATTTAGATAAAGTTTTGAATGACTAGTAGATTTATACTAAAACAATTAGATTATTCGCTCTTGATTTCTATGCGTGATAGTTGACGAGGACAAACTATCATGTGATAGCAATCTCGAGCTCACAATCTAATTGTTACATACACATGTACATGTAGTGGAATCCTGATTTCTCTAACCCCCAAGGGAAACAAAAAGTGGTTTGAAAAATCAGGTAAGTTACTTTAAGAAATCGGTGGTAATATTACAGTGTGCGACTGAGGAGAGGGGAACAACATTTGGTTCAAGTTATCAGGAAGTTCGAAAAATCAAGTGTTCAAAAAATTACACCTGTTGCTAATTCTTACATGTTCAAATAACTAAAAAAAAGCACAGAACAGCATAAGTTTTACGCGTCACCAACTAGCTACTGAGTCTATTTAATGACAAGATCTCTCAGTTTTTTTTATCCATGTGTCTTTATTGTTATGTAGTATACATGTAAGAACATCAAGCACTGTTACCGACCAGAATCCAGTCTACAGACTGATATAAACCTTTCTTTAGGGGGCTATCAGAGTACTTACATCCTCTGGTTATTCTTTGGTTTTCAGGGAAAAAGTTGTTGTCTCGACTTGCTCGTGGTGAGGGAGGGGACTGTGGGGATCCCGGTGATGGTACTGACAGGGGGGAGTCCGGGGATGGAGGAGCTGGTGAATCTGTATTCTCCGGTAAGAGATTTTCTTCAAGTAGGGGATTTACAGCAGGATGGGGTGGATCAATTTCTCGTGCGTCAATCAAAGGTGGAAGAGGATCTGGCTTGATATCGTCCAGTGGTACATCAGCCTCAGGGTTGGTTTCATCAGAGTATCCATAAAGAGCTAGCAGGTCCTCTAAAGGCATGTCACGTTCCTTGTTACGTGAAAAAATGATAATATAAAAACAGTGATATATATACCTCTTACTAATTGAGTTTGAGGTCTGTGCTGACAGTTATGCAACAAGTTTTTTTCGCTTTGATTTATGGTCCAAGTGCAAAGTGTGCATAAATCGAAGGAAAAAAACCAAGGATCCGCACAGGCGTGGATCCAGGGGAGGTGAAATGGGTGAATTTTCACCCCCCCTCCTCCCTTTTTTCTGACCCCCCTTCTTTCTTTCTTTTTCTTATATCTCAAATATTTAAATAATATTTGATTTCTCTGACATTATTACAAAAATTCACCTCCATTTCAAAATCCTGGATCCACACCTGCCGTAACTTACAGTACGGACCAAGAAAACAAAAGTTAGGGCAATTTGAAGTTGTTGTTCCATCGTTAGCATGTTTTAATACACAATTCAAAGTAACGAAAAAAGCTTTAAATTTTTGCGGGCCTTATAATAGAACACCGCCTGCTAAATTGACAAATCACAGCACGTGTGGTAACTTAGGGATATAACAAGATTAGAGTAAATGTAAGGAATAGCCACAGAAGCAAAAGAAAAGTGAAAATTAGTCGTGCAAAACTTTTTTTAAACACTTTCTTAGTACGAACATGTACATACATCGGCACGTTCTATGGTACAAGTACGAGGCTAAAAAATTGTAATATCAAAAGTGTACCAGTAGTAATATTTTGTTATAAAGACGTTCAGTTTATAAAAATTAATGGAAATTTTTAAGGATAATTTAATGCCTTTTGAATTATTATATATATAATCACATAAATAAATTAAGCTTTTCTATAACCACAATACCTTAATAAAGATTGGACACTAAATCCATTATTCACCATAATTGAGCAAACTTAATAAAACTCGTTTAGTCTACTACATGTGTTATAATCATCCTTGGCCGAATTCCACCATTTTGTGTAAAGCATGAATTTATAATTGGACTCCAAATGTGATCGAAAACATTTCAGAATCACTTTCCATTTTAATGATTAAGAAGCAAGAACAAATTAAAATGTTGTCATGTTGTGCCATTTTGACATCTGAAGAAGTAAAAATCTGAAAATGAAAAACTGTTACTAAAAGGTTTTTTGGTATGCTGTGGCTACATGTCCGGCAGCTGGACAAGGTTTTACTGCGCTTTTCAATAACATGCAGACTTTAAAATTCAAAGCTCAACCGACAAATGCGTTTTTCACTACCATCAATCAAATGTTTGGCGGTTCCTCCCAGCTTCCGACTATGTTGTCTGAACTGTGCTCAACGATTTGATTTGATTACTGTGTGCTCGGCAGTAGTTGGAGGCTGGGAAGAGCCACCAAACATTTGATTGACAGTAGCGAAAAACGCATTTGTCGGTTGAGCTTTCAATTTTAGAGTCTACATGTTATTGAAAAGCACAGCAAATAAACTCAATGACTGGCAATGAGAGTAAAAAGGGGTAAAAAGAACACTGTGACAAGCGACCCCAAGAGGAATCAAACCCAGGTAACTGGCATGGCAAGCTATAGTCAAGACCACTTCGCCACCGCAACCGACTGGCAGTTTAAAAATAATTTTGACTACCAGACAAGGAGTATTTTGGCTGCTTGGCATAGAGACACTGCATTTTTGGTAAAAAGGATCAGTCATAAAGTAATAAAAAATGATAAGAATTTTTTTAAAAATGCTTTTTAGACATTTGCACGCACTTACCTTTTGTAGTTCTGATAATTCATCTTCATTAAATTCCTCTTTATCAGCCATCAGTTCTTCCTCGTCCATTGTCGTTTCATCATCCATGTCATGTACCATCATATCAGCTGTGATTTCATACTCCTGATCTGTTGAGTCACCTGTAATAACGGCATCAAAGAAGAAAATAAAATAATTATAGTAAGCTTACCGTTTTAATTAGTGTAGCTAGCCGGTAGTGTTAGAAAAATGTTTAACAATTGTGCATTTTGACAAACTAGGCGGCTTATAACGTGAAAAACTCACCTGTATCATCTGCTTGGGCTTTAGGGGACTGTCCAAATCGAAAAGAAAAAATGTCTGTTACGCTACACATAAATCACGAAAATTGGAGCAACTTCCGATTTTGAAAAAAAAACTCGAAACACCGCTTTTTACGTTGACAAGTGTACGTAAACATTGCAAATAACAGATCTTTAGTGAAAGGAAACGATCAAATAACGACACTGACCGATGAAGAAACCTTCCTAGCAATTTCATGAAAAATTTTGCTATGTTAAACGCAGATAATAAATGTGTGATGAAATTATTTTATCACACAAACCTACCAACTCCGATGCCTCCGCCATCTTTGAAAATTTGTTAGCGGCAAAGCGTCCAAGCATGCGTCATATGAAACCAAGGAACTGTGGGAAATAAATCCCAGAAATCCTTGCGAGGACTCAAGGCATGGCTACTCGATACCACTTGGAGGAGAAGGGTGGCAATGGTTTGTGTTTTCTAACTTTAGGCTGAAATATTTTACGTTTTCGTTTTCATATCTGGATCCATAACAATCTGACTATGTAGTTTAATCGTTTTTGTATTGTTCTGTCAACTAGGGTGGTGTAAAGAAGTTTGATTATCCGAAGTATGTGTGGTCCCCCACCGGCGGATGGTGGTGTAATCCGCGTAACTGGAAGAGAAACACAGCTATTTGTCTTGCTGTAGTCTTTGTATTGCAGATACCCGTTGCAATGTTCAGTTGGTCTAGAGAGGTAAACAAATCTTGAGAAGGAAGTCTTTATTTACATCTCCTAATCCCCTTACTCATTCTCTCCAATTTGTTTACAAACATTGTTTTTGTTATTTAAGCTTATGCTTAATGTTCAACTGGCCAAACGGACTTGCAGATAGACGCAAGTGGAAAACTTGGGTCTACTTGCGACTCCGTTTATCCAGGCCGTGCATGCCATTTCATTGACTTGCAATGACTTGTGCTCATTTTGGTCCAGATCAAATTTGCACACAAGTCCCGCAAGTTTTTCGCTGTTTGGCCACCAAACTGAAGTCAATGCAAGTTGAATGATGTCTATTGATCTATTATTAGCCAATAAAATACAGGATATGGGCCTTGAAATTGGTTGTTTTTTTTTGCGACTTGCATGTACTAATGACAGGGCTCGAAAAAAGTGCCGTTTGGTCATCTGGGACAAGTAGATTCTCCTTCTGGGCAAGTAACTTTCCATTCTCACTTGCCCAATGGACAAGGGATCGGCAAGCCATCTGCCAACTAAATCCTTATAAAAAGAGCAAACTAAGAACGTGCCCAGGGCAACAATGTTTTAGAGCTACTTGTCCCAAGGGCAAGCTGGAATTCAAGTTTCTTTCGAACGCTGAGTGAGGAAACTTGCGAGTCCATTTGGCCACCCAAATCAAGTTTTTACACAAGTTTAACCTGTGGCCAGGTTTAACCAGTGGGCAATAGTTTTATGGTTGGCATATAAATGACAATAGGTAAGTACAGTGGAATCTTGATTCCTCGAACCCTCAATTTTTCAAACCTCCCAATAACATGAACCAAAACTCATTTGCCTTTCCTCAATCAAACACTGTAAGTTTACCCCCGATTTCTCAAACTCTCTGATTTTGCAATCCAATGTTTATTTCCTGTGGAGGTTCAAACAATCTGGATTCCACTGTCATTGATATCTTTGCACGTGTTAACCCTCAGACCATCCTCTACCCTCTCCCCCAAGGGTGCATTCCACAAGATTTCCACGCAGAAGATACTCCAAAGCTTTTTAAATTCCATGGCTTAAATAATCCCACTTTTATTTGTATTGTGTTCACTGGGAGAATTTGGACTCGAATGGATTGAAAAATATGCCTGTTATCAGCCTGGATACAGTATTCAATATGGGGAATAAAGAGAAGCTAAGAAGCCATGTAGTTATCATGTTTATATGCAGCACCAACAAATATAAAGTGAATGCCACTATACGCCAAAAAATCACACGCCAGTATGCTGCAAATTTCAAAGGCCATGCCGAAAATCTTTGCCCCTCTGAATACACCCTGGCCCCTCCAGCTTCACAACTTTCTCTGTGGGAAAACAGAAAAACTTTTTTTTACCAGTGTTGAGGCTCTGTTGATTTTTGATTCTGTTGTCTTTTCCCAGAGACGCTATGTGGTACCATATAGACACACCCTATCTCAACGTTTCGCCAAGTATGCTAAGGTGAGTGATTGCAACTTTTTTTATATTGACAGTTGGGTATGATTTGAATCAGAATGGGTGATTAGATGGTGAATTTTTTTGCAAAACAACTTCTAGCTGAAATTTGCTTCAAATAACAGTTTCCAATTGTTTCTTGATGTATTATTAAACTTTGTGCCTTAAAATAGTCACTTGGATTGAATTGTCATTTAAAATTGCAATAGTATGCACGTGCGCATCATTTTTGTCAATAATTTCAAATTTTAAAGTTCAGAATATAAGTTCAAAATATTTGCCTGAGAAGCCAACTCGGGCAAATATGCTGGTTTTAAGAACATCAAATTTCTGTGGGGCAACTATATGAGACTGATAGTTCCGAGACATAAACACTTTATTGTTCACTACTAAATTTTCTTCCGTGTGCCAGCCAAAACTCTTATTGAATTATTTTCAACTTTTTTAGACGTAGGGCATGAAAGCCAAATGAACAATTTGAAAAAAAAAACAGACAAAAACCTACTTAGTACAATTTCAATTGTTTATTTTCAATAAGCCTGCTTGTTTACAGAAAGATTTTCACGGACAAGTACTATCCATCTGGGTATTTTTCTCAAATGAGCACTATGGCCTGATAGTGTCTCTCCACAGATGACTACTGTTGTGTCACATGATCAATTTAAACCAATAAGAATCAGAGAAAATTTAGTGGTGAACTATAATGGCTGATAGTGTTTACCGGTAATCACTAAGCCAATCAGATTGCAGCATTTGCATAATTTAGTATACTAGTAGAAATTTTAAAAGGAAACAACATTTTTCATTTGAAAAAACATGTTTCAACATTGCTTTGTGAACTTGGAAACTCGAGGTGGCAGAATCTAGAATCATGAAAGATTCCGCAGAACATGAGTCACAACAAGTCCCTGATGAATGTAAGTGTTTGTAAACATGCAAAGCAGTCATCAGGGACTTGTGTTTTGTGACTTGTGCACTGCAGAATCTTTCACAATTCTAGATTCTGCCGCCTTGAGTTTTCAAGTTAAGAGGCGCTGTGTATTAAGTGGGAATTCCAACTCTAAACCAACAGCTGAGGCAAAATGGCGAACGCTTTCATGAGTTTTTGGAGTGTCCGTGAAGAGAATCTAGATGAAGTTTTGAACGACTAGTAGATTTATACTAAATCAATAGGATTATTTGCTCTTGATTTCTATGCATGCGCGGGTTCATAATCTAATTGTTAAATATATCACAGGTAATGTCAAAATGTGATAAGAAAAGTGGCACACGAGTCAAAAGCCGAGTGTGTTCTTACCACATCATCTGACCAAAAGGTTCTCATTTAGCTGCTTAAATTATTTTTCACAGGAAGATGATCCAAGTTTACCAGATGACTACCAGTGGATCAAGTGGTCCAAATAGCTTCTCTTTGATGTTTTTGTGCACTGATTGTAATACAATTTGACTAACTGAATGTGTGTGCATCTAGAAAGTGTTCTATTCTTTGGTATAAGTTACTTTTCATCCTGTTTGTTTCTAATTTATTCTCCTAACTTTTTCACATAATTTGCATCATTCTCTTTGGGAGAAATTGATTTTTAATCAAGAACTGTTATATGTGATGATGAAGTTATGTATTCTCATTACCTGTTTGCTTCATCAGTTATAACAATGTGTAAGAGAACTTAAGAGTTATATCAATGTTGGATTAAAGGGTTTGAACTAGTGCGACCCGTGGCGTAGCGTTTCTTGTAAAATAAAAACATGATTTTAAATGTTACATTGCGACTCTTTTTTGAGGTAACGCCAACAAAATTAAACATGCTTCAAGAATAGAAGTTTGTGTTTATTTGACCAGCGTCTGTGTCATCGCTCCGTGTTGTTGACCGATTGGAGTGCTCGGTATGTGAACGAGATTTTGAGCACGCACGAAGTGGGAGAATGCGCACGTAATGGAAAGTAGGAAAAGAGGAAACACGAGGAATTCCTTTAACACCCCCTACTTGCCTCTCCCCGTCTCCCCCTTTTTTTGATTTTAGAGACCCTCGCCCGACAGTTATTTTATTTTCAAACAATTTCATACATTTTCAAGAAGTCCTTGTTGTCTGTCGACATACATAATAGATATCCTGCAATATATAGGTTGCCAATATTAGTCCGTCGTCTCTCAAAGCGCTGCATAACTGCAGTTGATTTATAAGCATACTCAAACATTACGGCCTGATGCTGTCGTAAAATCAGGCGATAAACTGCGTGATAAAGGCATGTTACATGTACGTAAGATGAATCCCGCCATAAAAATCAGAAGTGTACGAAAATTTAAAACGAGATTGTACGTTTTAAGGGAACCTGCATGCGGTCCTCGTATTTGACCAGTAAAGTATTGTAAATCACAAAACATTTTAGCTCAATAATGAACGATATTGGATTTCGGTTCGCTCCCATAAAAACGTTGTACTCCATGCCATTAATTTTGGCTTGAATTCAAACTTGCGGCTTGTTTGCGTGAATTTACTGAAGCAAATCAAAACACTGCTGATCACGGAAGGGTAGACATGCCTTACTGGAAAAATAATTTTCGTAACGAGACGGTGTAAAACTCTTACGTAGTTACTGCAAAATATTGTTAATTCGGATTTCAAGTGTTGTTCAAGACTCCATATATTCGCCCTGTTTCTCCGTAACCATGGTCCCTGTACGGTTAACAGTCCGGGAACTTGTTCGTTTTTTTTCTACGGGCATAAAATTACACAACGTAAATATATTTTTTTTGTTCAATGAAATTTTCTTTACGACTGACTTCCTTCTAAACTTTTCGTGCCATTTGTATGGTCGGTGTTTTTAAGCTTCCGTAATTGCTACTGTTTTCTATGACGTCATCTCTCAAGACATTTTGTTCTACACGACTTCACAGCCGGAAACTCGCAGTGAATTGCATGAATTACGTCTTCAGAGTTCGATCTTATGACAACGCGAAAATTTATATGAAGGCCTTTTACGGACAAAATATCGAATTTGCATATATCCTTGTTATGTTGCATATGTGAATGCTATGCGCAATAAATCAATAAGCAAACATGTTCGTTATAAACTAAAGGTGTCCGATAAAACTAAAAGATGTCTGACACAATTAAAAGACGCTTGGTAAAAGTCAAGGATGTTCAAATTAGCTAAAAGATGTCCGATACAACTAAAAGATGTTTGATTTAAAAGATGAGGAAATATATAAAAGATGAGGAAGCGGAAATGATTTTGCAAAACAGGAAGTGATGTCATTGATAATCTTCCGTGTAAACAAAATGGCGTCTGTTGGAGCTGCAATTTGGCTTCCAGACACAGAAACGTTTTTCGTGGAATTAGGTACAATTATTTCGAGAGCACAGCAACAACGAAACGCTACGGCTACTCAGTTCGATTCTTCAGAGTTCTTTGTTCGCAGACTGGAAGAATACGAAAGAACTTTAAGTGTTCTAACTACGAGAATCGAAGAATCATACGCGCAAGAAATTACCTTAATCGGTTACTTAAACCACTTACTAGGTATCTTGAACGAGCTACGATTTCACTTCGAGGGAATTGCAGAAGAATCCGAGAGGGTTACTGATTCTTTTGAGGAGTCGACTACTCAGCCTATTGTAACGATAACAAGGAACGGGGAAGTTGGAAGACCACGGTTAGCACTTGCTCGAGAACAGTTGGAAACTTTACATGGGGAAGCGGGGTTCCGATGGGCTGATGTTGCCAGGATCCTCAACATTTCGGAAAGAACTATTCGTCGTCGTAGACTTGAGTTTGGGTTGCCTGTTGGGCGAGATGTGGAATTTAGTGACATATCCGACGAAGAGCTTGACAGCCATATTCGGCATATACTGAGAACTACACCAAGGTCTGGTCGACGTTTCGTGCAAGGCGGATTGAGGAACAGAGGACTGCGTATTCAGCGAAGACGCGTAGAAGAGTCAATGAGAAGGGTAGATCCAGTCATTTGCACATTGAGGGCGGCACGACACATCATTCGGCGAGTTTACAGTGTGCCGTCACCTAATGCTCTATTTTAAGTAACCGATTAAGGTAATTTCTTGTGCGTATGATTCTTCGATTCTCGTAGTTAGAACACTTAAAGTTCTTTCGTATTCTTCCAGTCTGCGAACAAAGAACTCTGAAGAATCGAACTGAGTAGCCGTAGCGTTTCGTTGTTGCTGTGCTCTCGAAATAATTGTACCTAATTCCACGAAAAACGTTTCTGTGTCTGGAAGCCAAATTGCAGCTCCAACAGACGCCATTTTGTTTACACGGAAGATTATCAATGACATCACTTCCTGTTTTGCAAAATCATTTCCGCTTCCTCATCTTTTATATATTTCCTCATCTTTTAAATCAAACATCTTTTAGTTGTATCGGACATCTTTTAGCTAATTTGAACATCCTTGACTTTTACCAAGCGTCTTTTAATTGTGTCAGACATCTTTTAGTTTTATCGGACACCTTTAGTTTATAACGAACATGTTTGCTTATTGATTTATTGCGCATAGCATTCACATATGCAACATAACAAGGATATATGCAAATTCGATATTTTGTCCGTAAAAGGCCTTCATACCCTTGGTTGAACCATAAATTCGGGATCGTAGTGAGGAGGGGGTTGGGGTAGGAAGTGAACAGCGGAGTTTTACAGGGGAGTTACCATTCTAAGGTCTGGATGTTGTTTTTTAAAAAGGAACGTATTGAGCTTCTGGCGTAGCCTCGTATGCAGACATTCTTTGAACTCGTCAAGTCATGCCCGAAGCTCATACCATTCCTTTTTCATAAATCATCATTCAGATCTTAAAATGGTAACCCTTTCTGGCTGAAACCCCCATTAACTGGTCTACAGTAGAGTACCTTCCAGGTGTTGCTCTATGGCAATCTGAGATCAGGAATCACACCGATTGGATCAAAGATCATCATTGGATCAAAGCCGAAATCTAGGATAAAACGGTTTTTATCTGGATCGGGAGTAGTCTCCAACTTGCAGACCTTGTTACGACGCCCCTAAATTATGGAAATGATCAGATGTACAGTGTTGGTTGCCCTGGGTGATATATGTTTGGCCCAAAAGGGTCTATTATTCAAGGGATGCAATTATTTCTCAATATCCCTATATCTAGGGGGCTATCAAAAACCAGAAAGAGGTCAACGAACAATACTATCTACAAGGATCATGGGAACTCAAAGGGCAACCCAAATACATTATTAAAATGTGAAGACCAAGTTGTCATAAGCAACTGCATTATTTTCGATTGTGGTGAGAGGTGGACGTTATTTGAAGGGAAGGATATTCAAGGAAATGAGATAATCACCATGCATTTTCCAAACTTCGCGTGTGTGGTATTTACTTAATGCGTGGCTGTTTACAGGGATTTGCAAACTTTGTAGAAGTGATCATCATGCCGCTGTAAGTGTCGCGAACTCAGGTGAAGATTCCTTCAAAGTACAATATGACGAGCCAGCTACAGCGCAATCTGAAGAGCCAGCTACAGCACAATCTGAAGAGCCAGCTACAGCGCAATCTGAAGAGCCAGCTACAGCACAATCTGAAGAGCCCGCTACAGCACAATCTGAAGTACCAGCTGTAACGCAATCTGAAGAGTTAGCTAGAGCCCCAGAACCTATACCCGAATTCCTACCTGCACAACCACACGCATCAAGCGATTCTGGAAGTCAACTGGGGGTATGTTTCGTATTGCTGTTTTGTCCATAAGATCTTAAAAACACAATCCAAAAGAGAGCCGGACTCCAGCTGTGAATATGGTGTACATAACCAACCCAACACTGAATGCAGAGTACACGTCCTGAGTGGTCGTGCCCTTTGTAACGCCTGCGACATCATCATCAAGATATTCTTTTAAACAGAGAGTAGAGCTACAATAGATATATCTGCACTACAGGCTGTTTTGGATATCGACGGCATCCTAATAGGATGTATCAAACTGAAAAGCAAAGTTATCAGTTTTGGTGCAAATATGATGGTAACATGACCAAATTGATCAAGGTCCAATTTCCAGGAGTTACCCATAATAAACACCCAAATTTTTGCAGCTGCCAGAAAGAGTATGAAACGCAAAAGGTAGCGACAGTTTAAAATCGAGAAAAAGGAAAGGAGAGGGACAAGAAAAAAAATTAAAACGGCAAATTTGAGAACGAAATTAAAATGTTGCACATTTGTGTAACAAATCTTTGGAAAATCTATCGTTTGGTAAAATATGGCTTTCTCAGCAAAACTAAGGCCTATTTAGCATCATAACAGCCAAAAGCTGGGTGACAAGCGGCATTTTGGGGGAGAAAGTTTGGCCATTTCCGCAATGAACAGCTACCCGAAGCTTGCCAGTTGCAATGCCGTCGAAAACTGCACTGCCTCAGTAATTGATTCTTTACCTACGAGTTATTAAGGTAATAAAAAAACTAGCACTGACGTTCCGTTCTTGGAGTCCAGCTGGAGCCTAATTAGTCTGGTTGTCAGAAGTCTCCAAACTCCTAAGCCAATTTTGGTGAGTTTGAGGGCGTGAGCTGGGGCCTGGACACTAAACCCAGGAATCGTTACGAGAAAAACAAATATAATCTAGGGTAGCTATGAAGGTATTCTACGACCGAAGTTTAGTGTTCCTAACGTAAGGTGGTCATTCATAAAATAAGGAAAGACTCGTCGCCAATTTTAGCTTCATAACCTAACCTAACCCTAACCCTAAGAAGGTTTTCCAGAAAGGCAATTAATTAGGCTTCCGCTGAGGTTTCTAACATTAGAGAAGAGTCGGTGCTAATTAGCTTATCCATGAAGAATCATTTTCCCCTCTGTCGGAGGAGTATTTAAAACAGTCGTTATGTAGTAGTCTGACCGCTAACGCTCTCTATTGCTATTTTTTGTAAATTTCAGGTAGGAGCCAAATCCTGTGAGGGGTTGCCCTTGCATAAAGGTGGAGCCCTGCTAAGTGATGATGGCTCAGACGTTTTTTCTTCTGGCTCACAAGAATCCTTAACAGCCGTGGAAACATCGATGGAATGGCAGGCAACGCCACAGGTACAATTGAAACTTCATTCTCTCAACAATTTTCTAAGACAAGCTGATGGCAGGGTGAGCCCAGTACGTTCTCAGCTCAACACAAACGCGGAAGGTGTCTCATCATCCACTACACGCTATTACAAACGAAAAGGAATGCAAGTTGTTGAGGCGAGTCTAGATGCTATAGCTCCGGGGCAGTCTAAATGGCTTCTGCAGCAAGTGTTAGACGCGTACAGCCATTCCACCGACTCGGACGTGAACCTCCCTGAGAAAACATTGCTCTCCAGGTTCGTCACATTATACAATGAAGCTACAAATTGGTATACCAGACAGCAAATTCTCTCTGTCTTTGTGGCTGATTATTCTAAGACAGAGTTACTAAGCTTTATTCCAGGTTTGACCAAGTGGAGAATAGACGAGGCCAGAAAACATGCTTTCCGTACCAGCCCAGGCCGCATTATTGCACCTCCTGTTTTGCAGCGATGCAGGCTTGATCCAGTTAAGGTGGATCACTTTCTTGATTTTATTTCAAGCCCATCCTTTCTCCAGGACGTAGCCTACGGGACGAAGACCCTTAGACTGTCAAATGGTGAGACAATAGAAATTCCAAATGTGGTGAGGACGGTTGTGGCATCCCGTCTCACTCATTTGTACCAGTCATACTGCTCTGAGTCTGGATTCGAACCCATGGGAAGGTCAACCCTGTTGAACATCCTCAAGGTAACGAGGACGAATATGCCTAGTTTTACCCTCTGAACATGTGTACATCTTTGATTCTGTGTGTAACAAAATGACTCGATATAAATAGTTCATTTGTAAGTTACGTGGACAGGTTATTGGCTCGCTAAAATCTTAGCAGTCTACTAACTGGACGGACACTTGTTTGAACAAATTATAAATAATTATTCCTCAATACTCAATAATTGTTTTCCCCTAGATATGCGCTGCATCCCAGAAGAAATCGTTAGCTGGATTGGACAGCACACAAACCGAAGGTGTAAACGCGCTTATTGCTCTGGATGAGGCAACTAATAAACTTTGTACATTGGGTATGTATTTTTCACTGTTAAAAATGTTTCTTAGAGCCCATATACATGTTTGAAAAAAAGATAGAGTCGGTAAATCAAGAACGCATCATGTTTGTCGGTCTCATTTCTCAGGTTTGTGCGAGCAAACAGCCACAGACATCAGGTTCCGTCTAAAGTCGACAAAAACCTACCTTAAGACAGACTATAAAATCCACCTGTCTAGAGCTGATCCGTGCGCTGATCACTGTAGTGTGTATGCGCTGAGCACCGATGACCCTGATTACCAAGGGTACTGCAACCATGAGCACAACATAGTCTGTGACAGATGTGATAATCACAGGAATGCTGTTGTGGATCTACAAATGTCGTTATCGTCTCCAACTGTCATCTATAGGTGAGGAATTGTCGGTTTGTTGTCATTTTCGTTCCTGTTTTTATTAGCATTGTACTATTTGGTAAGATGTGGTTTTTGTGTTGTTTTGTTTTCAAGTGGTAGTGATCTTAAAGAAGAAATCATACACGATCTAGACACAGCTCTCCCTAAACTTGAAGAATGGAAGGCTCACATCCTTAGAGCGGCTCACCAGGATTCTGCGAAGAGAGACGTCATTGACAAGCTATCAACACGACAGGTTCTCCTAATAATGGATTGGGCCATGAAATTTTTACCAGCAAGTTTTCGAGAAACCCAACGCGACTGGTTTGGCAAAAAGGGCAAATCGTGGCACGTGACAGTTGCAGTGACAAGGAGCGAATGTGATGACATTGAGGTAATTACAGACTTCAAAGTAGAGTTTTGCTATAATTTAGAAAACGCATTTAGCAAAAGACGCTTTAGAAACTGTGCGCTAATCCTGTTTTGTGGGCGTGGCTCAAACACATTTCCACCCCTACAGAGTACCAATTCAATAAAGGCGCAATAACTGACTCTGACATTCCACAAAAATGCCTACCTAAATAAATTAAATTGAATAAAAAATAGATGCTGAATTTTTCCGCTCTTACTTTAGAAGTTTTTCGCGATAACTCTAATCCTTTCATTTTAGCGGTAGCGATCGACAGTACATGAAAGTTAACAATGAGAACCCCGGTCAATCTAACAGAATAGTCCACTAGGGAGGACAGCATCCTAGTTATCAGAACCGGATTAACAAAAAGGATACATGTCAAACTATACTGTATACATATCATTATTGTTTCTACTTATTTTAAACCTAACTGTGTTATTGTGCTTCTGTTCCAGGCCAGAACCTACATCCATTTGTTTGAGGATTGCGTTCAAAACTGGTTCGCAGTCGCTTCAATCATAGAGCACACTCTGACAACGCTGAAAGCAGCATACCCAAACATTCAAGAGGCATTTTTGCGCAGCGATAATGCCGGATGTTACCACTGTGCTTATCTAATCCTCTCTCTTCCCAGCCTTGGAGAGCGCGCCGGCATTAGGATAGTCAGATATGATTTTAGCGATCCACAGGCTGGAAAGGACATTTGCGATCGACGAATTGCCACAGTAAAGAGCCATATGAGGCGTTACATAAATGAGGGCCATGACATTAAAAGTGCCAGTGATATGAAGGCTGCAATCGATTCCTATGGTGGGGTTAAAGGGTGCCAGGCAGCAGTTGTTAAGGTTCAAGAGTCAAGCCAGACCATGAAGAAGCACACAATGTCTGGGATCCAGTCTCTGAATAATTTTAGTTTTGAGTCTGGAGGTCTAAGAGTATGGAGGGCTTATGATGTGGGCTCTGGTAAACGTTTTACTCCTGCACAGGTGAATAGATTTGGAACACCTCAAGGACCTACAGACCTACGAGTCGAGCAGCCCTTCAGTGTACCCCGAGAGGAGGCTGGTGCTTTTAGATCTACAGCTTTGAGAGGTGAGCACCGACATCCCCAACCTAGCACCACACAATCTGTTGAAGAAGAGCTTTCAAATGCCGAGGCTACGAGAGTTTATTTCGCTTGCCCCGAGGAGGGATGCACAAAGACGTACCAGTCTTTTGAAAATCTGCAGCAACATATGGACGTTGGTAAACACCTTGTGATATTAGAGAGAGAAACTACATATGACAGCATCAAACGAAAATGGGCTGAGACGTGCAGGGAGGTGTCTGGAAGTTACATACGCAAGGAAACAAGGTCGAGCTCCCAAACGGGCTATGCTAGTTCCACATGTGAAGTCGCTAAAGGATGGGCCCTGAAAACATCAAGGAAAGCAACTCGCTTTTCCGAGAAGGTGAAGACGTACCTCAAAAGAACATTCCTGGAAGGAGAGGAGACAGGGAGAAAGCAAAGTGCCGTGGATGTGTGCAGCAAGATGAAAACTCTCCGTGATGATAATGGCAGGAAAATGTTCAACAAAGAAGACTGGCTTGCTGCTTGCCAAATTGCTCGGTACTTCAGCAGATTGTCTGTAATGTACAGAAGTGGCCGACTAGCCATAGACCAGGCTGATCCGAGTGCTGCTCAGGATGAGGAGGAAGACTTTGTTGCAGAGGCAGAAGAGATCTCAACCAGGCTTGAAATACGAAGGCAGCTGGAGTTATGATAAAAAGACTAAGTTAATTACCTGTGTAATACTGTCTTTTCTAAGTTACGTACCGTCCTTCCAGTAGAATCAGGAGTAGGAAGTCTTGTGAACAGACTTAAAAAGCAGATTATTTCTTCACGGCACTGTAGCGTTAGTTATAAATGCGAGTGAAAGCTTGCCAAACAGTCTGCGATAGCCCAGACCTACGCGAGTGTCTAGAAAGATTCAATATGTTCGAGCAGACCGAAATCATTGCCAAAGTGCATGCGGCCATGTGTGCTGGCACGGTTGAAGGGAACCTAAGCTAAATCCTCTTTTGGCTCAACTGGTTGCAATGTTTTTCATGCATCTTACTCGCTAGTTGTGGGAGGCGCGGTGGCCTCATGGTTAGTGCGCTCGACTCTGGAGCGAGCGCTCCGGTTTCAAGCCGGGTTCGAGCCCTGGCCGGGGACATTGTGTTGTGTTCTTGGGCAAGACACTTTACTCTCACAGTGCCTCATTCCACCCAGGTGTATAAATGGGTACCTGCGAATTGTTGGGGAAACCTAACAAAATTGCGGGGGAGTGACCTGCGATGGACTAGCATCTCGTCCAGGGGAAGTAGAAATACTTCTAGCCGCTTCATGCTACAGAAACCGGGGATAAGCGCCGGCAGCTATGAGCCAGCCTTGGCTCTAAGGCTTCACTTTACTCGCTAGCAGAATCATTTAGAATGTTTTGTGCTATAAGATAAAATCTTCATTGTTGCTAATTCGGAATAGGAACGTTCACAAGAAAAGGGTATTTTCATAATAGCTGAAATAGAATGCAGTTTTGTAGCAGCTCAAGTATGCACGCACGTGTAAGACGAGAAAGTTGCATCAACCTCACGCAAAATAATGATGAGTTTGTTCATGGGGGAGCTCCATCGACCTGAGCAGATGTTCCAACCAGAGGAGATACCTGAGTAGGTAAATAGGAAAATCGAGTAGACCTTGAATTAATCAAAGTGCTTTTTTTTACATACCTGTAATACATGAAAATTTGTCTGCGCTTAGTCGAGTTGATAAAAATCGCTGACCAGCTACATGGGCTCGTGTAATCACACTGGACTCTATCTATGTTCTAAACAAGATTAACTTCTTTGCTTACTGCGGGAAAATCAGTAATTTAAGGTTTTTTAAACTCAAAATGGAATAGAGTCTGTACGCATGATCATACGAATATAATTCAGGTGTTATGCACTGTTATTTTAAAGATTTTTGCGAGGAATCTTGCGTTCAGTTACCTTCAATGGCTATAAATCATATTCAAAGGCACTATTAATGCCATTAACGTCGAAATAACGTTAATAAATTGATTTTATGACATCTAGCTCCCTTAGATTTCTCCCTTTTCTCTTTGTTAAAACTGGTCTTTTGTCACATTGATTGAACATCCTTTGTCACCAAAAAATAACAGATGCCAAAAATTTTATTCGTGATTTCATCAGGCCAAGAGTGGTTCTTAACCTTGGCGAAATTAGTTTTCAAAATGAAAGTTGGACTTGAGCAATATTTGCGTCAGAAATTCAGCTTATTTGCCTCATTGCTAAATCGTGCGTGACATAGGTATGCAATGACAATTCTTGATTGACACCTGTCGCTTCAAATCACTTGAAACTCATGTTGTAAATTAAGATAGGTCTAATCTGTTTTTGTATGAAATGGCAATAAAATTTATTGTATTCTGTAACCAGGAGTGGAGTCTAAATTTGATGCTTATTTTAAGGGAATTTTTGAGATTTGAGGCAAAAAACCAGGGGGGTGGTCTAACTCTTAAGGGAAAAATCGCAGAGCCGGCCCACTTTGGCTTTTAAAGTTGTTTGGTAGTCCCTTCAATCTGGCAAAGTTTCATCCAAATTGGAGAGATGGCATGTATCACCCCTGCCTGGTGCTCTGGCAAACTCGGTCTTATAACATATAAGTTTTAACTCGGCTTACAAAGTAAAAGTTTGTAAGATTTATCGATCGATTAGCTCGAGCAACTTATAGCATGTAACTTCGCT